>CM042169.1:73560488-73590488 GCA_023376005.1 Doryteuthis pealeii
CTTTTGTTACAGACAGAAATACAGACAATCTCCATTATTAATAGATACTTTTTTGGTTTCCAAGAAATGATTTAAAAAGCTGATGTCCAGCAATACAATTGTCAGTATCCCCGCTCACGCAAGAATGACTTAAGCGCTATATGAATTTCGAACTGCTTTTTCTATGATTTGAACACGGGTTGCCGTGTTCATTTCCTACAACGATAGCCGTTTCTCTTCGAGTGCCTGTGATTCTTTATGACTTTGAACTGATCCTTACAAATAAAGATTAGAATAAACATCGAAATATTTGTTTCCCGACCCTCAAGAATGACATTTTGTAAAATAATCTTTTCCTATGCATTTTTATAGTAAAAATCATTTTCAATACATTTTTATAGTAAAAATCATTTCCAATTCTTTTTTATAGTAAAAAAATCATTTCCAATGCATTTTCATAGTGAAAATCATTTCCAGTGCATTTTTATAGTAAAAATCATTTCCAAAGCATTTTTATAGTAAAAATCATTTCCAATGCATTTTTATAGTAAAAATCATTTCCAATGCATTTTCATAATAAAAATCATTTCCAATGCATTTTCATAGTAAAAATCATTTATAGTAAAAATCATTGTTTTATAGTAAAAATCATTTCCAATGCATTTTTATAGTAAAAATCACTTAAAATGCATTTTTATAATAAAAACCATTTCCAATGCATATTTATAGTAAGAATCATTTCCAGTGCATTTTTATAGTAAAAATCATTTCCAATGCATTTTTATTGTAAAAATCATTTCCAATGCATTTTTATAGTAAAAATCATTTCCAATGCATTTTTATTGTAAAAATCATTTCCAATGCATTTTTATAGTAAAAATCATTTCAATGCATTTTTATTGTAAAAATTTTTCAATGCATTTTATAGTAAAATCATTTATTTTTATAGTAAAAATAACTTCTACCACATTTTATAATAAAATAATTAGTATAATGTTCCCGAACCTCAAGAATGACGTTGTGTAAAAAAGCCGAGGGTCCTTTGAACTTTTCTATTGGTATTCATTTGAACTTTGAGTTTATTTTCTACTACTGTGCACCACATTTCGATTCAATGGGTGCAAATTCATTATCTGTCTGTCATCTGAATATCTCTGCTTCTAATTCGATACATAAAATTAGATTCACTCGAGTACGAGGCAACAAGTCCGAGATAAAAAAAAAAAAGAAATTGAATGTTTTTGAAAAAAGGTTTCTTGCACACAAAAAGACCTCATTATTTATTGTCGTTGTTTTGATTATGTCGCATATATCGATTATATTCCTGGAAAAATATTTACAATATGTTGAGATGGAAAAATGAAATTAAATAAAGCTGACGTTGCATATATATATATATATATATATATATATGTGTGTGTGTGTGTGTGTGTGTGTGTGTGTGTACATTTTTATATAGAGAGATACATAACATCTGCATATATATATATACACTTGGCTATATATGTATATATATGTATATATTTGTATATGTATGTGTGTGTGTGTATGTGGTGTGTGTGTGTGTGTGTGTGTGTACATTTATATATATATAGAGAGAGTCATATACATCTCTCTATATATACATTTGGATATATATATATATATATATATGTGTGTGTGTGTGTGTGTGTGTGTGGTGTGTGTGTGTGTGTGTGTGTCTCTGTGTGTGTCTGTGTGTGTGTGTGTATGTTTATGTGTTGTGTGTTTCCATTTATATAGAGAGAGAGATATATACATCTGCATATATACATTTAGAAATTTAGATATATATATATATATATATATATATATATATATATATATATATATTGGTGTGTTTGTGTGGGTGTATGTGTGTACATATATTATATAGAGAGAAAGACATATACACATGTATGTATATACATTTGGAATATATATATATATATATATATATATATATATATATGTGTGTGTGTGTGTGTGTGTGTGTGTGTGCGTGTGTGAGTGTGTGTGTACATCTTTATACATAAGTGTTGGTAATTAAACTTATATCGTTTAGAATGTATCATTTTATAAACAACAATGAAATATAGACATTTTTGAGTACATTTTTCATATCAAAGTATTCATTTAAATGTGTATATGTATATGTATATGTATATGTACACACAATAAGTATACATAAGTGTTGAAGATGATTAAAATAGTATATTTTTAGATGTATTATTTTATAAACAAGAATGAAATATAGCTTTTTAAAATACCCTTACGAGATCAAATTCTTTCCCCAGTACTTACATAGATAGATATATAAATAGACTATTCATGCATACACACACATGAACACACATGGACACACGCATATATAACATTTAACATCTAAATACTCGTAAGCATTTTGATTATGCTCACACGCAGCAACACCCACGCACCTATATACGCACTTACACCGTAACAAACACACACACACGCACACACTCACACACACATATATATATATATATATAATATATATATAAAGTAATCTACGGACGCGCGTTTCGGGGTTTACCCCTCATCAGTGCAGCTATACCTATTTTTCAGCAGCTACCTCTGGTCGGGTTCGAGACCCGAACGAACTTTCGCTCGTCATACCGATGGGTCCACAAGCAGCTGCCAAGGATAGAAGGCAGAATAATCGCTATATTTCCTAAACCGGAAATAAACTCACCAGAGGTCTCTAACTTGTAAACAAGTGAGACTAGCTTTGCGCCGAAGCGGTGAATTTTCGCAATTAGTCCCTTCTAAACAGAGTGCTCAACCTGAAAAGTTGGGAGCGTATATATATATATATATATATAATATATATATATATATATATATATATATATATATATATGTATGAGTTAAGATCAAGGACATGAATTCGACGGTATAAGTATAGATAAAAGTGTATGAAAACACACAATATTGTTAAATTGAAAATATTTGATATCATTTTCATAGCTAATATTGAACAGTATTTTGATTTATAAAAAATCGTCATCAGAGCTTGTTTTTAATACGGACTCATCAAAAGAGAAGCAGAAAATAATTTAAATTCAAACCGGAAGCATTGTTGTTCCAAAAAGCGTGTAAGCTATGCGATCTCTTCGTCATTTGTACATCCGCTGCGTGTTTTTCCGCTAACGTCATGAACATGTTGCTACATTGTATTTCTTCAGTGTAATAGTTTTTGAAAGAAAAAAAATACTTCAAATTCAAAATAGAAAAACCATCTTTTTCAAAAAAGAAAAGATTTAATAGCATATGGAGACATATCAGCAACCTTGACATCATTCAAAACATTTCGGACATACCTTTGATATATATATATATATATATATATATATATATATATATATATATATATATATATATATATTGATTTTATTATATATATATATATATATATATATAAAAACAAATTTTTTTTGTGATGAAACAAAGAAAATACAGTGCTCAATCACAAATTGTGAGAGCTAATATTTATTTATTTTACAAAGTTTTCACAGATCAATGTTCATTATAAACAGCGACCCAGGTTTCATGCCAAGGGCAATCAGGTTGTTGAGCAAGATCCCATGGTGTTTGTTGAAGATCTTACTCAATGTCACATTTTGGACCGCAAATAACGTCGGTTAGTTCCGCGGACGCTATTGTAGTTCGGTTTTACTAAAAATAAATTTTTTCAAAATTTGCATTTTTGCGGAACTAACCGACGTTATTTGCGGTCCAAAATGTGACATTGAGTAAGATCTTCAACAAACACCATGGGATCTTGCTCAACAGCCTGATGATTGCCCCTTGGCATGAAACCTGGGTCGCTTTTTATAATGAACATTGATCTGTGAAAACTTTGTAAAATATATATATATATATATATATATATATATATAGTAAAGTATTGTCGGGGTGGCCAAAACTCGGTATCGGCCAGACAGCAAAGGAGTCTATCCCCTTTTTCCCTAGCGCTAAACCAAGGAAATTGTTTTTGTGTGTGAGGTGGAGTGCCACACCTACCAGCAGCTCATTACTTTACCTCACAGTTCCCTGTGCTACTCATACGCTGAGTTGGCGGGGAACCGGTATCGAACAAGGAACCTTGTGGTTTCTAGCCAAACGCTCTACCGACTGAGCTAAGTCGGCCCTCTCTCACTATATATATATATATATTCGCAATGTAAGACTGTTAAAAACGAACCTGTTAACTAACATGAAGAAAAGACAAAACAGAAAGCTGGAGAAGCCATTGTACAATGGAGGACATCCTGAGCGGGAAAAAAAGTGAAAACGCAGCAAAAATCTTATATCACATTGCGACCTAAAGTCTACGAGCATCGCAAAAAAGATTATGCCAAAGGGCAAAATTCCTGCGACTAATGGAATCGCTAATTTCTTAAATGACAACCAAATGGGACCATTTACAACGTTTTTATTCCTAGAATTACCGCCGTTGCCTTCGGCCCTAATTATCTCCGCACCAACACAATTCCTTCCCCCAAAAATGGAAGACGCATGTTTCACATATTGTACAACGACGTTTGACAAAACTTATTCATTTTTCTTTACATTTTTATCATAGTTTTCTTTTTTTTTTTTTAAAATCTTCGACTGGTAAATTTAACGGCAACGAATTTGAAACAAAGAAATAACAATATACGATTTCTAGAAAAGAAATAGACACTTACAAACGTTTACTTAAAGGAAAAAACTATTTAAACAACTGACAATCAATATACTCGGGTTTGTAGAAAAATCACATCAGCTTAACACAGAAAATCTTATTATAATGGAGATTCGGTGTATATCCTGTATATATTCGGTGTATGGCAATCTCTGGTGCAGTGAATGCGTAAACTTTGGCTGTCCAGGTCGAATGCCTTCGTTATGTCTATGAATGATTTGAAGAGTGGCATCTGTCTTGCATACTCATACACATATACCCATGTTGGGTATATACACAAATGTTCTTTTACTAGAGAGGGGGAGAGATAGACATAGGTAGATAGAGAGATGCATATGCATTACTTACTTCTGTGGCCATTGGTGATCTCTTGTCGTTTCTATTCTTTTTCTCCATTTGAATTCTATTTCTAGATTCTTGTTGGTTGTTCGTCTTTGATTCATTCCTTTTTCTTGGTCAGTCTTTTTGCCAAGACATTCATCAAGCAAGAACACCATACTGTTTATTTAAACTTTTATTTACTTAACTAAAATTCTTCTTCTAACTAACACAACGCGCGTGTGCATAACGAGCCCATGCTTCTCATCGGACGTCCAAGCAGGTACTGACGGGTTAACTTAGTTCCACGTGACTTCACGTATTTCGCGGGCTTTCTGTAATATTCCATGGAAAGTCCCGCCCGTGATATGAAAATGGGCCATCCCTTCAGAAATACAGGAGTTTGACAATAATCTATGCAACCGCGGAGATTATGCAACACTGGCAGTTTTCCTGCAGCTGGCGTAGTGAGAAGATCATATCCACGGTTGCCCGGTTTGCTCGGAAGCCCCCCTGTGATTCTGGATATATGCGAGATGGAAGAGTCTGCAGACGCACCAGTGAAACACTCAAACTAGGCTGAGGAGGGAAATGCCCCGGTAATTGTTATAGTCGCCCCGATCTCCTTGTTCCCGTATATATATTTACCAACCCCACCGCTCGAGCAGGATATGACACAAGGTCAATTTCTTAAGCGGAGTTCAACAGGCTTGAATTCAGAGTTTTCCTTCTCCTAGACCGGTTGTCTAACCAAGGCTAAAGAGACCAGTCTGCCCTACTATTTGCCCATAGCTGGAGGGAGAGTAGGATTCATACCTTTCCCAAGGGTATTAGCGCTAAGTGAAATGCAATTACCACGTCCAGGATTTGAACTCGGGTCGACGAGTCCATTTCCCATGACTTTAACCATTACACCACGCGCTTCCTGTATAAGGTGACGATGGCAGCGTCCCGCTTGTCCTGAGGGGTGTAGTTTATGTAAAGTAAAAAACTATTTAAACAGCTGACAATCAATATACTCGGGTCTGTAGAAAAATCACATCAGCTTAACACAGCAAATCTTATAATAATGGCGATTCGGCGTCTGTCTGTCAGTAAACTAAAATACTGCTTACGTCACAATACTCTCAGGAATTGAGTAAGTTTTTTCAATGAATATTTAATCTATAGTAAAAAAAAGTAAAGTCGTCGGGGTGGCCTAAAGTCGGTATCAGCCAATCAGCGAGGGGGTATATCCCCTTTTCACTAGCACTAGACCAAGGAGATTGTTTTTGCGTCTGAGGTGGAGCGCCACACCCACCATCAGCTCATTACTTTTCCGCACAGATCCCTGTGCTACTCATACGCTGAGTTGGCGAGGGCCGGTATCGAACTGGGAACCTTGTGGTTTCTCGCCGAACGCTTTACCGTCTGAGCTAACCCGGCCCTTTAATCTATAATAAAAATCATTTATACCAATAATAGAATAAATCTTACTTGTTACCGATGTCTCGATGAAAATCTGAGTTAGATTTGCCTTAAAACAGCCCATGTTATTAATGCATTCAAAATCCTTCAATGTGTGTTATATGGCTTGCGTATATGGTGTGGATAATTTTAACAAGATTAGGTTTTATAGAAAACTAGCAGTGGCTACCCGGCATCGACTGGGTAGAGGGGCGATTTTTTAAAGTTAGTCCCACAGATCCATTATTACTTAATTGTGAGATGAATCCTCACGAGATGCTGCTTTTAAATCCCTATGTAAAAAAAAAGGACCTTGCATTGATCCAGCTACTCTGAAAAGAAATGTTAATGTCTACTATCTAAAATATTAAATGAAAAAATAAATCCTTGCTGTTATCATTTAAATTTTATTTTTTAATTATCTTCACGGATATAAATCAAATCTTCATTACTTTTGCTCAAAAGCCGAGCCCTGGTGATATTTAATGTGTATATATATATTTATTTTGTCGTTAATTGTTTTATTTTCGAAGTTTACTCCGGACATACATATACACACAACTGACCTTTATATATGTACATATTACTTGGTATTATTAATTTCTAATATCATTGTTTTAATCTCCAACGTATTAAAAGAAATCCTATATATTGATTTATATAGAAATCAATTAAAATTATATAAAAATAAGTGTAAACATTTTATGAGTTCTTATTTACTTTATTTACTTATTTACTTTCGTTAGTCTGTCAAAACTTAAATACTTGTGCATATTTTAGCTAGGGTGTATATTTTTACATGGGTGCATATTCTTGCTAGTTAAAATAAAATCACTACAGAAAATTTAAGCGGGGTGCTCGCGGGGTAAAGATTATCCTCGTATGAAAAAAATGCGAAACGAGTTCAAATCCTTGACGAGACTGTTTGCATTTCACATTGAGCTAATACCCTTGCGAAAGATATGAATCCAACTATTCTCCCTCCAGTTATGGGTAAATAGTAGAGCTGTCTGGTCTCTGACTTTGGTATGGCAACCAGCCTAGAAGAAGGAAAGTTCTGAATCTAAGCATATTGAACTCCGCTTTAATAATTCGACCCTGCATCGCTTCCTGTCTGTGGCGGATGGGTTAGGTAAATACATACAGAAAATTGAAATCTTCATCAATACATTAGCAATAGTTGTATCAGTACTACTGTATGACTGCACCTAAAAAATCGGGTAGATGGGAGCTGCACAAGAAAGCTGCAAGCGATCTTAAACAAGTAGTAGAAACAAAACCCCACAAGAAAGAAAGAAAAAAATAACGACAAAACATATATATATATATATATATATATATATATATATTATATATATATATATATACATTGAATATCACCAGGGCTTGGTCTTTGAGCAAAATGTACTCCCACTTGCCCCCAATCACACAAACCATCCAATTGAGACGAACAAGACATGCTGGACACGGCTAGAAAGAAGTGACGAACTCATAAGCGACGTTCTCCAGTGGAAACCAGGTCATTGGTACACTAGTGCTGGTCGTCCAGCAAAGACCTACATACACCAGGATATCCGGTTAAAATCTGAGACGAGGCTGTTTGCATTGCATACGAGGTGTGTCTGAAAAGTAATGAGACTGGTGTCACAAACAATTCATTTAAAATCCAAACAACAAACTAAATGTTTTCTCCTCCAAAGTAGTAGTCCCCTCTTGAATCTAATGCACCTTCCCATCCTTCTCTGTCACGCTTCTCTGTCCAGTTGGAAGGGTTTCTTCTGGTATGTCTCTCAGCTCCGTTGTTACGGACCTCTTGATGGCCTAGACGCATTCAAAACGGGTCTCCTTGGTGAGGTCCTTAAGTTTCGGAAGTGCGTAGGAAGAGACGATAGTTGTTGCAGGACAAATCGTGACTTATTTCTTTTTCGCAAGCTATGAGTTGTTTGTGACAACAATATCATTTCTTTAGTACAAGTATATAATAGTGAGAGGGTCATGTCCGGTATATAATAGAGGCGAGAGACAGAGATATGGATTACAGATGATATAAATAATTGATAATCTTTCTTACTTTACATTCTCCTTCTTGTTTTTATTAGTTCTACCTCGTCGGCTATTTTGTCAGGGATTCAGCTGTTAAGGGATGGTTGTAAAGTTTTTAAGTGCCATCCTTGGCCAGTTGAAAAGGGCTTAAAGAAAGTCCTATGTTATGGAATCCTTTGGTGATCCTATGGTAAGCGTATAAGTCCTATCATGCGTATTGGTAAAGGTCCAGTGATTTAATCCTATGTCCGTCGTCAATGAATTTCAACGTAATTATTAACAATATGGGCGGTTAAGTAATGTATCAACCTCAGAGTACAGCCAGTGATTGGCCAAGGAAAAGGTCACATGATCAGGCCTGGTCTATAAGTAAGAGCGAGTATCTAGCACACACCTTATTTGTAAAAAAAGAAGCGCGTGGTGTAATGGTTAAAGTCATGGGAAATGAACTCGTCGCCCCGAGTTCAAATTCTGGACATGGTAATTGCATTTCACTTAGCGCTAATACCATTGGGAAAGGTATGAATCCTACTCTCCCTTCAGCTATGGCTAAAAAGAAGGACAGACTGGGCTCTTTAACCTTGGTTAG
The DNA here is from genome assembly GCA_023376005.1 of Doryteuthis pealeii. NCBI lineage: Eukaryota > Metazoa > Mollusca > Cephalopoda > Myopsida > Loliginidae > Doryteuthis > Doryteuthis pealeii. The sequence goes on from CM042169.1 coordinate 73,569,572, forward strand.
GCAACCGGTCTAGGAGAAGGAAAACTCTGAATTCAAACCTGTTAAACTCCGCTTAAGAAATTGACCTTGTGTTGCATCCTGCTCGTGCGGAGGGGTTGGTAAATATATATATGTAAAAAAGTCAACCATGGTCTTCTTCATTCTTCAGGGTTGGGCTGATCATTGTCTTTAATATTTAATTAATACAAGACTCGGTGTTCTTACTAATAAAGATTTATTTCCCTGGCCATGTTGATTCCGCTGCAGGGGGAGATGGACCCAGGGAGCTGACAACAAAGTCTACGCTCCTTGAAAGCCGAGTAAAATCTGACTAAACTTATTCCAACACGTATGTAATGGCGCGTTTTCAAATGGCAAAGTAAAAGATTTGATACCATTCAGAACACTACACTGCTGCAATCTGTCAGAATACTCAGAAGAGTCCTGGAGACCTGAGGAGACTTGCTGTCACTCAGATTCCAGTGAAAGACCAGCAGCTAATGTTGATGTGAAAACTCAAAAGGAGTAAATAATAATAATAATAATAATAATAATAATACCAACTCGGCAGATTGAACATGAAAAGACATCGATAAGAACGGGAAACCTCAAGAAAGAAACTAAATATCTTATTATCGCAGTACAAGGTAATGTCGTAAGAGCAAATTATATAAAAACTTATAGTACTGTGCTATTTTTTGTTAGTCCGAACATGCCATGGGTACATTTTTACGCCTTATTTTTTCTTACCTCTTTGGGAATTTGCTGGTCTATTTATAAAAGGACATCTATCCCTTTCGTGACATCCGTTTAGTTCTTCAGGAAATAGTCCACAGCATTCAGAAATGTAATATATCTCTCCCCATATCTGTTCACGTTGGTTCTTTCACATGATAGGTAAACACGTTATCGGTCTGTAGTTGCTTGGGGCGGTTTCCTTTTTTGTAGGGTCTTTCTGGATCAGAGTAGTTTTCCCTTTCGTCACCCATTCGAGTATTTTTGTCTCTCGCTAATAGTCATTATTATTATTATTATTATTATTATTATTATTATTATTATTATTATTATCATTAATTCCAGGATGCGTTACGAAGAGAAACGTGACAATTATATCTATATATAAGTAAAAGAGTAAATAAAAAAAGTAGAAAATAAGAACTTGTACGCCTTCCGACATTCCCGCCACAGGATAACTCACACTTTGTAAGGTTGGGTCATCTTATCCCTTCTGTCGCGCCAAAGGATATATTCGGTGAGGTTTCTTATCGAAAGAAAGAAAAAGCGCAAATCTTTCTACTACTACTACTACTCTCTCTCTTTCTCTCTCTCTCTCTCTCTCTCTCTCTCTCTGTCGTTCTATGTCTGTCTGTCTGTATGTCTGTCTGTCAGTCTGTTAGTCTCTCTCTTTCTCTTTCTCTGTCCCCTCTCTCTGTCCCTCTCCTGCCCCCCCTCTCTCTCTCTCTGTCGTTCTATGTGTGTCTGTCTGTATGTCTGTCTGTCTGTCAGTCTGTTAGTCTCTCTCTCTTTCTCTGTCCCTCTCTCTATGTCTGCCTCTCTCTGCCCCTCTCTCTCTCTCTCTCTCTCTCTCTCTCTCTCAGTGCTCCGCTCTCGAACTTACTCATTCTGTTCTGCTCTCATTCTCTCCTCTCTTTGTTCGCCCCCCTCTCTCTCTCTCTCTCTCTCTCTCTCTCTCTCTCTCTCTCTCTTTCTATCTCTCGTTCTGTCATTCTCTTTCCCTTTCTCTCTGTCCACCTCTATCTCTGCACCCTCTCTCTGCATCTCACCCCTATCTCTCTCTCTTTCTCTGTTCTGGTCTCTCAAACCCCCACTCTCTCGTTCTCTCTATGTGTCTTCTGTCCACCACCCTCTCTCTCTCTCTCTCTCTCTCTCTCTCTCTCTCTCTCTCTTATATAATATATATATATATATATATATATATATATATTTATATTTATATTTTGCTTGAAGGCAATTATAAATGCATGTATCGTATAAAATTCGATAATTATAGAAAATAAACTTGACAAGTAAATCCCGCAAAGGATGGCTCGCCATGCAGAACACCGTACAGACTGTTTCGACTTTATTAAGTCTCTTCAGCGATGTATACTAACGACTCCCCTCCGACAGGAATCGAAACCGGGACTTCACAGGCATAGTCAGAGACCATATCCGTTCGGCCGTTATTTTCTATAATTATCGAATTTTATACGATACATGCATTTATAATTGCCTTCAAGCAAAAATATAAATAATAATTTATTCAACATTGCTTCTAAAAACAAACATCCAAAAATCTTATTCACTTCGCCGAAGAGCTTAACGGCCGGGTTTGTTTACTAAATAAACGTCTACTTGCCTGCTATGGCAGGGGCGTGTAATAGTTTCCTTGACAAGGTTAATTTCGCAGGGATTGTTCGCTATGTACCGGCGGCCGAACGGATATGGTCTCTGACTATGCCTGTGAAGTCCCGGTTTCGATTCCTGTCGGAGGGGAGTCGTTAGTATACATCGCTGAAGAGACTTAATAAAGTCGAAACAGTCTGTACGGTGTTCTGCATGGCGAGCCATCCTTTGCGGGATTTACTTGTCAAGTTTATTTTCTATAATTATCGAATTTTATACGATACATGCATTTATAATTGCCTTCAAGCAAAAATATAAATAATAATTTATTCAACATTGCTTCTAAAAACAAACATCCAAAAATCTTATATATATATATATATATATAATGAACCCTTTCGCACGAGCAGACAAGGTTAATTTTTAAGTGCAATTAAAAATGTCTGAGTTTTCCTTTACTTAGACGTGTTGTAAGATCAAGTTTAAAGAGCCCAGTCTGCCCTTCTATTTACTCATGGGGGAAGGAGAATAATTGGATTAATAGCTTTCCCATGGGTATAAGCACAATGTGACCGGCTATATGTTCTTATATCATGAGTTGGAAATCTTGGTAGATTTTTCATTTTGGCACCAGAAGGACACTCTCTCCTCTCGCGATTTATATAATTGAGTCAAACGGGTATATAATACAAACACACCACCGCCACCCCTATCCCCAAGAAGCGATAATCAGTTACGTCATTTTAACTGTTTTTTTTTGGGGGGGGGGGATTACTTTCGGAGATTTTACCACGTCTGTGGATCAGAGTATATATGATAAGGTAGGTCGATTCATTCTTATCACAGACTTTCATTATTATTATTATCATTATTATTCTTATTCTTATTCTTCTTCTTCTTATTATTATTATTATTACCCCTTTTCTATATTTCTTTATCAGTATTGTTGTAAATTATTTATCCGTGTATTTATTTATTTCATCACTTTATTTACTTATATTATTTACTTATATTATTTTTCTCTGGTCTGATCGACACCTCGAATTGATTGGAAAGAAGACAGTTTTCCTGTTCGCAATTTTCTACCTTAACCCGCTGCAATTCAATTAGCCGACGTCTCCAATATTACTTGAAAACCTTCCTTAGTAAATTATCTAATTCCCCTCCTACTCTTTTTCCTCTTCCTCTTCCCCTTCCTCTTCCTCCTCCTTCTTCCTCCTCCTCCTCCTTCCTTATTCTCTTTCCTCGCCACGATGTCTCTCCTGTGTTGATCACAAATATGTACAATTCCATTACGTCAATAATTGTTTTGTTTTTTCTTCTTCTTCTTCTTCTTCTACCTTCTATTTTCTATCTACGTTTTCTTTCTAATTTTCTAATATAAGATAACTCCGCGTAACAAATAATAAAAAAATTTTAAAGAATAAAAAAATCATCATCATCATCAGCAGCAGCAGCATCATCATCATCAGCAGCAGCATCATCATCAGCAGCAGCATCATCAAGAGAGCTATAAGATAAGACAAATATTATTGAATTCTTTTATTCATTCATTCTGTGTTTTTTTTCTTTGTTTTTTTTTTTCCAATGTAATATTCTTTAAGAGTTTCGTCTAGTTCTGCAGTTTATCTAGTCGACTGCTCAGGAGAGTCGCAAAAGGGAGATAACCGCTAGATAAAAACATGCCTCTGCTAGAATTATTCATACTGTGTTCGGTTTGGTTTGTTTTACGGCCTAACAAATTCAGAAGGTTCATTTACTGCCGATAAAGTTTTAACATAAGTTCATTCTTAATGGATACTATGGGCCGGGTTAGCTCAGTCGGTAGTGCGTTCAGCTAGAAACTACGTAACCAATAAATAAATAAATAAAAAAGTAAAAAAAGAAGAAAAAAAGAAAAAGATTCATCATCATCATCGTTATCATCATCAAGAGAGCTATAAGATAAGACAAATATTATTGAATTCTTTTATTTACTCATTCTTTTTTTCAATGTAATATTCTTTAAGAGTTTCGTCTAGTTCTGCAGTTTATCTAGTCGACTGCTCAGGAGAGTCGCAAAAGGGAGATAACCGTTAGATAAAAACATGCCTCTGCTAGAATTATTCATATTGTGTTTGGTTTGGTTTGTTTTACGGCCTAACAAATTCAGAAGGGTCATTTACTGCCGATAAAGTTTTGAAATAACTTCATACTATGGGCCGGGTTAGCTCAGTCGGTAGAGCGTTCGGCTAAAAACCACGTAACCAAAAAAAAAAAAGAAGAAGAAAAAAAAATTCATCACCATCATCGTCATCATCTTCAAGAGAGCTATAAGATAAGACAAATATTATTGAATACTTTTATTCATTCATTCTTTGTTTTTGTTTTTTTTGTTTGTTTTTTTTTTGTTTTGTTTTTCAATGTAATATTCTTTAAGTGTTTCGTCTAGTTCTGCAGTTTATCTAGTCGACTGCTCAGGAGAGTCGCAAAGGGAGATAACCGATAGATAAAACATGTCTCTGCTAGAATTATTCATACTGTGTTCGGTTTGGTTTGTTTTACGGCCTAACAAATTCAGAAGGGTCATTTACTGCCGATAAAGTTTTAACATAAATTCATTCTTAATGGATACTGTTCAGTAACCGGCCGCCATCCTTGGTTCCAGTTGTAAAAGAACTTAAGTAAACAAGTAAGTAAATCAATAAGTCCTTGTGGGATAGTGTCCTTTAGGTCTGACGTCCAAGATGATCCAAGTAGCTGTGAGCTAAGGTTAAGAATCAGCTAGTATAAATACAACAACAAGCAGCACTGCCAGTGATTGGACAACAGGAATCTTTCCCAGGTCACGTGCTTATAGCCGAGTCTATAAATAGAAGTGACCCATTGATGCACGCCTTATATACAAAACAATACGGCCATATCACGCTGAGAACACCGGTTCTTGTCCGATCACCGAAGTTAAGCAACGTAGAGCCTGGTCAGTACTTGGATGGGTGACCGCTTGGGAATACCAGGTGCTGTAAGCGATAATTTCCCAGCTATGGGTAAATAGTAGGGCAGACTGGGCTCTTTAACCTTGGTTAGGCAACCGGTCTAGGAGAAGGAAAACTCTGAATTCAAACCTATTAAACTCCGCTTAAGAAATTGACCTTGTGTCGCATCCTGCTCGTGCGGAGGGGTTGGTAAATATATATACTATTACAAAACAATCACGTGGTGTAATGGTTAGCAAACTAGATTCGCAGACCATTGTTAGTGAGTTCGATTCTCATTGGGCGCCCCATACTTCTGGCCTTGTGCCGCATCTAAGCTAAGCTTAGTAAATAACTATATACAAAACAACCCAACAGATACTATGGGCCGGGTTAGCTCAGTCGGTAGAGCGTTCAGCTAGGAACCACGTAACCAAAAAAAATAAAAATAAAAATTCATCATCATCATCGTCATCATCATCAAGAGAGCTATAAGGTAAGTCAAATATTATTGAATTCTTTTATTTACTCATTTTATTTGTTTTTCAATGTAATATTCTCTAAGAGTTTCGTCTAGTTCTCCAGTTTATCTAGTCGACTGTTCAGGAGAGTCGCAAAGGGAGATAACCAATAGATAAAACGGATCACATCGTTGTGTGTTGGTTAGCAAGGTAGTCTCCGAAATCTATCACTACTGAATAGTGAGTTCAATCCTTGCTGGATGCCACATACATGTGGAATTGTGTCACATCCTACTTGTGATAAACAGTTTTGTCTACATAAGGAAGGTATCACATCATGGCGTATTGGTTAGCATGCTACTCTCATAGTTCCTTTTTACTACTGAATAACGAGGTCTATCCTCACTGAGTGCCTCATCCTTCTGACATTGTGTTTTTACACAAAAATGTTCTTGCTAGAATTATTCATACTGTGTTTGGTTTGGTTTGTTTTACGGCTTATCAAATTCAGAGGGTCATTTATTGCCGATAAAGTTTTGAAATAAATTCATTCATAATGGATACTATGGGCCGGGTTAGCTCAGTCGGTAGAGCGTTCGGCTAGAAACCACAAGGTTCCTAGTTCGATATCGGCCCCCGCCAACTCAGCGTATGAGTAGCACAATAATCTGAGCGGTAAAGTAAGGAGCTGATGGTAGGTGTGGCGCTTCACCTCAGATGCTAAAATAATCTCCTTGGTCTAGCACTAGTGAAAAGGGGATAGACCCTCGCTATTGGCTGATACCGACATTAGGCCGCCCCGACGACTTTACTTTACTTACTTCTGTAGAGGGATAAAAACACCAATGAGGCAACCCGTAATGCTTAAGAACAGAATCATTGGGATTGAGCAAACCATGACATGCAACACTCTACTTTAGCTCTTACTTAGGCTAGTTTTTTGGGTATTTTTTATAAAAACAAACTCTCCTGGAAAGGATACGGTAATCCTTAACTCGTTCCTCGTAAATTCCTACCATAAAATAAAATAAACCTTCATTTTATGTCCGTTTTTTTTAAATAAATGTTTTATTTTTCTTGTACCCGTTATTTTACAATACTGAATATATTTTCTTTATTAAACATTTATGCAAACATATTATTTTCTTTATTTAAAAACATTTATTGCATTTATTTTCTTTATTTAAAAACATTTATTGCAAACTTTATTTAAAAACATTTATTGCAAACATATTTATTTTCTTTATTTAAAAACATTTATTGCAAACATATTTATTTTCTTTTTTAAAACATTTATTGCAAACATATTTATATTTAAAACATTTATTGCTTTATTTAAAAACATTTTATTGCAAACATATTTATTTTCTTTATTTAAAAACATTTATTGCAAACATATTTATTTTTCTTTATTTAAAACATTTATTGCAAACATATTTATTTTCTTTATTTAAAAACATTTATTGCAAACATATTTATTTCTTATTTAAAAACATTTATTGCAAACATATTTATTTTCTTTATTTAAAAACATTTATGCAAGTATATTTATTTTCTTTATTTAAAAACATTTATTGCAAACACATTTATTTTCTTTATTTAAAAACATTATTGCAAAACATATATTTTTTCTTCATTTAAAAACATTTATTGCAAACATATTTAAAACATCTATTGCAAAAACACGGACATAAAATGAGGGTTCACTTTATTTTATAGTAGGAATTTACGAGGAACAAATTGAAGATTACCAAGGACACTTTCTACACGATGACAACCATTCCAAAGTTCCTAAGTATTTGTAATTTTCTTTTTCTCCAAATGTTCTTGTATTTTCTTGATTTGGTATTTGTTATTCGTCTATGGTTTCTCTTCTACCCTTTTGCATCACCAGCCTGGCACATTTTTCAATGATGAATTCCATTTCTAATCCTGTATATTCTTCAGGTTTGTACAAGGAATGCCGGTTCTTTTTCAAAGCACAAAGAACAAGCATTTCAAACTTGGTAAATCGGAATTCTTCGAAGACAAAAGAACGAATTCTTCGAAATAATCAAAATCGATAAGTGGAAAATTAGTTTCAAAATTTTATCTGTAATTTGTTTATTTTAATTTTCTCGCGTTCAAAATTTTTTTTTTCTGAGAAAATTGCTAGCGAAATGTCGAGATCCAAGTGCAGAGTCAGCCATCATAGAGAAAGGTGTGTCAAAAAGTATCGAGATTTTTTCTACTTTTTGACACACCTTGTATTCTGAAAAAAATAACGTTCCATTCATTCTTCATTTCTATCTTGGTAAATACAGCTTTAAAATCTGTACTTTTTGACACACCGTTTATTCTAAAAAATTAACGTTCCATTCATTGTTCATTTCTATTTCAGTAAATACAGCTTTAAAATCTGTACTTTTTGACACACCTTTTATTCTGAAAAAAAAGTTCCATTCATTCTTTATTTCTATCTTGGTAAATATATCTTTTTGGTTGGTACTTTTTTGACACCTTGTATCCTGAAAAAATAATAAATAGAAGGTTATTTTCATAGAATACAAGGTGTGTCAAAAAATACAAAAATTACTCGATGCTTTTTGACACACATTATATATATAGTAAGTAAAGTCATCTGGGCGGCCTAAAGTCAGTATCAGCCAAACAGCGAGGGAGTATATCCCCTTTACATTAGCGCTAGACCAAGGAGATTGCTTTTGCGTCTGGGGTGGAGCGCCACACCTAGCATCATCTCCTTACTTTACCGCACAGATCCCTGTGCTACTCATATGCTGAGTTGGCGAGGGCCGGTATCAAACTCATATATATATATATACACACACACACATATATATATATATATATATATATATATATATATATATATATATATCAAGAAGACATTTTGTGTTAAATAAGGAGCTGATGGTAGTTGTGGTGTTACATCTCAGACGCAAAAACAATATCCTTCACCTAGAGAAAAGGGGATAGACTCCCACGCCGATTGGCTGGTACCGACTTTAGGCCACCCAGTTAACTTTACTTATATATATATATATATATCTTATTATAATGGAGATAGTGGGTTTTTCTGTCTGTAACCGAAACAATTTTACTACTCAAGTCACAATTCCCTTTGTGACTTACAACACATTCTCCATGATTTTATTTTTATTTAAACCTCAATTAAAATTGTTTTACATCATTAAGACTGTTGACCATATCGACATACTGTATTTACCGCGTACCCCACTCGTACGGGTCAGGCACAAAGTCCCTATTAACGTGGGACCACCCACAAGCCGAAGCTCATAGAGTGGCAGGTGAAAAATTGCGTCGATCCCGTCGGCATTCCCCCTCAGGCACTGGGCAATAAATCCAGCCCTGCCCCTTTAAATCGAGGGGGCAGGTGTTGCCTGGGGGGATGGCCCCCTGGGATCGACGCTATTAATTATATCAATGGTCAAGAGGCCGAAGCCACTGTTGACCATATCGACATACTGTATTTACCGCGTACCCCACTTGTACGGGTCAGGCACAAAGTCCCTATTAATGTGGGGCCTCCCACGAGCCGAAGCCCATGGAGTGGCAGGTGAAAAATTGCGTCGATCCCGTCGGCATTCCCCCTCAAGGGGGGCGCCTCAGGCACTGGGCAATAAACCCAGCCCTGCCCCTTTAAATCGAGGGGGCAGGTGTTGCCTGGGGGGATGGCCCCCTGGGATCGACGCTGTTAATTATATCAATGGTCCAGAGGCCGAAGCCACTGTTGACCATATCGACATACTAATAACATACAATTGTATTTATATATTCAACAAAATAGCGGTATACAGTGTGAATGGGAAGGCTAATTTGCATATTGATATTAAAAATGTGAATTTAATAAATATATGCTTAGTATTATTGATTTCTAACTGTTTGGTTTTATTTTAATGAATATAAGCAAAAATCTCTTCAATGAATCTTAAATGAACTCCATTAACAATAAGAAATAACAGTCATTTTATTCTTTACTTCCTATTTTAACTAAATACCCAAATTAGAAAAAAATAACAATGAAAGATGGGGGTGATGGAAAAGTAAGTTTCAGTTGTTCTATTTTTCGATTATACTCACTCTGTTTTAAATCTTTTTATCTGCATTCTTATTTAGTTTCATTAGTCTTTCTAATTTAATATAATATTTTATTAATTTAAATCTTAAATACTTGCACCCGGAGGCTGCATATATTTGCTAATATATATATATATATATATATATATATATATATATATATATATATATATATATATAACTCGACGGGGCGGACTAAATTCGGTATCAGCCAGACAGCGAGGGAGTCTATCCCCTTTTCAATAGCGCTAGACCAAGGAGATTGTTTTAGCATCTGAGGGGGAGCGCCACACCTACCATCAGCTCCTTACTTTACCGCACAGATCCCTGTGCTACTCATACGCTGAGTTGGCGAGGACCGGTATCGAACTAGGAACCTTGTGGTTTCTAGCCGAACGCTATATATATATATATATATATATATATATATATATATGATAGTTTGAATCCATTAATCATTTGTAATAACAAAGGTTAGTTTAATTTGGCCGAAAGCAAATAAAGTGTTGAATAAATAAGATGCTAAATTAATTTGAATGTATTTGCGATATGAAATCAACTGACCTGTCGTCAGCCACTTTATCTATTTGTCCGTCTATTTGTTGCATATCTTTACAGCTAAAGGCCCGATTATTCTCATCATCAATAAAGATCATTTGTCCTCTGGTGTTCACTTTTATTAAATAGATAAATAAATAAGCCATAGTGATATTTATACATAAATCATTCATTATAAGTTGATGTGTAAGGAGCGTATAGTATGTCTTGAGTAGATGTAAGAGACAGGTAACTATATGAAGTATATATCACACATATATATATCTAATATATAAAACAGAGATTTTGGTATGTACGTGTCGACGTATAACAAAATTCATTATAAGTTGATGTGTAAGGAGCGTATAGTATGTCTTGAGTAGATGTAAGAGACAGGGACAGCGGGTAACTATATGAAGTATATCACACACATATATATATATATATATATATATATATATATATATATATATATATATATATATATATACATATATATATATATACTAGCAAATATATGCACCCTCCGGGTGCAAGTATCTAAGTTTTAATGTAATAAAATATTGTATTAAATTAGAAAGGCTAATGAAACTAAATAAGAATGAAGATAAAAAGATTTGAAACAGAGGGGGATATAATCGAAACATAGAACAACTGAAACTTACTCTTCCATCACTCCCATCTTTAATTGTTATTTTTTCTAATTTAAGTATTTAGTTAAAAGAGTAAGTAAAGAATAAAATGACAGTTATTTTTTTCTTGTTAATGGATTTTATTTAAGATTCATTGAAGAGATTTTTGCTTATATTCATTAAAATAAAACCAAACAGTTAAAAATCAATAATACTAAGCACATATTTAATAAAATCACATTTTTAATATCAATATGCAAATTAGCCTTTCCGTTCACACTGTAAACCGCTATTTTGTTGTATATATAAATATAATTGTATGTTGTTAATATGTAGATATGGTTAACAGTATTAATAATGTATAACAATTTTATTAATAATTGAGATTTAAATAAAAATAAAATCATGGAGAATGTAATGTCAATAACTAAGGAAATTGTGAATTGAGTAGGAATATAGTTTCGGTTACAGACCGAAAAACACACAATCTCCATTATAATAAGATATATATATATATATATATTCATTTATTTTTATTTATGGGTACTACTATGTGAACATAGCGTAAGTAGTTAATCCAATAGGGCTCAATATATTGTGAATATAGAGCATTAATAGTCGTAGAAGAAGTTATTTCCCGACCACGGTTTCGGTATTACTCCAACACCTTCATCAGGGGGATTGAGAGGAATTTTTTTTTTCTGTTTCTTTATATAGCTTGTCAACAAATGTTTATTTTTTACTGTGAAAAATACTCGTCGTAGTCGTCAACGCAGTGAGAAATAGAAAGAATAAGAGTTGCTTAAATTAGCTAATGGGTTGAAGAAGATGACAAAAGAAAGACCGTTCTATATTCGATACGCTAAGACTTGCGTTGTGATTTCTACCTTAATAGACCCTTTGTGGTCTTGAGTGCGCTCTCCTCTAGTTTTTTCTCTATTCACCCCATCTTTTATAATTACAAAAAGAATCAGTTGATTATAGTCTTACGTCCCGATTATCAGCTGATTACTTTCTACCAACACTTTTTAATTCCATTGAATATTGTCAAATTGCCACACTGAAATGTTTAGCCCAAATAATCCGACATTCATATGCCCGTGTTTGCAATTCTCTCGAGAATGGTCAACCCCTGCAATTCTCTGACAGAATTTCAATAAATATTAAAAACAAAACGCATTCCAAATAAATTCTTTCTTTCAAAATATTTTAAAATCAATTCTTTCCTTCTTCTTCACTCACAACTTATGCTTTTACTAAAACTGATCCTTTTTCGAACCTTAATTATACAAGGTCCCCTAATAATCTAACAGTGACGGATATATATATATATACATATATATATATATATATATATATATATATATATAGAGAGAGAGAGAGAGAGAGAGAGAGAGAGAGAGAAAGAGAGTGAGTGAGTGAGTGAGTGAGTGAGTGAGAAGGTGATAGAGAAAAGTGAGAGAGATAGATAGATAGATAGATAGAGAGAGAGAGAGAGAGAGAGAGAGAGAGAGAGAGAGAGAGAGAGAGAGAGAGAGAGAGATCGGGAACAGAGATAGCTGAATAACAAAGAGAAAAAGAGAAAGAAATGAACGGAGACATGAAGAAGAAGAAAAAAGTAACATGTAACAACAAATAACAAAATACTTATATCCCACACACACACACACACACACATATATATAATATATATATATATATATATATATATATATATATATTCATCCACAGATAACGTGTTTTGAGGTTTCACGTCTCATCAGTGGAGCTAGACACAGCAACTATTTCTGACCAGGAGCGACACCCGACTGAATTTTCATCCGACAGCTTCGTTAACCTCTCGGGCGTCGACAGCTGCCATTAAGGTGCGGTATTTTAACTGGTAAATACATACGTTTACGTATATATTTTACGATCACCAGAGAGATCAAATCTGTAAACAACAGACAATGGTTGCTTTATTCTGCTGGCGGTTGAGATTGATCTTCGAAAGCTCTACCGGATTTTGCGAGCATATAATGTCATTCACAGACACCGTGTTTCGACGTCTCACGTCTAGTCAGTGTGGCTAGACACAGCAACTGAGTGAATTTTCATCTGTCCGGTTTGTTAACCGCTCGGGCGTCGACAGCTGCCATTAAGGAGCGGTGTTTTAACTGGTAAATACATACTTTTCTGTATGTATTTTACGATCACCAGAGAGATCAAATCTGTAAACAACAGAGGATCATTAATTGCAGAAAAGGAAAGGAATGCGGAAGAGGGAATATTGTCATAAAATGTGTTTGTAGAGAAGCGGCCCAGCTATTTTTTATGTAGAATCTTAATCTAAAAAATACACTATTCAGACTAGTACAAAATGATAAAAAAAAAACCTCCGTCGATGTAAAAATAGTTTTTTGAAAAATATTGCCTGAGGGGTGGGAGTTAAAAATTCAATGTCAGCGAGTTTGTACCCTAAGTAAGTAAAATCATCAAATTCATTAAAAGATTAAAAATATAAAACAATTTGAAATGTAAACTTTAAATATGTATTAAAATAAAATAAACTATATATAGATATATAATACCAGTCATGTATTTATTAAAACTTGTTTTAAAAAACAATGAGGACTGTCTAATATTGCATGTTCAAATTTTGAGTATTATGATGATTTTGGGTAATGTGACGTGAGCAGTGACAGACAAAAACCGGAAGCGAATCTCCATTATTAATAGATGTCACAAGAAAATTTTTCTATTTCTATATAATTCTAAAATCATCAAAATAAATCTTCTTTGCTGAGATTCAAAGAAATCTGTCGCATTAGAATAAATCTTTGACAAAAATAAATCGCAGCAGACTAATGTGTTTAATATAAGGAAATAATTTTTTTCTTTTTCATAATTGAAAGAAGACTTATCGATAATTTATTTAGAATTATGAAATTAATCTATATTCAGAACAGAAAATCGTATTCTTCAAAACAATCTTGAAAATCTTGGGTTTGAAGATAAATTTAAGATTATCATCAGACAATTATATAAAACAAATAATACTACTTTGTAAAAAAAAATTGGAAAACCAACAATTTTGTTTTTTTAAATAAGTCAGTTTTTCAAACAAAAGAAATATTATTTTTTTACTTCTTAGTCACGTCGACTAAGAAGATGATGATGATGATTGTTAAATAATTCTTAGTACCCTAACACTTATGTACAGTTAGGGTAGAAACAAAGATGGCTGAATGAGTTACAGCCAGCGGTCTTGAATGATTGAGTGTCAAGACTTGATCTCATCCTGATCCCTTTTCCGGTGGATACCGTGAGAATCGGTGGAGATGGTCCTCTTCCGGTTTAGATTAGAAAGAGTTAATTCTAATCAGTATTGACTAAAACTACGGAGCCGACTCAATCTCCGCCCTGTCGTCTGGGGCGTTAGAATGCACCGACTGCACCTCTGTAGAGGGGTAAGACTCCCCCAATGGGACCACCTGTTGGCCGTGGGTGGCGACCCGTGAGGCTTAAGGATAGAGCCCAGGTAGATGAGCAGTTCATGACATGCAATACTCCACTTTGGCCCTATCTTTGGCTAGACGGGCGGTCGAAGAGGCCCCCTCCGATCAATCGGTTGGTCACGTCAAGCCCTAGCACCTATATGATTTTCCCAACCCTATTGCCCTTATGGCAAGCCCCAAACCCTTTTTATCACATGGGTGCTATAAGGCGGTGGCTGCGGGTCTACATGTCCTGGGAATAACGTTAAACTCTATCTGATGGTGAGGTTCCAGTTTTGGAGGTTTGGGAAATATGGAGCACCCATTCATCACCATTGCTCCCTGGTCCACTCTGACCCGGACTGGTAGTACCTGTTAGGGTCCCATCTATGGGTTAAATATAAAAATGTATTTATAAAAAATTATATTATCCATTAAGAATTGATTTATTTCAAAACTTTATCGGCATTAAATGACCCATTGAGGTTGATATGCCGTAAAACAAAACAAACCGTAAACCGACTCAATCTGCGTAGTAAGTCTGGTGGGGATTTCGGAATAAAATATGATCTAAAGCAAATCGAAGTCTTGGGTTATTACCTAAAAACCTCCAATGACCCAGGGCTTATGATAAAGAGAAATCCCAATGGAAGACCAGACATGAAGTCCCCAAAACGAAGTCCAGACGCCAAAAGAAGAACATAAGATACCAAAGATGAGCAGAAGAATAATAGGAGTCAAGAGAGTATACAAAAATGATGGCTGACAGTAAGGGCATTACCCTGAGCGACATGACTAAGAAGATTGTTATGATTTTTGTGGCCATTTGTAAAGTTTTTAAGTGCCATCCTTGGCCAGTTGAAAAGGGCTTAAAGAAAGCCCTATGTTATGGAATCCTGTGATAATTATGACCAGTAGGGTGGGTTAAGTATTGTATCAGCCTCAGAGTACTGCCAGTGGTTTGGCCAATGAATAGATCACATGATCTCGCATAGTCTATAAGTAAGAGCGAGGATTTAGCACACACCTTATATATCAAATTTCTCAACACCCGTTACAGTGGAAATCCCCTGTATTTCATAGTGAAGGCATTAATCTAACAACTTTACCTCCAGCTATGGGTAAATAGTAAGGATGACTGGGATCTTTAACCGAAATATTTGTTTGTTGCGAGATGCACAAGAGAAAGTGTAGCTAATCTCTGTAAACACTTCCCCATGAACAGAATGCGACACAAGGTCAATTTTTAAGGGCATTTTAAGTCATGTCCCTTCCATCTGAAACATTTGTTTGTAGTGAGATGCACCAGAGAAAGTGTAGCTAATCTCTGTAAACACTTCCCCATGAACAGGATGCGACACAAGGTCAATTTTAAGGGCATTTTTAAGTCATGTCCCTACCATCTGAAACATTTAGCTGTGCTTTCTCTTATGCATCTCGCAACGATCAAATGCTTCAGATCGAATGGACATGAATTGTAAATGCTCTGAGAAATTGACCTTGTGTCACATCCTGTTCATGGGGAAGTGGTTTGGTAAATACATACAGAGATTAGCTGCACTTTCTCTTGTGCATCTCGCAACGACCAAATGCTTCAGATCGAATGGATATGAATTGCAAATGCTCTGAGAAATTGACCTTGTGTCACATCCTGTTCACGGGGAAGTGGTTTGATAAATACACACAGAGATTAGCTGCACTTTCTCTTGTGCATCTCGCAACGATCAAATGCCTCAGATGGAATGGACAGAGCTCGCAAATGCAACTGAGTTTCTCCAAGAAAGCCTATTGCTTATTTCTAACCCTTTCCCCACCTTAGTACCAAGTAGAGTAATATATCGAATTCAGAAGTGCCTGAGGTCACGCTAGAGACTGTCAACATTACCGGTCGTATTTCAGCTGAAGATTACCTGATTACAATCATAACTGCCTTTCTTAGTCGTCATCAACAATTTATTTTGTTATGGCGTTTTCGAAAATGGACGAGATTTATTACAGTCGAATGTGGACAAACACCGTTCGCCGTCGAAAATATGCATTAGCGAACGGAAAATATACTTAAAACCTGCTACGCGAATATATATGGTTCGTTTTTCGCTCTTATGTGAGTCGTTGAGTGAAGAGTGTTACGATTCTCGTTGCCATCTTAGGCGTTTTGCTCTTCTATTAGAAAATCCTATGGTAGAAAATTGGGCTGAACTTGCACAAAGGTGTCAAAATTAGGGCGACAAACAGAACCCACAAATTTTGTAATAAAACTGTTAATTTTAACTACGGGGGACTAGGGTTAGGGTTTAGGGTTAGAGTTAGGGCTAGAGTTAGGGTTGAGTTTTAGGGTTAGTTTAATGGGAAAATGAATAAATGATTTGGGTTCTGTTTTTTCTGGGTCATTCTGTATACCGGTGCCCCAGAAAAAACAGAACCCACACATTTTGTAATACAACTGTTAATTTTAACTAGGGGGGTTTAGGGTTAGAGTTAGGGCTTAGGCTTATGTTAGGGTTAGGGTTGGGGTTTAAGATTAGTTTAATGGGAAAAATGAATAAATAATTTTGGTTCTTTTTTTTCTGGGTCACCCTAGTTTTGACACCTTTGAGCAAGTTCAGCCGAAAATTGTATAGTTTCTGTGGTAGAAAGGCTGTTATATTCCTTGAAATTCAAGGTAGAATAAGTGAGTAGCTCCTTGTTAAAGAAAATCCATTTTTATTCCTTGAAATCCAAGGTAGAACAAATGTTTATTCCTTATAGTAGAGAATCCAGTTGTAGTATTTCTTGAAAACCTTGCTGAAACAAGAGTATAGCTCCTTGTAGAAGAGAATCAAGTTGTATTCATTGAAATCATAGGTAGAAAAAGAGTGTAGTTCCTTTCTAACAAACGAAATAAAATGATGAAAATAAACTCGGTCCGACGTATATGTTCTCCCAACTGACAAAATCCTTAGTATGCAATAATCTCTCACAAATGTACGACTCTCTTCTTAATAGCAAAACTCCTATCGAATATATATGGTTCGTTTTTCGCTCTTATGTGAGTCGTTGAGTGAAGAGTGTTACGATTCTCGTTGCCATCTTAGGCGTTTTGCTCTTCTATTAGAAAATCCTATGGTAGAAAATTGTATAGTCTCTGTAGTAGAAAGTATGTTATATTTCTTGAAATCCCAGGTAGAACAACTATAGCTCCTTATATGTAGATATTCTGTTTCATAATTATTAGATACCTAATATTTATGTGCAATAGTGTAGAAAACAAGATGACGTTTTAAGTACAGCTGCCGGCCTTGAAGATTGAGTGACAAGGCTTGACCTCAGTCCTAACCTTCCAGTGGATACCGTGAGAATCGTGGAGGAGACCCTCTTCCGGTTTAGATTAGAAATAGATTTTAGTCGGTCGGCGAGAAACCACGACGGTGGTGAGTCGTGTTATACATGCTCCGACTCACTCTGCACAGATGTCTGGTTGGGGATTTAAAAATAAAGTAAGATCAAAGCAAATCGGAGTCTTGTGTTATTACCTCTAAAAACTAACAATGACACAGGGCTTCTGATAAAGACAAATGCCCAACAGAAGACCAGACCCGAAGTCCCCAAGAAAGTCCAGACCTTAGAAGATTCCAGATCAAGACAAGATGTTATAAGATTCCAAAGACGGCCAGAAAAATAGAGTAAAGACAGAGCAAGTAAAGAAGAAGGGTATCCAACAATTTTAATTGTAGTCATAAAAATCCAAAGTAGAACAAGAGTGTAATCCTTACAGCAGAGAATCCAGTTGTATTCCTTGAAATTCTAGGTAGAACAAGAGTGTAGGTCCTGGTAGCTGAAAATAGTTTTTTTAAGCAATACGTAATTAAAAATAACCTTAATCCACTAAAACCGTAACCCAATTCGCAAAATGTTAATTCATAGACTGTAGTTAAACTGTCATTGGGTACCACCCAAAAACTTTCCGTTTTAATTTTCCGACCTAAATCAGAAGTCAGCCTTGATTTACCCGTGTAGGCTCCATCTGTGTCTTTTCATTTGCTTCATCAATTCGTTAATATTCCCCTTCAATATTTTCCAATCTTTATGAAGTCGTATTTTGTTTTCATCTCTACGTATTCAAACAATCCATTTTATATCGTCTTCTACATTCGAGAAACTTTCAGCAGTTTCTTTCAAATGTTGAAGTATTTCTTAATGGGGAAAATTTCTTCCTTCATGATCGTCCAATCCTGCTGCATAATTTTATTTACCCATATTTTAATATATATATATATATATATATATATATATATATATATATATATATATATATATACAAGTGTTCTTGATTAATATTACGACACCTTAACTTTGTTAAAATGATCGACGAATGAATATTTCTTCCGTTTCCGGCTTTTCCAAATTTTTTACTTTCACTTTAAATGTTACGTTAGGGATACCCATTTTTTCGTCTGCTCTTCATTTCAAAAACGAATTAAAATTAATTAAGTCGATTATTTAAGGTCAAATTTTTCCTTAAGTTGAAAAGTAACATAATGAGCATCAGTAAAAAATAAAAAATAAAAAAATAAAAAAATATTAAACATGTAATTTATTCAGAAGTTAGCCCAACAATGATTAACGGAATGAGGATACCCTTCCCCGTGGATTAAAGAAGGGGTTCGGTTCGAGGTTCCGTAAAGGATCTCGATTATGAACTGAAGGATCCCAGTTCGACAAGAAGGTCAGTTAACTTTGGACTACGTATGTTTGTGAATCTGTGTTATGCCTCAAAGATAT
Organism: Doryteuthis pealeii; assembly: GCA_023376005.1. Lineage (NCBI taxonomy): Eukaryota > Metazoa > Mollusca > Cephalopoda > Myopsida > Loliginidae > Doryteuthis > Doryteuthis pealeii. Next base: position 73,588,816 of record CM042169.1, read on the forward strand.
GTGGTTCAAAGTTAACTGACCTGAAAAAATGTAAATGGTTTTACATAGAATATCTAGTTCATTATATATTTTATTCATTAATATATCAACACTGGAAATTTCATTAAATTCGGTTAATTCTCTGATTTTTGGTATTTTCTTTTCTTTCGGTGGGGTGACACACAAGGGTGGAATTTAGATCCGTTAAGTTGGATTTAACCCTTTATACTATATTGTGAAATGTTTATCCTAAAACACAATGCAGTGAACAAGGTGTCTGCGTACCTACTACCGCTATACTACCAATGTACTGATGTGTTCAAAATGAATATTGAAGAAATTATATGATATTTTATATCATTTTGATACTATATTGTGAAGTATTCATCTTTAAAAAAACAAAACAACAATGCAATGAACAATGTGTTTATAAAGAATTCTAAAGAAATGAAATGATACTTTATACTATATCGTGAAGTGTTTATCTTTAAAAAAAATGAACGAGGTGTCTGCGCACCTACTACCACTATACTATCAATGTGTTCAGACATTTTTGATGAATGCTGAAGAGATGATGTGATTTCTATCCTATATTTATCTTTCAAAGAAACACAATTTTAAATTGAATTATTTGATTATTATCCTTATCTCACCGATCTTATCCATTTAATTCTAATAATTGATTTTTAATATTATTTAAACTTGAACATCTTGGAATTCATCTTTGAAAATAAAACCTTATAAATTTCTCAGTTGAAAGGATTTAGAAGATATGCTCCTTTTAAAGCTTTTCTACAGAGGCAGATGTGACGGTGACATTGTAAATAGAAGCACGCAGAATATATTCGACGAACCGAGTTCAAATCTCGCCTTAGGCAGTTTACGACATATTTATATGAATCTTCTTGAGAAAATACATCCTCCATTTGGTATGGTTGATAATGTAGCGTTGCCTGGTCGATTTATTGTCAGCATCAGTTCCGAATCAACACAGACTTATCTTAGGATAGAGAGAAAGGGACGGCAAATTGTCTCATTATAACCTCTGTCTGGCCTGAAAACTTTGGTTGAACGATTGACTACTACGTGCCGCTTAAAAATACGTGCCACTTTTATGTGGGTTTCGTCCGCTTTCTCTGTCGATCGTTATAATGCTCACTACTTAAGTGTGTGTTCCGCTTGACATGTAGACGGCAAAATGCTCTCGACTCATATGTTGACACTTCATATATCGTTACGACATTTCGTCTTGGAAAATATAATCCACTTCAAGAGCTCAATAATTAGTCAACTTAGGAAATACTATTTCGCTGCTTGTAACACAACACAGCAAATAATATAGATTTTGGTTTATTTGTTCAACGGCATGTTGGAATATTTTGTAATATATATATTTACCAACCCCTCCGCACGAGCAAGATGCGACACAAGGTCAATTTCTTGAGCGGAGTTCAACAGGTTTTAATTCAGAGTTTTCCTTCTCCTAGACCAGTTGCCTAACAAAGGTTAAATAGCCTAGTCTGCCCTACTATTTATCCATAGCTGGAGGGAGAGTAGGATTCATACCTTTCCCAAGGGTATTGGCGCTAAGTGAAATGCAATTCCCACATCTAGGATTTGAACTCGGGGTGACAGGTCTATTTCCCATGACTTTAACTATTACACCAGACGCTTCCGGCATTTTGTAATATAGG
>CM042169.1:73595488-73615270 GCA_023376005.1 Doryteuthis pealeii
TGCACAGGGATCTGTGCGGTAAATGTAATGAACTGATGGTAGGTGTGGCGCTCCACCTCAGATGCTCAAATAATCTCCTTGGTCTAGCGCTAGTGAAAAGGGGATAGACTCCCTCGCTGTCTGGCTGATACCGACATTATGCCACCCCGAGGACTTTACTTACTTGATTTGCTTTAAAATGGCTTTCTATCAATATGTTGGACCATATGACCTTTAGCCACCCCTTTTCCGATCTCGATTCATGAGGCTATGTTTTTCATTTACACCGTCAAAATCCGGTTGTTTGTTAGGGGTTAGGGTTAGGGTTAGGGTTAGGTTTTGGAGTTAGGGTTAGGGTTATGGGGTAGGGTTAGGGGTTATTGTTAGGTTTAGGGGGTAGAGTTAGGGGCTGGAGTTAGGGTTAGGGGTTAGGGCTAGGGATTAGTTTTATAATTTAAAGAAAAACTCTAAAAATCGTCTGTTAACAAACAACCGGATTTTGACGATGTGAATGAAAAACACGCCCTAATGAATCGAGATAAGAAAAGGGGTGCCTAAAGATCATATGGTCCAATATGTTTTGTCCAGTGTAATGTGATGACCAAGGGAGCTTATACATAACCTTGGTCTTGTTGAGCCAGTACGTGTAAAGAGGAATAAAGTAAGTAAAGTCGTCGCGGTGACCTAAAGTCGGTATCAGCCAGTCAGCGAGGGAGTCTCTCCCCTTTTCACTATCGCAAGACCGGTTTCTGCGTGTGAGGTGGAGCGCCACACCTAACATCAGATCCCTGTGCTACGTATACACTGAGTTGGCAAGGGCGGGTTTCAAACTAGGAACCTTGTTGTTTCTAGCCGAATGCTCTACCGACTGAGCTAAACCGACCCTTAAAGAGGGATAGGTTTTGCAGAGATATATGCCCGCTAGAAGAATTTGGCTGTATGAATTAAATTCTGCTGTGAACAAATTCTGCTGTGAACAAATTCTGCTGGCCTTGGGCACGAAAATTAATAGTAATTCTCATTTGTTTATGGTGTCTGTCATCTCAGGTACACCTTCCCCATGTCAATTGATGTCATTTTTAATTACATGTTTGAACATTAATTTAACATTACATATATTTTCACACTTAACTCTTCTATATTCTATTTCAATCTGGGGTTAAAGCTTGTTTGTCAAACTTTTGACTTATTCTGTATTTTTCCACAACTTTAGTTATGGTTAAATCTAAATCCTACACTTCATTACAAAAATGATAAGCTATGCCTATTCGTTATGTTTGTATAATTGTTTCTTTCAAGTGATGATTGCACGCAATCGCTATAATCAATTTCTTCAACCGCAAAAGTCCCCTCTCGCAGTATTTTGCCGGCAACACTCACAGATGTCCTTGCTCAATCCTTCAAAATTTCACAAACCACTACACTACCCCCTGATCTCAAAATCACACAAATGGCAGTGCGGAACACGTTTCTTTAGTCTGTTGTTCTCTCAACATAATGAGTTTCAGGGAGTAGCACAGTTTCCGCTACCATCCTGGGTCCACCGATGCCAAGTAGAACGTACCTGTGTCTTCGTGTGGGACTGTTGAAGAAGAGAGAAGCAGACTGTTGGGGTATTGCTTTTATAAATAACCTTATTCCATCTCCAAAAAGACCACCATTGGCTGATTTGAGCCACTATCAAATGTCCAATGCTATGGCCTCTAAAATACGGTTGCCGGGCCTTGTGATGTTTTACCAATGTATTTTGGGTCATAGCAGCAATGATAACTATAACCGAGAGAAAAATCAGAATTCCAAAAAGACACTGTATCTATTAATAATAGATATTAGGTCTCTTTGTCTGTAACTAAAACTACGTCACTGCTTAAGTAACATTACCAAAGTCGCCATAACACAGAATAAATACAATCCAAATTTGATCATGCAAACTTAGACGATCCTCATTGGGGTTTTTAAACAAGTTTTAATCAATACATGTCCCGTATTATATATTTATGTATTTGTATGTCACCCCACCGAAAGAAAAGAAATACCAAAAATCAGGGAATCAATCAAATTTAATAAAATTTTCAGTGTTGATATATTAATGAATGAAAGATATAATGCACCAATTATTTTATTTAAAAACTTTTACATTGTTTCGGGCCAGTTAACTTTGAACCACGTATCTTTCAGGCGTAACACAGATTCTCAAAGATACGCGGTTCAAAGTCAACTGACATGAAAAAATGTTAAAGTTTTAAAATAAAATATCTGTTGCATTATATCTTTTATACATGAATATATCAACACTGAGAATTTAATTAAATTCGGTTAATTCTCAGATTTTTGGAATTTTTTTTGTTTCGGCGGGGTGAAATGCGATGATGGAATATAGGTCCGTGAAGAAGAAGAAGAAGAAGAAGAAGAAGAAGAAGAAGAAGAAGAAGAAGAAGAAGAAGAAGAAGAAGAATGATATAATTTACTTTGGAAATAAATAATGAGGTTACCATGAAGAAGGTTGTTGTGATTCTGTTACATAATTATTAGATTCCTAATACTTATGTACAGTAGTGTAGAAACACAAATGGCTGTTATAAGTTGCAGCCCACGGCCTTGAAGGATTGAATGACAAGGCTTGACCTCATCCTGATCCTTCCGGTGGATACCGTGAGAATCGGTGGAGAAGACACTCTTCCAGTTTAGATTAGAAACAGATTATAGTCAGATCGGCCAAAACCACGACGGTGTTCAGTCGTGTTATGCACGCTGCCGACTCAATCTGCGCAGGTAGTCTGGTGGGGATTTCGAAATAAAATATGATCTGAGTAAATCGAAGTCTTGTGTTATTATCTAAGAACTACCAATGACACAGGGCTTCTGATAAAGAGAAATCCCCAATGGAAGACCAGACACGAAGTCCCCAAGACGAAGTCCAAACGCTGGAAGAAGAATAATAGAAGTAAAAAAGTAAGGAAAGAGAGTATACAATAATTCTATTGATGCTGAAAAGGGAGAGGATGAATATAACAAGTTTAGTTTGGTTTGTTTTACGGCATATCAACCTCAGTGGGCCATTTAATGCCGATAAAGTTTTGAAATAAATTCATTCTTCATGTATAGTCAATTTTGTTTATAAATACATATTTCTATTTAACCCATAGATACTACCACTCCAGGTCAGAGTTGACCAGGGAGCAATGGTGTTGAAGGGTTGCTCCACATTCCCCAAATCTCAAAAACTGGAACCTCACCATCAGATAGAGTTTCACGTCATTCCCAGAACACGTAGATCCTCAACTACCGCCTTCTAGCACCCATATGATAGAATATAACAAGGAAGGTTTATTTGAACTGGTATAGTCTTATTAGAATTCCTATATTTATAAGAATAAATAAATCAAGAAATTGAAGTTTTCAATTCGAATTTATATCACAAAATATATCTGTTAATATTAACCTCCCTAACCCGGATAGGTAGAATCATACTGATCAGAGCTTGAGAATCCCGTAGTTTTTTTAATTAATAAGCTTCGGTTAGTCGCGTCACAGTAGGTCTTAGTGCATACCTGCTGTTACTAAGTGGTCACTCGTCTAAGTAGTGACAAAGTTCTTTATTGAAAAACTTGAAGTGCTTTTAGAGATCCCTTAGAATAAAGTTGTGTGGGTTCGGAGGTTAATGAAGGTTAACATGAACAGGTCATATCCGTTGAAATAACGATTTTGGGGGGTAGTGCGTGCTGTACATTATATGTGAACTAGAAGCGGCTATCCAGCATTGCCTGGGTACAGGTGTGGGGAAAGAAAACACTGGTATATTGATTTGGTTACTTTTGAGATTTACAAATGCTGGGCATCTTTAAGTAGAATTTCAATGCTATTTCTATGTATATTTTGATTTTTAAATATCTTCAAATAGGAATCAAATCTTAATAATTGTTTGCTCAAAAAGCAGGAACCGGTGATATTTAATGTGTATATACATTTACTTTGGCATTATTTGTTTAATTTTTATATAGTTTCCTCCGGGCATACATATGCACCAACTGCCCTTTATATATCTACTAGAAGTGGCTACCCGGCCTGGGTTGAGGGAGATTTTTTAAAGTTAGTCCCGCAGATCCATTGTTACTGAATCGTGAGTTGGATCCTCGTGGATGCCCCATTTAAATCCCTATGTAAAAAAATAAACATTGCATTGATCCAGCTACTCCGAAAAGAAATGTTAATGTCTACTATCTAAAATATTAGATGAAAAAAATTCCAGTCTGTTATCATTTAAATTTTATCTTTTAATTATCTTCACAAATATAAATCAAATCTCTATTATTTTGGCTCAAAAAACCGGTGATATTTAATGTGTATATACATTTACTTTGTTGTTAATTGTTTAATTTTCGTAGTTTCCTCCGGACATACATGTACACACAACTGCCCTTTATATATGTATAGATAACTTTTTTATTACATTTTATTATATTTCACAAATACTAGGGCGAGTCAAAAGTTTTGCAATATTCTGGTACATGCTTGTTTGCTGCAATTCGAGCCGTGGTTAGAAGTATTGTGCTAGATGGTGCATAGACATGTTAATTCCGTAACTGATTTGACAGCCCCGCAGATGAACAAACAACTTTGTGCATATACTGAAATAAAACAAACTATATATAAATCTATAATACTGGCCTGTATTAATTAAAGCTTGTTTTAACAAATATTTCAAACGTTTAATATTGCATACTTAATTTCTGAGTATATACATTAGGGGGTTTCTTTATTCTATTTATCAATGATTTTGTCTATGAATTAAATACTAATTGATAAACTTACGCAATGCCTGAGGGTATGGTGAAGTAAGCAGTTACGTAGTTTCGATTAGAGACAGACACGGAATCTTAATCATAATAAGATATGGTTTTGACATTAAATAACCCATTAAACAAATTTTAAAAAATTTTTGTGACCAAGAGAGAACATGATTAGTAATGAGATCGTAGAACGCCTTGTTTGTTTGTTTTTTTTTACTATTTCTCTGAATGTTTGAGATGAGGCTTGATAATTAATATTATCTGCCTTATTCGGACTATTGTCCTCATCTTAATTGTTATCTGTTCAAAGTTTCGGCTATTTCATGTCGGACTCGGGTACCTTCTCGGACTCAGGAACCTTCTTTTTGGACTCGGGAACCTTCTTTTCGAATTCGGGAAGCTTCTTGTCGTAATCGGGAGCCATCACGGAACTTTGAACCAAACCATTTATTCTGTCCAAGAGGGTATCCTGTTCTCATTCCGCTAACCAGAGCTGGGGTAGATGCGTTAAGCTGTGTTAAATATTATTCTATGTTACTTCTACCCTTGATCAGGATTGAACCTGCAATCTAGAGATAACTGTCACTTAGAACTGTCTTAACCTAACTACCTTATCCACTAGGCCATGTGTCCAATTGGACAGTCCAGTGTGAATCTTTTTTCTTTTTTTAAATTTTTCTTTTCAATTTAAATGTATGGAGAAATGTGTTATCATGTTGAAACGGGAAATATGTTCAATCGCCCAAAGATAATCACGTCAATAGTTGGTGGCTATAATTTCTAAATTAATTCTTTACCATCAACATGCTTAATCTACTTAATACAATTAAAATGCGCCAATTCTGGTGAGTATGGAGAACGTGGTAAAGTTGTCCACTCGGATGAGGCGATTTACTCCCTTGTCCTGAAACGTGTGTGTGGTCGAGTATTGTCATGCAGAAGGAGTACATTGTCAATTAGCAATTTGGGTCTTGCTCGTCTGATTCTTGCTCTGAGCCTCGTTAGAGTCTCAATGAAGGCTTTAGTTTTATATTTTAAAAAAACTTAAAATAAAGAAAATTAAATAACTTTTTCACTCATCCTCGTATATATATATATATTTACCAATCCCTCCGCACGAGCAGGATGCGACACAAGGTCAATTTCTTACGCCGAGTTTGATAGGTTTGAATTCAGACTTTTCCTTCTCCTAGACTGGTTACCTAGCTATGGTTAAAGACTCCAGCCTGCCCGGCTATTTATCCATAGCTGGAAGGAGAATTGGATTCATACCTTTCCCAATGATATTAGCGCCATGTGAAATGCCAACGGCTTCGTTCAAGAATTGAACTCGCGTTGACGACTCCATTTCCTACGACTCTAACCATTAGTCAACGCGCCTCATCTTCGTATATAAGAAGTATTTAGCGCTAAAGTCTGCAGTGTGCGAACAATTCCTTTTATTAGTATTATCTGCGTTATTCGGACTATTGTCCTAATCTTTATTGTCATTTGTACAACGTTTCGGTCGATATACCCTCTGGCCTTCTTCGGGTATTTCTTATCGGACTCGGGAACCTCCTTGGATTCGGGAACCTTCTTTTCGGACTCGGGAACCTTCTTTTCGGACTCAGGAACTTTTTTGTCGTAATTGGGAGCCATCACGGAACTTTTAACTTAACCCTTTATTTATTCCACGGGGGTATCCTGTTCTCATTCCACTAACCATAGCTTGGTTAGATGTGTTAATTATTTTTCTATGTTACTGCCGCTACTCAGGATGGAACACGGAATCCAGAGATAACTGTCACTTAGAACTGTCTTAACCTAACTACCTTATCCACTAGGCCATGTGTCCGAAAAGAAGGTTCCTGTGTCCGAGAAGGTTCCCGAGTCTGACAAGAAATACCTGTAGTACCTGAAGAAGGCCGGAGGGTATATCGGCCGAACCGTTGTACAAATAACAATAATTATGAGGACAATATTCCGAATAACGCAGATAATACTAATTATCAAGCCTCATCTCAAACATTCAGAGAAATAATTCCTTTTATAAAATTGTTTAAAAGTGTGTGTACATTGTCTCAGCACGTTTCAAGTTTGAAACACGAGTTTTGTTAAGACCCTCACTCCATTGCTCATATAGTAGCGTTATTTTTTTCAAATTGTACGACGTAGCCTGGGATCCACATATGTGTTTGTTCAATCAAAATAATGTCAAACGACTTATAAGAAATTGAGTCGTGCATTTCGTATTGAACTAACGCAAAATTGCCAAATCCTTGGAATAAAAATCTAGATTGTTCCTATTGAGAGAATCAACAGATAGCCCAAATCCTTGGAAGAAAAAAGAAGAATTTTACAAGAAAATAAGAATCTAACAAGAATAAAAAAAAAAAAAGAGGGCGGACTCATTTGCTTCCATAGAAGAATTTGTGTTTGTCAATCCGTTATGGCCTCTTCGTGACTCTCCGGCCTGTATGTCAGCGCGCTTTGGCAACGGCCAAGCCCAGTTGACCGTTACGTTGCGAGGCTGTGAAGGGACTGGCCTGTTCGCGTATCCGCCTTTTATGTCTTTCCGCTTTCCAAACGCAATGAGGCTTCATTCACCCACTCTTGGCAAGAGCAAATGAATCGTGCATATTATATATATATATATATATATATATATATTATATATATATATATAGATAGATAGATAGATAGATACAACATATAATGTATATATATATTTTTGTATGTTTTTATATATACCTAATGTATATATATATACATATATATATATATATATATATATATATATATATAATAATGTATAATTTATATATATATATATATATATGTGTGTGTGTGTGTGTGTGTGTGTGTGTGTGTGTGTATAATGTATATATATATATGTATATATATATTTGGCGCAAGATCACTTCTTTTCAACTCTTATACATTAAAACGAAAAACTGAAAAAAATGTACGAAAAATACAAAGTAGATGAATGTAGAGGTGGATTCGGGTTGTCTTGTTACGTGTACAGGATAGGTGATAAAAAAAAGCTTTAAAAAACTGTTATATTAAAAGAAGAACGATCTGATGTTTAGATTGAAGGCCATTTTTCTTTAAAACACACATCCACACTCTGACACACACCACACAAACACACACACACACACACACACAGACACACAGACAGACAGACAGACAGACAGACACACACACACACCACACATATATATAATATATATATATATATATATATATAGGGGGCCGGGTTAGCTCAATCGGTAGAAACCGCAAGGTTCTTAGTTCGATACCGGCCCTCGCCAACTCAGCGTATGAGTAGCATAGGGATCTGTGCGGTAAAGTAAGGAGCTGATGGTAGGTGTAGCGCTCCACCTCAGATGCAAAAACAATCTCCTTGGTCTATCGCTAGTGAAAAGGGGATATACTCCCTCGCTGATTGGCTGATATTCACATTAGTCCGCCCCGAGGATTTTACTATATATATATATATATATATATATATAATATATATATGTAAGTAAAGTCGTAGATTCGTTTTTTTTAAATCCAGAGAGTAAATATATTTGTTTGCTTGGTGAATTTAAAAGTAACTGTGATATGCATAATATATATATATATATATATATATATATTATATATAATTATATTATATCACAGTTACTTTTAAATTCACCAAGCAAACAAATATATTTACTTCTGGATTTTTTAAAAAACGATTTGAAAGTGCTCAATATAAAGAGCTAAATATACGTTTTAAAAACGAATGGCTTAAAATTTCCCGACTCCAGTTTCTCGACGTAGCGCGAATCTTCAGGATATTTTTTAATGGTTAAACAAAGTTAAGGTAGCGTAGATATAGAGTCAACGGCTACTGTATCCTGACATGTGATCTACAAACCAAATTTAGTATGAAGATGCATAGGGGAGAAACTGTCAGTAACCAGGCAGCGTTGACTCCATTTCCACTTTACCTTAACTTAAATATAAATTCTTAAATTAAAGATATTTAGCAATCCTTATTTATAAATATAGCACCCATATCATCTAAATAATATTTATAGGAAAAACAAAAAGCTTAAAAATCGGGTATTAAGTGATTATGGTCCATTTCCACCCATGGGTATCTGAAAACCCTATAAGTTTGTAAATGGTAACATATAAATTCAGCTTGCTTTTGTAAATTCTCTCCTGATCCCTATGATGGTATCGGGTTTCAATTCGTCTTATCTTTTTAGGGGTTGGCAGTGCTTTTGATCTTGTGGCAGCTATTTATCTTTTTCCTAGGTGATATCACCTGGTTGTAATTTTTGGACTGACCATTTTCAGTTCAATATTCCTCTTTTATTTCATTTGTCTTCTCATGTTTCTTATCAAATGTCCTCATCTATTTTTCAGCGGAATTTGCACAACGGTCGGAAAATTAAAACAGAATGTTTTTTGGTGGTCTCCAATGACAGTTTAACAGTTTACAGTCTATGAATTAACTTTTTGCGAATTGGGTTACAGTTTTAGTGGAGTAAGGTTGATTTTAATTACGTATTGCTTAAAAAAATAAACAACAAAAACCCAAAATTACCATATATTTAATTAACCATTGGAATTAATTATTGAACCCATTATTGAGACAGTTGTTTGTGTTAGTATTGCAATGTATAATTTCAATTAAATGGTTTTAAAAATATTTATCAACATTAAATGTATAATAATTTGGTTTTCTGTTGTTTTTTCAAACAATACGTAATTAAAAACAACCTTAATCCCCTAAACCGTAACCCAATTTGCAACATGTTCATTCATAGACTGTAGTTAAACTGTCATGAAGGACCTCCAAAACACTTTCCGTTTTAATTTTCCGACCGTTGTGCAAGTTCAACATATTTTTCCTTATAGAGTGGTGTCTTTTTGAGTACATTTAAATAAGGAGACCCATGATACTAGTTAGATAAGTTCCCAGATTTTGCTAACGTAGTCAGGTTCTCTAAACCCTATGTACCCAGAATTAGATTAGATTTAATTGCTTTCATTTGTCCTACTTAACTATATGTATATACACACCCACACACATACATGTATACACATACGGGCATACGTCCATGAGTTCATATACACACACACTACACATACACATATATACATATTTATATATATTATATAGATACAGATATAGATATAGATATATATAGGATAGGTATTAAGCCTAAAGTGAACGTTGTATCGTGGATGGAGTTCGAACTCACTTACTAGGATATGGCAACCCAGTGAGTTAATGACTATGACATGGGGACCCACCACATATTGGAGAATATATATATATATATATATATATTATAATATATATATATATAGTGTTCAATATATATATATATATATTATATTGAAATTATATATATATATATATATATATATTCAATATCAGGAAATTTTGAACAAAATATGTTCGAACACACAGATGCATAGAAACACACACTCACATACGCATAAGTACACACAAAAATGTGTATATACATGAATATATATATATATTATTTAATATTATATATATTATATATGTGTTGTGTGTGTGTGTGTGTGTGTGTGTAAATGTTTGTGCGTTGAGGGTTGTTTGATGACCCACGGGTCTAAAACTCAGAGATATATCTTATCAAATATTACAAATCGAATTGAATTTTATCTTGTCAAATTAAATTTATCTCATACAGTCTACAATAGAAAGTCAGACTAAGATAGATAGATAGATAGATAGATATATAGTGTACAGACTGAGATATATAGATAGATAGGTAGATAAATGAAAGTATGATAAATACCGTGAGTGCCCCATCGTGTTGTTATGTTTAGCAAGCTATTCTCGCAGATCCATCATTACTGAATAGCGAGTTTGATCCTTGCCAGATGCTCCATAATGCAACCTTGTGACACATCCTAACCCCTGGCAAACATGTTGGGTTATCATCATCATCATGTCGCGCTTGCAGCACAGGTATCCATGACAATTTCTCGCCAACCTTCCCTATCATTCATTGCACCTGGGAGGTCATCTGCAGAGCAACCAGCATCCTCGCATATCTGGTTAATATAGGTCCTTGTCGGGTGCCCCACACCTGCATGTCCATGTGTTGACTTCCACAGGAGAACGTCGCTTATGAGCTCGTCCTTGTTTCTCAAGCAGTGTCCTGCATGCCTTGTCCGTCTCACTCGGATAGTTTGTGAGATGGGGGCAAGTGGCCGTACAGCTGCCTCCTCGTAGGGTGCTGCTTCCACGACTTGTTCAAGACTGTACGCAGCATTCTTGTGCATCTCCCATCTAGCTTATTCTCAAGACGCTTCGTTAGTGTCCAAGTGGTGCAGCCATATAGCAGCACTGATACAACCACAGCCTGGAAGTACTGTCGCTTCGGCTTGTCAGGGAGTTCGGACCTCTATAAAGGGCGTGATATCGTGGTATAATAATTATTGGATCCTTTCCGTCGACTAAAGACAATGGCGTGGTGTCCAAAATGAAAATAAATTTTTTTATCTGCATCTACGCAAGTGAACCTGCAGACCAGTTCTTGAGTGATAGTCATTGGTGCACTGAATGCAACAAAATGTGATGCTTTTTGGGGCTGCTGACTTTTCTCTCTCTTTCTGGCACTCTTTTCTGTCGAGGCTACTCTTCTCTCTGCCTCACCCCTCTCCGTGCCTTACTTAACGTTGAGGCGACAGCCTACTCTATTTCTTGCCTCTACCTCCCATGTTCTTGTGTCAGTATGGCATATCCTCATAGCTCTTCTGCAGACATCTTTAAATCATAGGCGTGGTCTACCAACCGATCGGGAACCTTTTACTAATTCGCAGTACAAAAGATCTTTTGGGATGTGTCCATTTTCCATTCTCCTGACATGTCCAAGCCAACGAAGGCGCCTCTCACAGAGAATGGAGAACATGCTGTTTATGTCGGCGCAATCCAGCACGACTGTGTTGGCCACTTTATCCTGCCAACAAATGTGTAGAACACGTCGTAGACAACGGAGATGGAAACTATTGAGTTTTCCTTCAGGGCTTGTATATGTTGTCCACGCTTCGCTACTGTAGAGGAGTATACTGAGGACACACGCTTTGTGGATACGCATCTTTGTTTTCTTGGTGAGACTTGCAGGATTCCAGACTCTCTTACTCAGTTTGGCCATGACTGCTGTTGCTTTCGTTATTCTGCTGTTGACTTCAGAATCAAAGGAGACTGAGTTTGAGATGGAGAACCCAAGGTACTTGAAACTCTCCCCAGATTCAAGGTTACACTCATCAATAATTAAATCTAGCAGATCCATTACTACTGAATATTAAGTTCAATCCTCACTGGGTGCCTCATACTTACGAACTTGTGTCACATCCTACATGTATTGAACGTGTTGTATAATAGAGGGTGTCTCATCATGGTGTACTGCGTAGCAAGATAGTCGCACTGTTCTATTTCAACTGAATAGAGAGTTCGATCCTCACTAGGTGCTCCATACTTGCAACCCTGTGTCACATCCTACTCGTAGGCTCAATCAGAAACGACTGTCAAGCCAAGACAGAGTAGCAGCGAGGCGCGTGCATGGGCAGATGATGACAGAGCTCTGTTCATGCGTAGAGCACTCTTTTTGATATGGTGAAATTTTGATTATACCCAAAACAAATATTTTACTGAGATTAATAAATTATTGACTTATTAATCAAGGAATATTTTTTTCATTTTGAATCATTTCAATCAAACTGATTCAATGGACATGAATCAACAGTCTTTAAAATAGATATCACCACTGCTGGCTACCATAGCGGATATAATTTATCATACGTAATTAATAGATAAAATTCATTTAAAATATGAAACGCCTAATTTTAAATTTCAATTCACATATTTTTAGATTCTAAAAACAAAATCTATTTAATAACTACTTTACTTTATAATTGTTATCTAATGGTCTTTGTAGAAATTTCTATTGAAAATTTAGCCCCATTTTGAAACAGAACAAATATCGATGTACAATCAATCTAAAACAATGTAGAGTTTACATTTATGAAAATAAATCTGAAAAAAGATGTATTATGTTTTTTTGGTTTTTTTTTTATATATTCCGTTATTTAAGGAACAATTCACGTATTTTATGATAAAAGGAAAAACAATACAGCTATAAATTGAATATTCTATCCGGAACAGCATTTTACCGACGTCTTTCCTTTCCATCGCAAACAACAATGGCGTCACTCCATGTCTTCAACAGTTGTGGACCCTCTGGTCGCTAGTTAGTCCAATTATCGACTTACAGATGACACATTTCAAGAGAAATTCCCATCTGCATTTGGTAGTACGTGACGACGAAGACGTCACCGCTCTGCAGCCCTGTTAATCTCGATATTGAGCCGCTCAGCTCCTGTGCGGCAAACGTCCCACCAACCTTGTTTGTTGGAGGCCAGATCTTCCAGGCTTGAAGGTGTGATGATGTATTTATTCAGCGTGTACCGACGTAACATTAAAAGAGTACGAAAAACTGTGCCTACGGCCTAGTTACGTTGAAAACACCGGTTCCCTGCTAGATCACCGACGTTAAGCAGGGATAATCCTGTTCAATACTTGGATGGGTGACCATTTAATCAACAACAGGTATTGTGATAAACCCGAATATCAAAATGATTTGATTCGGTTTTAATAATCCGAAAAGTGTTGATAAGACGTTAAAAAACAACCAACCAACGAAAAACTGTTGTTCTTATACAAACAAAAGTGAGTAAACAATGTGAAATCTTTTTATCAGAGAATATGTAGCAAGCTGGGTGTAGTATATATTTTATATAGGTTTACACAACTTACTAACTTTTAAACAAAACTCAACACAATGAAAGAAATCAACGGAGTCGTATTAAAATAACAATCTGTATTAAAATAGAATTACAGACATGTATATTAGCATACCGGCATAGTCCTTTGGTTTATATTGTGGTATTTAGTTCATATTTATCTTGTTTTTTCTTTGCTGATACTGGAGCTGATTTGTTGCGTGACCACTCGTCTTGTCATTCTCTGAACTATTGAAAAATTCCCGCTTTTCCTTTTTTGGCAGCTTGATTTTGAATTCAGCGTTTGTTGTTTTCCGTTACTGCATTTTTGGGATTCTTACTCCCCCTTTTTAATATAATCGGAAACTGCCATTTTATTAACCATTACAAATACTTAAGATACATTCTGATGAAATCGTCATCATAGACAGGGCATTGAGTATATTATTTGAAGGACATTAGCGGTTACAAACATGAAATGAGGAATAGATGGTTGCAATTGAATGTACGTTGTAAGTTGGGTTCTTGTTTTTTCTTAAATTTATTGTTGTATGTAAAAACACAATGTTTCACTGGTTCTGCAAAGCCTTTTTTAATCAAATATTCAAAATGATTCATCACGTTAGTCCATTGCCATGCTCGGTTAGGCAAAGAACACCTGAAGAAGGCAGGTAGATACAGCGGTAGATATGTCGAGTCTTTACATGATATTTACCGCGTACCCCACTTGTACGGGTCAGGCACAAAGTCCCTATTAACGTGGGACCACCCACGAGCCGAAGCCCATGGAGTGGCAGGTGAAAAATTGCGTCGATCCCGTCGGCATTCCCCCTCAAGGGGGGCGCCTCAGGCACTGGGCAATAAACCCAGCCCTGCCCCTTTAAATCGAGGGGGCAGGTGTTGCCTGGGGATGGCCCCTGGGATCGACGCTATATTACAACCAAAAACTGGTCCAGCGGCCGAAACTCGCCGGACCCCCAGTCGAAAGTCTTTACATACCAGAATAAAGATGAAGGCAAAAAAATAAAAATAATAAAAAATCATTTGTTTCACATATTTAATATGGGGGAATTTTCTAAATAATCAAATGTATCTGTTAAACGTTTTGCAAGTTTTTTTCTCTCTAGGATGTGCTCTTTTTAACGGGATTTATTCCATTGTTAAAATTAAGAAATTCATAGAAAGAATTATATGTATGTTTCGGCTATGTTCTTCGGGAAAAAAATAGAATAAGAGACGATTTACAATTTTAAATTATAGATTCATTTCTTATAAAAACGTTTCAACAACAAATTCACTCTTTATACGGGTTAAATACATGATCGTAAATGCTTGTTTTAAAGGAAGATATTTCCCCTACAAATAGTTGGACTCGTCCAACGGAACGCATATAAACATCCGAATACGTGAGATTATTCGAAATCGAGCTACGTAGAAGGATCCGTTGTCGAGTCACTAGTCATATTGATGGAGAAGTGCGTGTTGACAGTATTAATTATATTTCTGTACAAAAAATAATAAACATTTTCCTGGATTTTCAATGTTGTATTTCATAAACACTGATCGAATCTAATAAAAAAAAATGCTAAGACATTAACTAGATAAAGCTACCGTTGCAACTTGTCTAACTTCACTTGCACCAACGATAATTGTCATGAAGTCGTACCGACGATGATGCTCGGGTTCACATTTACCTTGTGCTTTAAAATATCATAATTGACCAATGATAATCGTCCATTTTTGGTCTTTATTTCAAGAGTAACATCTCTATTCTTAAAACACTCAAAGTTTTAGACAATATTGATTCATTTCCTCCCCTTTCCTGACTTTCTATTAGTGTATGTTTTTGCCGTGTACCTAAATAAGGCTTCATATTATTGACTTCCTTTGTTTATTAATACAATAATGTAGTCGTATTGATGGCCCAGTTTGAAAGCGGATTGATGAAAAATTTGCGGAGTTTCGACTCCGGTAAGAGGTAGCCTTCTAAGACTACCAGAGTTAACAGACGTGATATGTTGAAAGGCGGTGTCTCTAGAGGAATTATAATAATATATATATATAGATAGAGAAGAGAGAGAGATATAGATATAGATATTTTTGGGAGAATATGTGCTTAATTGAAGTCGTACCTAATTTTGAAAATTAATTAATTAATAATTTGAATTAGGCGGACATACCTATTCAAATGTAAGGCTAAAATATATCGATATATATATATATATATATATATATAATATAGTTTAGCCTTACATTTGAATAGGTTATGCCCGCCTAATTCATAATATATATAGATATATATATATATATATATATATATATTAAGAAAATTGAAAAAACACAGGTTTAAATAAATGGAATTTATTATTAAACTTACCACTACATTTATTATATAACTAAGTTTATTAATAAACTTACCACTCCATTTATCAAAACCTGTGTTTTTTCAATTTTCTTAATATACTACATACCGTCGGATTCACTTCCATCTCCTAACACACACACACACACACACACACACACACACATATATATATATATATATATATATATATGTGTGTGTGTGTGTGTGTGTGTGTGTGTGTGTAAGGTAATCCACATGACTGGTTGTAAGGGATGGTTTTATTTGCGATCTTCGAAATCTTACTGTACTACTATACTGTATGCTTTTGTAGGTGCAAACATATATTCAAAGCAAAAAGATAAACAAATATTTAGAGCTTGCAAAAGAACTGGGAAGCAGTGGAACATGAAGCTGAAGGTCATACCAATTGTAATTGGTGCCTATGGAACAATCCCCAAAGCCCTTGAAAAGAATTCGGTGAACTAGAAATCAGAGGAAGAATCAAGACCATCCAAAATACAGCATAGTTGGGATCGGCTAGAATACTCAGAAGAATGCTGGAGACCTTAGGAGACTTGCTGTTACTCAGCCTCCAGTGAATCCTCAGCTACGTCAGGTGTGAAAAACTAATAATAATAATAATAATAATAAAATAATAATAATATCTTGTGCTAATTGGAATTGATGCCCTTGAAACGATCCCCCAGGGTCTGGAAAATAATCTGGGGGATTGGAAACCAGACTGAGAATCGCGACCATCCAAACTACAGCATTGTTAAGATCGATTTAAATATTCAGAGGATTGCTGGAGACCTGAGGACACTTGATGTCACTTAATCTCCAGTGAACCGCCGGCTAATGCAGGTGTGAAAAACTCGAATAAAATATAACAAAAAGATAAAAATATGTGACATAAATCAAAAGACGTAAACGAAAAGACAAGTAAATAAAAGTAAGTAGGAAAGTAAAGTCCTCGAGGTGGCCTAAAGTTGATATTAACCAGACAGAAAGGGAGTCTATCCTCTTTTCAGTAGCGCCAGACCAAGGAGATAGGTTTGGCGTATGTGACGGTGTGCCACACCTACCATCAGCTCATTATTTTACCGCACAGATCCCTGTGTTACTAATACGCTGAGTTGGCGCGGATCGGTATCGAACCAGGAACCTTGTGCTTCACAAATAAGTAAAATTAAAGCGTTGAGGGGCCTATAGTCAGTAACATCTAGACAGCCTATCCCCTTTTGGCATCTGAGGCAGTACTAAACACATACCATTAGCTCCTCACTTTACCAGACAGAACTTTGTGCTACTCACACGCTCAGTTTGCGAGGGCCGGTATGGAATCAGGAACCTTTCGATTCCTTGCCAAGTGCTCACCCGACTCAGCTAAACCGACACTTCTTACCTAAAAATGCTCTCAACACTTAATTTGTTTTTTTTTCTTTTTCTATTATTTCATGTCCGTATTTTTAAGACCCCTGCGCTACTCATACGCTGAGATGGCGAAAGGTCGGTATCGAACCAGGAACCTTTCGATTTCTTGCCAAGTGCTCTACCGACTCAGCTAAACCGACACTTCTTACCTAAAAATGCTCTCAACACTTCTTCTGGGTTTTTTTTCTTTTTCTTTTTCTATTATTTCATGTCCGTATTTTTAAAATCCCTGTGCTACTCATACGCTGATTTTGCGAGAGGTCGGTATCGAACCAGGAACCAAGTGCTCTACCGACTGAGCTAAACCGGCTCTCCTTACCATAAAATGATCTGAACACTTATTTGTTTTTCTATGATTTCATGTCCGTATTTTAAGACCTCTGTGCTACTCACACGCCAGTTAGCGAAAGATCGATATCGAACCAGGAACCTTTCGATTCCTAACCAACTGCTCTACCGACTGAGCTAAACCGGCTCTTCGTACCTTAAAATGATCTCAACACTTATTCTGTTTGTTTTTTCTTTATTTATTATTTTATTTCCGTATTTTTAAGACCCCTGTGCTACTCATATGCTGAGATGGCGAAAGGTCGGTATCGAACCAGGAACCTTTCGATTCCTAGCCAAGTGCTCTACCGACCGAACTAAACCGGCTCTTCGTACCTTAAAATGATCTCAACACTTAATTTGTTGTTTTTTTCTTTCATGTCCGTATTTTTAAGACCCCTGTGCTACTCATACGCTGAGATGGCGAAAGGTCGGTATCGAACCAGGAACCTTTCGATTCCTAGCCAAGTGCTCTACCGACTGAGCTAAACCGGCTCTTCGTACCTTAAAATGATCTCAACACTTAATTTTTTTTCTTTCATGTCCGTATTTTTAAGACCCCTGCGCTACACATACGCTCAGGTGGCGAGAGGTCGGTATCGAACCAGTAAACTTGTGATTCCTAGGCGGCGCTCTACCGACTGAGCTAAAACGGCCTTTAGCTATATTTAATTTGTTGTGGTTGGTATTCATTCTTGTTTATACGGTTAATAAAACGGTCCTCAGTTCTATTTTGCCTTTCTGTTTGCAGTTTGTGGAGAGACATTTCCTTTCCTGCAACTGTAAATGTTGTTAGTAACTACAGCAATAAATAATAGTGAGGTATTTTTTTTTTACATTTATTTATC
Source organism: Doryteuthis pealeii (assembly GCA_023376005.1). Lineage (NCBI taxonomy): Eukaryota > Metazoa > Mollusca > Cephalopoda > Myopsida > Loliginidae > Doryteuthis > Doryteuthis pealeii. Next base: position 73,614,004 of record CM042169.1, read on the forward strand.
CCTGTGGTCTTTTAAAGTGTCAGCAACAGATATTGAACTTCCCGCCAATTATCGATTAGTACAGCCTTCTATTTGGTTTTTATTATTTTTTATTTTGTTTCCTATTTAGTTTTTATGTTTTCGGCTTTTTATTTTTTTTTATTTTTTTTTTATTTATATTTTATCTATTTTTTAAATAATTCATTATTTTTATTAATTCTTATTTTATTTTATTCTATTTTGTTTTTCACTTTTACTTCTTATTTTTATTTATTTATTTTCATTATATTATTTTTTATTTATTATTTCTTTTATCATTTTTATTCATTTTATTTCTTTTTATTTCTTTTTATTTATTCATTTTTTATTTATGTTTCATCGATTTTTTTATATGTTTTATTATTTTTATTAATTTTTATTTTACTATTTCTCTTTTTTTTTTAGATGGCTCCCGATTACGACAAGAAGATTCCCGAATTCAAAAAGAAGGCTCTCGAGTCTGACAAGATATACCTGAAGAAGGCCGGAGGGCATATCGACCGTAACATTGTACAGATAAATAAAGATGAGGCCAATAGTCCGAAAAATCCAAATAATACTTTTTATTTTACTATTCTTATTAATTTTACTATTCATTATTTTTTTTCTTTTATTTCTTTTATTTCTTTATTTATTCTTTTTTTTTTTTGTACTGATTATTTGTTTATTGTTTTCTATTTTTAATTTTATTCTATTTTGTTTTTCACTTTTTAGTTCTTATTTTATTTTGTTATGTTTTTGACTGTAGACTGTTCATTTATTTCATGATCGTTATTCTCTTCTCTTTAGAGTTAGTTTTTTCATGGTTACATTTGTCTCGTTGTTTGGTTTGTTTTTTTTTGTTTTGGTTTGTTTTTTTTTTGGGGGGTAACTTTTCATTTTTTTTTAAGTGTACGATTGTATTTATTGGTCCCCACACTCACAAAACAAAAAGAAGAAAAAATGTTTTTTAGGCAACATAGTAAAAAGAAACCGAAATAAAATCGTGACAGAAACAAAAAGAGTAAAAAAAATAACAAAAGATTATTTTCACAAATACAATAAAATAACGACTTCAAAAAGAAAACGAACTGTCTGATCTGTTAATAAATTTACTACTTTTCATTAACGATCATTAGTTTTGCTTTTTTTCATAGTAACCTGGTAAGGAGGATGGCGAGCTATTATTCACAAACCGTTTTTACCTGGAATCCACGCATTGATGGCAACCGTTGCTCTCCATTCCAGCACGAACTTCCGATCTCTCCTT
>CM042169.1:73615370-73637870 GCA_023376005.1 Doryteuthis pealeii
TCATTACCAGTGTGTGTGTATGTGTGTGTGTGTGTGTGTATTTTTGAAAAGGTGGCTTGCCGATGAAGATGGTAACAGTGATTAGTTGATGCAAAATTCAGAAAGGTAAGACAGCGACAAATAAAAAGTGTTCAATACGTTAGTAGAGCAAATTTATTGTAATATAAGTACAAGTGATGATCTACTCGAGTTTCATTATAAGGATCTTCATGGTTAAATCCACTGGATTAATCTAGATATTGATTAATTGCAGTCGATTACACGTGTGTGTCTTCCGCGATAAACGGTAACGAACTGTTTATCGCGAAAGACGAACCGTTTATCGCGAAAGAACACACGTGTAATCGACTGCAATTAATCAATATCTTGATTAATCAGTGGATTTAACCATGAAACCCTTATGGTGAAACTCGGAGTAGGTTATCACTTCTACCTGTATTACAATATATATATATATATATATATATATATATATATATACGCTTGTTCCCAAATCTTCCGTTCGTTATCATCCTTCAACATCCTCTGGTTAATAATGACACCGTCCACATTGATGGAATGCAAAAATGTAAATCCAGATTATCTGGTGTCACTTAATTTCTTATTTCTTATTTGTCCCATTTTATTTCACCCATGAAACATCCAAAAAGGTATTGTGTCTCTTAAATACCCAAAGTAAATAAAAATAAAAATTATCAATGAAAGAAGTTATGGAAGAATAAGTTTCAGTTGTTCTAGTTTTCGATTATATCCCCCTCTGTTTCAAATCTTTTTATCTGTATTCTTATTTAGTTTCATTAGCCTTTCTAATTTAATATACTTTATTATGTAAGGATTAAAGTTCCAAATGCAAAACAAAGCCTTCACAAAACGTTTTCATCACGTCGGGGTATCACCAGTTGTAAGATTCAAAGTGATAATACTTGAAGATAAAACTCCGACAAAGGTTGATAGACAAAACATTTTATATACAGCACAGAATGAACAGGGTACATAATACATAGAGGTGTACATAAACATACATACATAAGTAATATAAATACATATAAGAGTAGAGATAATGACACATTCATGAATGGTAAAATACAAGATATTTAGGTATCAAAGAGATACCTAAATGTACATAAAACGTAGTTACGGATACATGACTAAAGGATAGTCATATATCGTACAAGAGACTTACTAACAGTGAGTGGCCAGTGTTAAGGGCCGAAGCCCCAACGAGAAGGGGGTAGACAGAGTCTAACCCATAATGGTGTCTCGTAGGTCGGCAGGCAAAGAGAGAGAGAGAGACGTTCAAATCAGCCGCTTAAATATCAAAGGCCCCTAGCGGGAACCAGCGAAACTAAACGGGCAGACAACTCCCCAGGCAAATCCGAAAATAACGCCTACAATTACAATAAAACTTAAATAATTTCACTGGTAGGGTACATATATTTGCTAGAGGTGCTAATACACTTGAGAAATTATAAATTCTCCCTCCAGCTGTGGATAGAATACAAGAGTAGACTGAGATATGTAACTATGAAACTTAAAATCGTAACAATATAAACCCGTCTAGGGTTATTTCATGTCGAAACATTAATGAATCGCGTCCATTGTATGTTCATATTTACATTTTCAGTAGAAAGCGCGTGGTGTAATGGTTAAAGTCATGGGAAATGGACTCGTCGCCACGAGTTCAAATCCTGGACATGGTAATTGGATTTCACTTAGCGCTAATACCCTTGGAAAAGGTATGAATCCTAATCTCCCTCCAGCTATCGGTAAATAGCAGGGCAAACTGGGTTCTTTAACCATGGCTAGGTAACCAGTCTAGGAGAAGGAAAACTCTGAATTCAAACCTGTTGAACTCCGCTTAAGAAATTGACCTTGTGTCGTATCCTGCTCGTGCGGAGGGGTTGGTAAATATATATATACAGGAACAAGGAGATTGGAGTGACTATAACAATTACCGGGGCATTTCCCACCTCAGCCTAGTTTGCAAACCGGGCAACCGTGGACATGATCTTCTCACTACGCCAGCTGCAGGAAAACTGCCAGGAGACAGATGCCACTCTTCGCCGCTGAGTTGGTAAATATATATATATATTTACATGTTTGTGCAATTGTTTCCTAATTATTCTTTATCCAGGAGAAGGTAAACTCTGCATTCAAACCTGTTAAACTGCGTTTAGAATTAACCTTGTATCAGATCGTTCTCCAACAGAAGGATGAATAAAGACATTCAGGAGTTTTTTTTTACGCATTCCAGCTTTTAAATGCGATGTGGTTTGAATGGTATCGAATCTTCCACAGATGCCCAATTCTCCCAATGTCGTTTCCATGTGTTTTTTTTCTGTAGTTCAATTTCAAATTCGGCTCATCTTATATTAGCATGGAAGCGCGTGGTGTCATGGTTAAAGTCATGGGAAATCATTCCACTTAGCGCTAATACCCTTGGGAAAGGTACGAATACTACTCTTCCTCCAGCTATGGATAAATAGTAGAACAGACTGGGTTTTCTAACCTTAGTTAGGCAACCGGTCTAGGAGAAGGAAAATCTGAATTCAAACCTGTTATACTCCGCTTAAGAAATTGATCTTGTGTCGCATCCTGCTCGTTCGGAGGAGATGATATATATATATATATATATATATATATATATATATATATAAAGATAAATCTAATGAGTAAGACGAACCTACTATTAGTTTCGCTTAATGCTCTTCAGGGCTAAGATCTGACTCTTTTACTTATTAGCTTATTCTCCTAGCGGTTATATGAATATATATATATCTTATATCTTATATATATATATATATATAAATTGTTTTTTCTTTTGGCCAAATACTGTACCAATAGATTACTTTTTGTTGATACGACTATCTTGGTCTTTCCTTTTTTTCCAAAATTTTTTTCTCCCCGGTTGATGTTTGGTAGTATATTTTTAGAATCATACTATTTGCTGTTTTTTTTTCTCACCGCGAGGATTTACCAACACGCTTGGTATATTAAATTATATATATATATATATATATATATATATATATATATATATATATATATATATATATATATATTCATTAGCATTGTTAGCAACTATATTAGATCTCGTGTGTAATTTGTATCCCTTCAGTCATAAACTAAACGTGACTTCGTTTAGCACAAATCTATATGGGAAGGTGAAAAAGTGTATTGTTCCCATATTTTAAACGAAAGTGTCCCTGTCGGCGTAAGGTACCAATCTTCGATATTATCTTCTATATTTCTTTCTTTTTAAAAAAATTATTCTATCTGCTTGGGTTGAACTCTGAAAACTGGGGCCAATGAAAACACACAACTACCTAAGCCACGAGTTAATCCGATATATATATATATATATATATATATATATAAGTAATCCACAGACACGTGTTTCGAGGTTTCACCTTTCATCGGTGTGGCTATACCGTAATAGCTATTCCAGGCCGGGTTTGAGACCCAAATGAACTTTCGTTCGCCAAGCCTTTAACCCGGAGAATATTTAATCGCTACATTTCTGAGCGGAAATGAATTCACTAGAGTCCTCAAACATTTGTAAACAAAGCGAGTGTTAGCTAGATGCCAGAACGGTGAATGTGTGTGTGTGTGTTTGTGTGTATGTTTGTGTTTGTGTGTGTGTGTGTGTTTGTGTGCGTGTGTATGTGGTAGAAGAGGGACGCCAAATTGCCTCTCCTATTTATAAACTTTCCTAACATCAATAAAATTTGGCCAATGAGAAACGTATACAGAACGCATTTCAGATCGTTGATAACTGTCTTAAAATCAATTGCTACCTGAACTTTCTATGAGTAAGACCTACAGATAAGGAGTACAAGGAGTATCTAATGATACTACTCTTTCTTATACCTTTCATGGAACTCTACAAGACGAGGATTACAAGGAGTTCTACTGATACTGCACTCTTTTCTACCAAGGATTTCAAGGAACACTACAGACTTAGATGACGAGGATTAACCCAATTAAACCCAAACTCAATACCGACTTGGATTTATCAACACAATAATTGTACAACTTAAATGAAGACCATAATTTTAACACCAAACCTAAGTGGACTGTTCCAATGGCTTCAACTATAGTTGGTAATGCAGTCATTATCTTGTTCCATAGATTTTTCAGCTCTCTAGCAAGATCCAAGTAGTTGTTGATCTCTTCATAATATGGTTCACAGGAATTATAATTTTAAAAAATGATCAAATTTCTTCTTTCTTTCTTTTTTCTTTCTTTCTTTCTTTCTTTCTTTCTTTCTTCTTTTGTTCTTCTTTCTTCTTTTTTTCTTTCTTTTAACCAATACGATCTTCTTCTTTTGTTCTGTTATTCTTTCTTTCTTTCTTTCTTTCTTTCGTTCTGTCATTCCTTTTTTTTTCTTTCTTTTCTTCAATTTAACAAATACGAGCTTTGTTTCGTCCTTTCTTTCTTTCTTTCTTTTGACAATACGATCTTTCTTTCTTTCTTTCTTTCTTTCTTTCTTTCTTTTGCAATACTTTCTTTCTTTGCTTCTTTCTTTTAAACAATACGAACATTCTTTCTTTCTTTCTTTCTTTCTTTTAAACAATACGATCTTTCTTTCGTTCTTTCTTTATTTATTTATTTTAACCAATACAACCTTTCTATCTATCTTTATTTCTTTCTTGGAACCAATACGACATTTCTTAATTTCCTTCCTCCTTTCTTTCTTTCTTTACAACAATCCGATTTTTTCTATCTTTCCCCCTTTCATTTAACCAATACGACTTCTTTCTTTGTTTCTTTCGGTCTTTTCCTTTTTATTTCTTCTAAGTAATGAGATGTTTCCTTCCTTTCTGTCTTTCTTTTAACCAATTCGACCTTTCTTCCTTTTTTCTTTCTCTTCTTTCTCTCTTTCTTTCTTTCTTTTCTCTTTTTCTTTCTTTCTTTCTCTCTTTCTTTCTTTCTTTATTTCTTTCTTTCTTTTTTCTTTCTTTCTTTATTCTAAGCAATGAGGAATTTCATCTTTTATTCTTTCTTTATTTCTGCTTTATTCATCTTATTATTCTTCTTCCTCTTCCTTCTTTTTTCAACTTTCTTTCTTTACCTTCAATTCAATATCATCATCCTTCCTTTCTTCCATTCTCCCTTCCTTCTTCTTCTTTCTATCCAATTCTTCGATCTCTTGTTTAATTCTCATCTCCCCCCCATTCTTGTGTGTCTTTCAATAGTCAAACACATCCCCCCGTCCTCAGTCTACACGTACATTCTCTTTATAAAAGCGAAACAGAAACGTGAATCGATTGTCACTTTGTGTTTGGGGGTAAAACTCCCCGAACCCCATCCCAGCCAACATTTCCCCCCCATCCCTATTGTCATCAGAATTAACAAAAGATGAAAAACTAACACCCGTTTCCTTTGAAATATAATTGATAATGATTAACGATTCAAGGAGTCCACTTTGTAGAAAGGAAATTACAATAAGAGATCGATTCGACTTGTTTTCCCTCAGAGACAAAGACATGCACCCTCCCCATACACACACGAACAGGTATATATATATATATATAATTATATATATATATATATATATATGTGTGCATTATATATATACATTATATATATGCACATATATATATGCACATGCATATGTATATGTATATATGTATGTATATGTATATACGTATATGTATATGTATGTATAGTATATATATATATGTATATGTATGTATATATATGCTTATATATATGTATATATATATATATACGTATATGCATAGATACATGTATATATATGTATATATGTATATGTATATACTATACACATAAAGACATATAGTATATATATGTATATATGTATATATATATATATATATTTATATATATATATGTATATATATATATATATATATATATATATATATATATATATATATATATATATTTATATATATGTTATATATATACGTATATGTATATGATGCATATATATTTGTATATTTGTATATATGTGTATATATATATGTATATGTATACATATATGTATATGTACGTATATATGTATAAATATATGCATATATGTGTGTGTGTGTGTGTGTTTGTGTCTGTCTGTCTGTGTGCGTGTGGCGTGCGTGTGCGTGTGTGTGTGTGTGTGTGATGCAATTTAATCTCATATATTGACAAGTACAGATATGAATATATAGACACACAAACACAGACAGAGAGTTTATGTTTTTCCCACTTAATCAATTGGGAGTAAACATATTTTTGCATTGTTTACCGACGACTGCTTGCCCTGGAAAATATGTAAACAAATACTCGATATATATATATATATATATAATATATATATATATATTATATATACTAGCCAATATATATTTATATATATGAGGAATAATGAATAAAGAAAAGAAAGAACGGAATGGATAATAAGAAGATGAATTTGATCAATATCACTTACACATGTGTTTCGGTCAGTTCCTCTGTAAAAATATTCCGCACACAGAGAAATTCGACCTTAATCAGAGTGAAATTTAATTTTGAATCAAAATAAGATATTTTCACACAGATGAACTGACCGAAACACATGTGTAGGTGATATTGATTAAATTCATCTTTTTATTATCCATTCTGTTCTTTCTTTTCTTTATTAATTCATCCTCATATTGTCGGATTCATTTCCAATTTCCATTTTTACATACAAATATATATATATATATATATATATATATATATATATATATATATATATATATATATACATTTTCCCAGCTTTGGCCCTTCCAGCTAGGAAAATTTGGCTCAGGACCGCTTTCCGTGTCGGCAGAATCTCCGTAGAGGACTGTTCATGTCAGAATTCATCCTGACACAACACCATGAAGCCATGAGGTCCGTTGTATGCTTGTCATTGAATGTTTCTCTCTGCTACACTAACGTATATATACATGCTCTATTCACGATATTGACTACTATTTACTCATAAATATAGTAATCTATATTATCAATATATATATATATATATACCAACCGCTCCGCACGAGCAGGATGCGACACAAGGTCAATTTCTTAAGCAAAGTTTAACAGGTTTGAATACAGAGTTTTCCTTCTCCTAGACTGGTTATCTAGCCATATTTAAAGAGCCCAGTCTCTCCTGCTATTTACCCATAGCTCGAGAGAGAATTAGGTTTATACCATTCCCAAGGGTATTAGCCTCATGTGAAATGCAAACGGCTTCGTCTAGGAATTGAACTCGGGTCGGCGAGCCCACTTCCTACAACTCTAGCCATTACACCACGCGTGCGCACGCTTGTGTGTGAATGTTACGTCATTTTTAGGATGCCAGTGAGAGCACTTTACTTCGTGTTCCTTAGTGTTAGGTAGAATCCTTTGGTTGTTCCTTAGTGAAGAATCCTTGATTGTTCATTGGTGTCAGGCAGAATCCTTTGGTTGTTCCTTAGTGTTAGATAGAATCTTTGGTTGCTGATCCGTCTGTCCGTGTCGAATACCAGTAACTGAGGAGATTCAAGAGCGACCATTAAATATTTAACTAACCCCGCATTCGACCGTAATTATTTAATCCATGCGGAGTCTATATGTTTAAGTGGCGGACTTCAGCACACCTTATATTTAAAAAAGAAAAAGCGGTGTAATGGTTCGCAAGTTAGATTCGCAGACCATTGTTAATGGGTTCGATTGTCATTGGACACCCCGTATTTCTAACCTTGTGCCACATCTAAGATAAATTTAGTAGTTAACTATAGTAAAAATATTCCAACAATGCGTACATCATTAGATTTTTTATTGATTTGGGATCGGTCTAATGCGAGGTTTAAACTCAATAATAAAGTGAGTGGCATTTTTCCTGTGACCACAGGATTGACCTTTTATTTTCCGTTTCCTGCAGTGAATTTATTATCATGTTTTCATCTCGTATTTGTCTCCAGTAATTTTCTTTAAGGCCCATCATTGCAAACTGAATAATATAAAGAAACCAGCGTTCATACCATTTGTTTATGACGTCATGCACCTGAATTGCTTATTGCTGGTCATCCTCATTGGACGGGCCTCATTTAACCACACACCCATTGTGGCCAAGTGATTTGAAACTTTATATCTCAATTATTCTTCATTTATACTGTGGACTTGTAAATTATTTTTTTAATAGCTGGAATATATCATGAACAATTTTGATACTCATTATACACTTTTATATAATTTTACATCAAACTCTTTTGAGTTTTATTATGAACTATAATGTTTCTGATTTTTTTAAATAAAATTTATTTTATTTTTTACACAGAACACGTATTTTAAAAATTCCATTATTGAATAATAGCGTTTTGTTTGTACACTTTCTTCTAACGGTTATTCATCCCATCTTTCTCTCATATGTTGCTCTTGATGATGACCGATCTATTGAATTTGTCGAAACAGATTTCTGTCACCAATTATAAACATCATTTGTTTTTTCAAAAATGTTAAATTCATATATATATATATATATATATATATATATATATATATATATATATATATATATATATATATATGAATAAGATATAGTAAAAAAACAAAAGATGTTTACAACTGAAATAGGCTCATCAGGAGAGAAAGTGTGCAAACCGTTTCGGGGCCAAATCTCTCGACGGTTTTAAAAAGCAACACCTGGCCCATCTTCAACTAATATGAGGACCCTTTCGCATTATAATGTATCTACCGCACGTGGGTCGGTCATCAACAAAAATAAGACGGGAATATATATATATATATATATATATATATATATATATATATATATATATATATATATCCCTATCTGTTTGTATTCTTTTCTCATCTTTCATTCTTTTTCCATACAAATACCCGCCTTTATTGAAAAAAGAAACTCGATATTATTTCTTCCATTGTTCCTGCGTAGTATTTTCTTCACTTTATTGTGACTAGAACCCGCCAAAAAGACCACCACTGGAATATTCTCCCTTCATGTCACAATAAATGGAGGGCTTTCTCATTGTTATTTACGATCGTTGCTTGTTATATAACTTTTTGGTTCTTTGATTATTTCATCTTACTAACTGGAACTTTGTTTATCCAAATCCTTTCACCATTTTTTGTTACTCTTTGTTTCTTCCATACAATTTAACCAATACCACCTTTCTTTCTTTCTTTCTTTCTTCTTGGTAATTTTGTCTCAATTCGCTTTTATTAAATCTGTTTTCTTTCTTTCTTTTTTTTCATTCTTTCTTTTTACTTTCATTCTATTGATTCATTCAGTATTTATTTATTCCCTCTTACCAATTCTTTTTCTTTCTTTCCCTTCTTTCTTTCTTTCTTTCTGTCTTTCTTTCTACCAAGTATTTATTTATTTCTACCAATTCTTTCATTTCTTCTCTCTATTTATTTATTTCTTTCTTTCTTTCTTTCCTTCTTTCTTTCCTTCTTTCTTCCTTTCTTTTCTTTCTTTCTTTCTTTCTACATATCAATTTGGTCTCAATTTCTTCTATTATTTTTTCCCTTTTTGCATCCGTTCATTTTGTATTTCTTCTTTCTTTCTTTCTTTCTTTCTTTCTTTCTTTCTTCTTCTTTCTTTCTTCTTTCTTTCTTTCTTTCCTCATTTCTACATATCAATTTGGTCTCGATTCTTTAATTATTTTTTCTCTTTATGCATCCGTTCATTCTTTCTTTTTTTTTCTTCTTTCTTCTTTTCTTTGCTTCTTCTTTCTTTCTTTCTTTCTTTCTCTCTTTCTCTCTTTCTCATTTCTACTTGTCAATTTGTTCTCAATTTCTTCTATTCATGTTTTTTCTCTTTTTGCATCCGTTCATTCTTTTCTTTCTTTTTTTCTTTCTTTCTTCTTTGCTTCTATCTTTCTTTCTTTCTTTCTTTCTTTCTTTTTTCTTCTTTCTACATATCAATTTGGTCTCAATTTCATCTATTAATATTTTTCTCTTTTTGCATCCGTTCATTTTTTTCTTTCTTTCTTTCTTTCTTTCTTTCTTTCTTTCTTTCTTTCTTTCTTTCTCTCTCTTTTCATTTCTACATATCAACTTGGTCTCAATTTCTTTAATTATTTTTCTCTTATGCATCCGTTCATTCTTCTTTTTTTTCTTTCTTTCTTCTTTCTTCTTTCTTCTTTCTTTCTTTCTTTCTCTCTTTCTTTATTTCTACTTGTCAATTTGTTCTCAATTTCTTCTATTCATGTTTTTTCTCTTTTTTGTTCATTTCATCTTCTTTTTTCTTTCTTTCTTTCTTTCTTTCTTTCTTTCTTTCTTTCTTCTTTTCTTTCTTTCTCTCTTTCTTTCTTTCTTTCTTTCTTTCTTTCTTTCTTCATTTCTACTAGTCAATTTGTTCTCAATTTTTTCTATTAATGTTTTTTTCTCTTTTTGCATCCGTTCATTCTGTATTTCTTTCTTTCTTCCTTCTTTCTTCTTTGCTTGTTTCTTTCTTTCTTTATTTCTCCAACCAAATTTCAACCTTTTGTTGAAAAACTCGACATTCATAAACAACCTATCCCTCACTAAAAACAGTCAAAATGACCCTCATTGGCATATCCCCCCCACACACTTCTTGTCACATTAAATGTAAACCTTTATCATAATTATTACCCGACTCTTGCTCGTTATATGTTGTTGTTTTTTTAGTTCTTTAATTACATCTTTAAATTTTACAAATTTTATAAATCATTTATTCAATTAAAATAAAAAGTTATTTTGATCAAAGACTTTGTCTGTTGTTTCATTTTTTTTTTGTTTGGAATATCGACCGTAAATTCTTTTTGAAAGATCCGAGTAAAAACTTTGGTTTTTTCTCTCCCGTTTCAAAGGAACCGAGGCCTTGTGTGAAAAATAACTTTACAAAGTTCGGCTTTAATGTTATCTCCAAAGACGACCGCTCACTATTTGACTTGTATTGTTTCCCTTTTCTAAGCATCAAAAATCAACGGTTCATTTTTTGTTTTTGTTTTTTTTACTGGTGTGTGTGTGTGGGGGGGGGTGAATTGAAAAAGAGGCAAAACAAAGATATACTCTTTGGTCTGACACGATGTTGGAACTTTTTTTTTTTTAATAAAGGGACTTACAATATTGGTCAACTTTTATTTTTTATGGATTCGTGATAGGCCTGTCAACTGCAAGTAAAATGATATCATCGATTGGGGTTCAATCTCTGCTTTGGGGTTCAATTATGGTTGGTTGGTTGAGGGTTTATTTTATTTATTTTTTTTTTTTTTAGTTTTCTTTTTGCTTTGTGTTGTTTTTTTTTTCTTATTTTTGTTTGTTTTCTTTTTTCTTATTCTTTTTAATTAAAAAAGAGACAAAGCAAAAGATACATTCTTTGGTCTAGCACGACACTTTTTTTGTTTTTTGTTTTTGCTTTTGCTTTTCAAATGGAACCGTCAATGTTTGATGCATAGAAAAGAGAGACAATACAAGTCAAACAGCGAGGGATTCTATCCCCTTTTCACTAGAGCTAGACCAAGAGATTGTTTTTGGTATTTGAATTGGGGCGCCAAAACCGACCATCACTGGGCTACTTGCTGTACACCAATAAACGTATACGTTGTATACTGTCTTTACTTCTATTATTCTTCTGCGCATCTTTGGTATCTTATGTTCTTCTTCTATCGCCTGGACTTCATCTTGGGGACTTCATGTCTGGACTTCTATTATGGATTTATCATCTATCACGAGCCCTGGGTCATTGGCAATTTTTAGATAATAACCCAAGACTTCGTTTGGCTTTGGATCATATTTTATTCCGAAATCCCCACCAGACAACTGCGCAGATTGTGTCGGCTCAGTGCTTAACGCGACTTACTACTCCGTGGTTTTGGCCAATCTTTAAAACTAACTCTTTCTAATCTAAACCGAAAGAGGGCCTTCTCCACCGATTCTCACGGTATCCACCGGAAGGGAGTTGAAGGTGAGGTCAAGACTTGCCACTCAATCCTTCAAGGCTGCCGGCTGTAATCATTCATCCATTTTGCTTTCTACACTAACTGTACATAAGTGTTAGGGTACTAACAATTATGTACTCGTACAGCGAGTTGCCTATGACTGGTATCGAACCCACAACCTTGTGGTTCCTAGTTCGACACTCTACCGATTGAGCTAAACAGACCCTTTGTCTATCTATCCCCTTTTCCATATACTAAGAAGATTGATTTTGGCGTTTGAGGGTGAGCGATACACCAACCAGCAGCTCCTCAGTTTACCGCACGGATCCTTGTACTACACATACAGTGAGTTGCACAGGGCCGGTATCGAACCAAGAACCTTGTGGCTCTTAGTCCGACTCTTTACCCACTGAGCTAAACCGTCCTCTTTGTCTGAAAACCTTGGCTTTGATCAAAATCATTAATAAGAGTTCAGAAAGACGAGTCAACATCTTCTATTAATAATGGAGATTCGCTTCCGGTTTTTGTCTGTACAAAAACTACGTCACTGCTTTCGTCACTATACCCGTCATAAATCGTCATAACATTGAATAATCACACTCAAAATTTTAGCATGCAACATTAGACAGTCCTCATTGTTTTTTAAAACATGTTTTAATAGATACATCCCCAGTATCATATATTTATATATAGTTTGTTTTATTTTAATATATATTCAAAGTTAATAGAACTTAGTTTCGATTTCAAATTGTTTTTTTTTTTTACTCCTTTAATAAATTTGATGATTTCATGATTTATGGTTCAAACTCACCGTCATTTCATTTTTAACTTCCACCTCCTCAAACAATATCTTTCAAAAATGTATTTTTACATCGCCCGGGGGCGTTTTTTTTTTATTTTGCTCGTAACATTAAATAATAATCATCTAAGTAATTAAGACGATGACTGCGTTTACAGGTTTCAAATTAATTAACAAACGACATGATTACGTTACCCGCTTTTACTCGTCTTTTCCCAGCATGCAACACTGCAATGAAATATAAGTTTTTCATTTTTTTATAAAATTACATATTGTCTAACTTATTTTAGATGAGGCTTGATGATTAGTATTATCTGCGTTATTCGGACTATTGTCCTCATCTTCATTGTTATTTCTACAACGTTTTGGCCGATATGCCCTCCGACCTTATTCAGGTATTTCTTATCGGACTCAGGAACCTTCTCGGACTCGGGAACCTTCTTGTCGTAATCGGGAGCCATTACAGAACTTCGAACCTATCAATATCTTGGTCAATCCAGTGGATTTAACCCTGAAGATCCTTATGGTGAAACTCGAGTTGGTTATTAATTGTACCTCTATTACAATATATATATATATATATATATATATATATATATATATATATAAACAGAGCGAGTGCTAAATTGAGAGAGTTAATGGACGAAATAATAGACACATAAACGCTAGTACAATTTCTCCCCAACTGCCGACACATACCATCTTGAGAGTTGAGTGCCCGTGTGAGAGAAATAAATAAAAACATAGTCAAGTTAATGTTACAGTGTGATATAGGTATAAAAACTTATATCTTGAATTGTTCTGTTCCTCGCGTAGAACAATGCAGTCGGTCGTAAATAAATAAACCAAAAATATGTTACCTGTCCTTTCTTCTTCTTCTTCTTCTTCTTCTTCTTCTTCTTCTTCTTCTTCTTCTTCTTTCGTTCTGTTTCTTCTCCTTCTCCTCCTTCTTCTTCATGTCTTCTTCACTTATTTCTTTCATTCTTTCTTTCTTTCTTCTCCATCTTCTTCTTCTTTTTCATGTCTTCTTCTCTCATTTCATTCTTTCTTTCTTCTTCTCCATCTTCATCTTCTTTTTCCTGGCTTCTCCTTCCCTCATTTCTTCTTTCTTTCTTTCTTCTTCTTCTTTCGTTCCTTTTCTTATTCTCCTTCTTCTCCTTCATATCTTCTTCTTCATCACACATTTCTTCTTTCTTTCTTTCTTCTTCTTTCTTCCTTTTTTTTCTTCTTCCTTTTTCTTTCTAAATCTTTTCCTTCTCATCTTCTTCTTCTTCTTCTTCTTCTTCTTTCTTCTTCTTCTTCTTCTTCTTTCTTCTTCTTCTTCTTCTTCTTCTTCTTCTTCTTTCTTCTTCACTTCTTTTCTCTTTCTTCATTCTTTATTATTATTTCATTCTTCTTCTTCTTCTTTCATCTTCTTCTTTTCTTCTTCTTCACTCATTTCTTCTTTCTTTCATTATTATATTCTTTCATTCTCTTCTTCTTCTTCTTCTTCTCTTCTTCTTCTTCTTCTTCTTCTTCTTCACTCATTTCTTCTTTCTTTCATATTATTATTCTTTCATCTTCTTCTTCTTCTTCTTCTTCTTCTTCTTCTTCACTTCTTTCTTCTTTCTTTCATTCTTTTCTTCTTCTTCTCTTCTTCTTCTTCTTCTTCTTGTCGTAAGGGAAGAAAATGGCGATGTCATCTCTGTAATTAATGTTAGACACTGAGTGGCCCTATTTTTGGGGCTGTACCATTGCTTCTTATAACATCCGTCAAGACCTTGAACTGGTGTTATTTTAGGAGTTGATTTCCACGGGATACCGACATTTTTTTTACTCTAACATGATGAAGTATATTGCATTCTATGGGCTTCTCTTTTTATGTCATTGTTGTTTTTTGTTGTTGTTTTTGTTATTGTTATTTGTTTGTATTTATTTTTTGTTGTTGGTTTTTTTTTTCCTTTTTCGTATTTCTTGTCTCCTTCTTTATGTAGTCTCGCGTTTTTCTGTTTATAGTTTTTTCTATCAATACATTACTGATGAAACGCTGGGCAACTTTTTGTACAATCAATATCTATCTATCTTATCTATCTATCGATCTCTATCTCAGTATATTTACATCTATCTCTCTCACTATCTATCTATCTCAGTTATATATAAATATATATATATATATATTATATATATATATATATATATTTTGTTGTGCGGTAACAAGTTTCTTGGTACAAAGGTGATTCTTCTAGGTGGGTCCTAATTCTCTACCAGTAGTTTGTTGTAGAGTTCAGGTTCCGCGTGAGAGCTCAATGTTTAATTATTGTAAACAGAGCAAAGTTATTTGGCAAATATATATATATATATATATATAATATATATATATATATGGCAGGGGCGTGTGGTAATTTTCCTTGACAAGTTTAATTTCGCAGGGATTGTTCGCTATGTACCGGCGGCCGAACGGATATGGTCTCTGACTATGCCTGTGAAGTCCCGGTTTCGATTCCTGTCGGAGGGGAGTCGTTAGTATACATCGCTGAAGAGACTTAATAAAGTCGAAACAGTCTGTACGGTCTTCTGCATAGCGAGCCATCCTTTGCGGGATTTACTTGTCAAGTTTATTTTCTATAATTATCGAATTTTATACGATACATGCATTTATAATTGCCTTCAAGCAAAAATATAAATAATATAAATATATATATATATATATATATATATATATATATAATATATGCTGAAAAGGAAATAAAAGGAAGAAAGTATAGAATGGATAAATAGGATATTTTAATTAATTTTACTTACGCGTGTTTCGGTCAGGAGTTCATCCATGTGTACATTATTCAATCTATTATTATTTTTAAATATGTTATTGTTGTTTTTTGTTGTTGTTGTTGTTTTTGTTTTTTGTTTGTATTTATTTTTTGTTGTTGGGTATGTCTGTTTTTTTTTTCTTTTTTGTATTTCTTGTCTCCTTCTTTATGTAGTCTCGCGTTTTTCTGTTTATAGTTTTTTTCTATCAATACATTTACTGATGAAAAACGCGGGGCAACTTTTTGTATCAATCTATCTATCTATCTATCTATCTATCTATCTCAGTATATTTACATCTATCCTCTCACTATCTATCTATCTCAGTATATTCAATATATATATATATATATATATATATATATATATATATATATATATATATATATATATATGTTGGAAAAGGGAAAGAAAAGGAAGAAACTATAGAATGGATAAAATCGGATATTTAATTAATCTTACTTACACGTGTTTTGGTCAGGAGTTATCCATGTTTATATTATTCTATCTATTATTATTTTTAAATAACAAAATGAAATGAAATTAAATTATAATAATAGAAAAAATGTAGAAATGTTCCGCACTCAAAGAACTATCGACCTTCCTCAGAGTAAATCCTTATTTTTTAAATAAATTCGTTGGCACGCAGAGAATTGTTGAAATGTTCGAAAAAATAACGTTTTTTTTTTAAATCACGTGAAGAGAGTGTTCAAACGCGGTCGAGAAAGACAGTTATAATGACGTCATGTCGCATGCGACAGATATTGAAACGGAGAGAGGATGGCTGGAATGAAGTTATGTGGAATTCTAATTTTCAAAGCCGGAGGGATTTTTTTTATAGAAATTATACGTATGTGTGATTTGTTGGTGGTTCATTTATCAATTTGTTATTAACGTCATTATATTGATTTTTTAATTAAAAATTGTTGTTTTAGTAAAATCAAAGTGAAGGCCATGATAAAAAATAATTTTCCCTTTTCATCCATTCAGTTACAATCTTTGACTTATGTTAGGGATCATTGTTTTATTGAAATATCCAATTTCTTCTCACTTGGAGATTTCAAGACAAACTTTTTATTCTTAAGAAAGATTATTAATTTTTCCCATGGTTCTTTCAATCTGTACAAATGGACCAACGCCTTTTGCACTACCCCCATGATTTTGCACTCAGCCACAATTTACTGGCATGGTTGACGTTCTACAGCAAATATCTTTCATGACACATGCATTGTATGACTAAAAGTTTCCAGTTTTGTCTCATCAGACCAAAATACATTGTTCTAAAATGCTGTAGCTTTATTTAGATACCCTTTTACAAAATTTAATCTACCATTCAGCTACAACAAAGGTGTCTTTATTGGTTTATGGCCTTTTTGTCTTACATATCCTTTACCATAATGAACAGCACATATTCTTTGACTCCCTCTTGCCATCCATTCCTTGATAAGTCTTCTAGATGGCATCCAGTTTGCAGAGCAGATTAATGTAAGTTTTTGTCAGTCGTCCAACACTGGTGTTTCCATGTGTAGGTGTCCATAGGAAAATGTTGCTTATGAGTTTGTTAGGGAACATAAACAAACTTGCTGCAATTTAAGTATTTACCACCTATGTGATTGTCCCTCCCCTATTGCCCTTATGGCAAAACCCACCAATATTTTTTACCATATCTGTGCTAGAAGACGGTGGATCAGGGTGTTATTGTTCTGGGTATAACGTTAACATGTATGTAATGGAGAAGTTTCAATTCTGCAGCTCTAGGGAGTGAGGAGTATAACTTCATCGCCATTACTACCAGGTCTACTCTGACCCGGAATGGTAGTACCTGTTAGGATCCAATGTATGGGTTAAATAGAAAAATGAGTTAAAAATGTTTTTTAAAAATTGAATTTGAAAAAAGAAATTGTATACCATCAAGAACGGATAAAACAAAATATTTTCGGTATAAAATGACGCACCTAGGACATTTAAATCCAACCAATCAACCCTGTAATATATTATTGCTAAACTTTTGACCCTAATATTTTATATTGTAATACTCTTTGATTCTAGGCTTGTAAAATATTCAACAGACGGTTTAACCACAAAACCACAAACAGAAGAATGTCCTTTATATACATAAGGTCTAGGTGAGTATTGAAGTGGATATGATTAGTCGAAATGGACACAGCGATACAAGTTCAAATTCTCGACGAGGCTATTGGCATTTCACGTATGGAGGCGCGTGGTCAAATGGTTAGAGTCATAGGAAATGGACTCGACAACCCGAGTTCAATTCCTGTACGAACCTGATGGCATTTCACATGGCGCTAATACCCGTGGGAAAGCTATGAATCCTATTCTCCCTCCACCTATGGGTAAATAGCAGGGAAGACTGGGCTCTGAATTCAAACCTGTTAAACTCCGCTTAAGAAATTGAATTTGTGTCGCATCCTGTTCGTGTGGACGGGTTTGGTGTATATATATATATATATATATATATATATATATATATATATATATTAAATTTTTACTTGAAGGCACTTACAACGCATGTATCGCATAAAATTCGATACTTTTTCTTATAGAAAAGCTTGACAAGCTTAATTTCGCTAGGATGGTCAGCTGTGTACTGTGGCCGAGGCGATAAAAGTGTTTCACTAGTGTTTCACTGTGTCTGCTGAAGTCCCGGTTTCGATTTCTGTCGGAGGGAAATCGTTAGTATATACCGCTGATGAGACTTAATAAAGTCGAAACAGTCTGTACGGTATTCTACACATCGAGCCATCCTTTACTGGGATTACACTTGTCAAGTTCATTTTCTATAAGAAAAAGTATCGAATTTTATGCAATACATGCGTTGTAAGTGCCTTCAAGTAAAAATTTAATATATACTTTATCCAGCAACGTTTCTAAATAAACAAACATCCAAAAATCTTATATATATATATATATATATATATATATATATGTTGGCATTTCATATAGCACTTCTTGCCTTTGGAAAATAATGCATCTGGCTATTTCCCACAAACTATCGGTAAATAGTTGGTCAGACTGGGCTTTTGAAACCTGTTAAAATCCGATTAGGGAATTGACTTTTTGTCACAAGATACGTATGTGCGGCTGTTGGAAAATAAATATATTCATAATTTGGCCTGTGTCCTTTAGTGTGTCTGGAGACATGAAGGTGATAACACCACAATGGACTGTGAAATGCATAAATATATGTTATGTACATAAAGACAATTAAGAATACACAGAGAAGCGTGCTAATGCAAATGCAATATATATACATAAATATATATATATATATATATATATTATATATATATATGCATATATATATGTACATATATGTATGTATATTTATATATGTATGTACACACACACACACATATATATTTATAAATATGTTATGTACATAAATACAATTAAGACTACACATAGAAGCGTGTTATTCAAATTCATATATATATATATATATATATATATATATATATAATATATATATATATAATATATATAATATATATATATATATATATATATATATATATATATATATATACATATATATATATGATTATATATATATATATATATATAAACGACACAGTGGACTGTGAAGAGCATAAAATATGTTATGTACATAGATACAATTAAGAATACACATAAAAGCGCGTTATTCAAATTCAATATATATATATATATATATATATATATATATATATATATATATATATACAACACAGTGGAGTGTGAAGTGCATAAAAATATGTTATGTACATAAATACAATTAAGAATACACAGAGAGCGTGCTAATACAATTATATATATAATATATATATATATATATATATATATATATATATATATATATATATATATATACATATATATACCATATGTGTGTGTGTGTGTGTGTGTGTGTGTGTGAACCAAACACTGGACTGGAAATGCATAAAAATATGTACATAGATGCAATTAAGAATACACAATAAGCATGCTAGTACAAAATTCGACATATATATATATATATATATATATATATATATATATATATATATATATATAAACGGATAGAAAGGATAATGCATTGAGAAAACAGTAGCAATTCGGATGACAGCTATCGGTTCGGGCTCATTTATTTTCCCGCTCAGTCTCTTCCCCCCCCCCTCCGATGACTATGACCAGACGTCAGCAAGTCTGGAATCCACATCCACCCTGCTGGTCCCCCGTATATCCATTTTAAAATTCATTAACATCACCTAAACATAGTCCTCTCCACACCAATGGTCAGGTGCTCTTCTTGTCCCATGAGTCAATCATAGATTCATCCAATGGTCGTTACCCTCTCCCGGGACCGAGGGGAGAGCTAACCATCTGTGAATATTATCAACACTATTTGGTATGAAAGGTCAGGCCAGCTGCTATCATCGAACGGCGGGTTGAATCAATCAGTCTCGCCAGCCGCTTGGCGTACATTTATCAGAGTTCTTCTGGGAACTGTGAAACATCAACCGCATTTAGTTTTATCTGATAATAAAAAGAAAAGAAAAAAAGAGATATATTTTTGTAGATTTAATTTCCATTAATGACTCGTATTCGATCTCTTTCAAAGAAGATAAAAATATTTAATCATTTAAATTTAGAATAATTAGTGTATCTTTGTATAAGGCCGGTTTAGCTCAGTCGGTAGAGCGTTCGGCTAGGAATCACAAGGTTCCTGGTTCAATACTGGCCCTCGCCAACTCAGCGTATGATTAGGGCCGGTTAGGTCAGTTGGTAGAGCGTTCGGCTAGGAATGACAAGGTTCCAGGTTCGATACCGACTCCTCGCGAACTCAGCGTATGAATAGTACAGGAACCTGTGCCTAAAGTAAAGGGGTGATGGTTGATGTGCCAAAACAATATCCTTGGTCTAGTGCTAGTGAAAAGGACATAGACTCCCTCGCTACCGACTTTAGGCCACCCCGACGACTTTAAAGTAAAAAGTATTGTTAGGGCCAGGTTAGCTCAGTCGGTAGAGCGTTCGGCTAGAAAACACAAGGTTCCAGGTTCGATACCGGTCCTCGCGAACTCAGCGTATGAGTAGCAGAGGGATATGTGCAGTAAAGTTGGTGTGACGCTCAGCCTCAGATGCCAAAACAATATCCGTGGTCAAGTGCCAGTGAAAAGGAGATAGACTCCCTCGCTGTTTGGCTGATGCCGACTATATGCCACCCCGAAGACATTTTAGTATATATGTGTAGGTACCGCTTTGGTTCACTTGGTAGAGCACCCGTCTAGGAATTGCAACGTTCCTTGTTCGATACCGCTTCCAGCCAACTCAGCGCATAAGTAGCACAGACTAAGTAATTTCATCTATGCGGTAAAGTGAGTAGCTGGTGGTAGGTGTAGCCTTCCATGTCAGAAAAACAATCTGGTCTAGCACTAAAAAGGGGGACTGTCCCACTGATACGGACAATATGCATCTCCGTTAAATTAGATTACTTTTTTAGTATATCTTTTATATTGTTTGCGTAAATTCTTAAGGACACCCGGTGATGTATATTGGTTACGTGACCTACATATATACTCATACTCTGTAAATTACTGCTTCGGTTACAATACCCTCAGGAATTGCGTAAGTTTATTAATGAGTATTTAATTTATTGTCAAAATCATTAATGCATAGAAGTAATCTTATTTATTAAGGATGTCGCTATGAAAATCTGAGGTAAATTTGCGTCAGTTACCATGGTGATAATGTCAACGCAATAACGTTTAGTTTCTTTTCTTTATTCTTTTTTTTTTTTTTTTTTTTTCATTTCTACACTTTTCAATTTGCACATATACATCACACGAAAACCACCGCTAACTCCCCTCGTCAGTGTCATTATCTTACAGTACCCACTACACGGAATCCATCACTGTAGAATATGATGCAACATGACATCATTTATGGACGTTGCTGTAGCCTATGTGTTGTGAGGTTTTAAGGGGTCAAATAAGAGCAAAACGACGGGTAACAAAAGTAGAAAAATATATTAACAGAAAGTAGACAAATACAATAGAGAGATGTGGAAAACTACATCCGACAATAGAGTATTGGCTTGCTCGCATTGGCTTACTGCTAAGCCACAATTGTCCGTGTTATTTATAGTAACCTGTCGGCACACTCCATTGGTCAATAGTGTGTATCACCTATAACACTATGTAAATGACTTCGGAGGATAGACCACCATCTTTTGCCTGTCCCCTCCAAACACCCAACGAAGACTCTAAATTTTCTCACTGACGCTTTTACTCTTCGCACTGTTGGCCCATGTCCAGCCAACTAAAGCGCCAAGGTCAGTGATTTCAACGTATTACTCACATGTCACTCTAATTCCTTTTTCGTTTTTTGTTTTTTTAATTCTGTATTTTTCAGTATCCACAACATATATCAGGCGACAATCACTGCTGACGTAATACACTGATCGCGTCTCTTTCATAATCGCATGCCCTTTACAGAGAATCCATCACTGTACAAGGTGATACAAAATGACATTATTAACGGACATTGCCGTAGCATAAGTAAATGTCTTCTGAGGATAGAACATCATCTTGCGTCTGTCCCCTCCAAACACCAACCCAAGACTTTTCGCATTGTTGGTTCTATCTCAGCAAATCAGAAGTCAAAATCAGAGATTTCCACGTATCACTCACGCCTCACACTAATTCTGTTTTTGTTTTTCTACACTTTACAATTTCCACACATATATTGCACAACAACCACCGCTGACATCATACACTTACCTGGTCATTCATTATCGTAAACCCTTTATACGGAAGCCATCACTGTACTATAGATAGTATATGACAATATTAACTGATGTTGCCGTAGCCTAAGTAAATGACAACGGAGGATAGACTTTCATCTTGCGTCTGTCCCTCGAAGCACCAGCCAAGACTCTGTCACACTCATTATCTTATCATCCTACAGGGGACCCATCACTGTATTATATATATTACTTGACTGCATAAAAATTACGGTTGCCCGTAGCCTAAGTAAATGACTCGAAGGATAGACTTCATCTTGCGTCTGTCACTT
>CM042169.1:73645370-73647870 GCA_023376005.1 Doryteuthis pealeii
CATCAAACAATAATTCTGAAGAACAACAAATTAATAATAATAATAATAATAATAATAATAATAATAATTCTGAAGAACAACAAATTAATAATAATAATAATAATAATAATAATAATAATAATAATAATAATAACAATTCTAACAACAAATTAATAATAAAAATAATAATAATAATAATAATAATAATAATAATAATAATTCTGAAGAACAACAAATTGATAATAATAATAATAATAATAATAATAATAATAATTCTGAAGAACAACAAATTAATAATAATAATAATAATAATAATAATAATAATGATAATAATAATAATAATAATTCTGAAGATCAACAAATAATAATAATAATAATAATAATAATAATAATAATAATAATAATTCTGAAGAACAACAAATTAATAATAAAATAATAATAATAATAATAATAATAATAATAATAATAATAATAATAATAATAATAATTCTGAAGACAACAAATTAATAATAATAATAATAATAATAATAATTCTGAAGAACAACAAATTAATAATAATAATAATAATAATAATAATAATAATAATAATAATAATAATAATAATAATAATAATAATAATAATAATAATAATAATAATAATAATAATAATAATAATAATAATAATAATAATTCTGAAGAAACAACAAATTAATAATAATAATAATAATAATTAATAATAATAATAATTCTGAAGAACAACAAAATAATAATAATAATAATAATAATAATAATAATAATAATAATAATAATAATAATTCTAATAATAATAATAATAATAATAATAATAATAATAATAATAATAATAATTCTGAAGAAACAACAATAATTAATAATAATAATAATAATAATAATAATAAAATAATAATAATAATAAAATAATAATAATAATAATAATAATAATAATAATAATAATAATAATAATAATAATGTAAATAATTGGATCTTAGTCAATTTCTTTTGTTTAGTGTTTGTGTGTCTCACTTGGGCAAACAGCTATCTGGCCATGACGCCTTGATAGACATCCGATCAAAATGTAACAAAATATAAGAAGAGGAGAAATGTTTATCAATCTAGGCCGATGTAACTCCCTTCAACCTCCGTATAGGATGGCAACAAGGTCCCATTTATGGAGCACCCAACGAGGATCGAACTCGCTATTCTATGAAAATGGATTCGCGAAACTAGCTTGCTAACCACACGGTGGGACCTCCCACTTATAGCGAGCAGTTAAAAAGACGAAACGAAAAAAGGACGAACGGGAGATTTTGTTTTTGTTTTTTGTTCATTTTCTTAATGGCATATCAACTCCTTATGGGTTATCTAGTGCCACGAATTTATTCATTTTTAAATATTAGACTCATTGAAATGGAATATGTAAGCACATGAGTCCAACAGAAAGACAGACACTGTTCTAATTCTAACCAATTCCGTGACCAATTCCATAGAATTCCAAATAGCGTAAATGTTTGTCTGTCTCATTGGAACGGAATATTTCATGCCATCAGCGATAATCTCTCTTTCTGGTTCCACCCTTTTTGAGCATTGTCGGCTGTGTCATTAGAATACACCGACTGCACCTCTGCAAAGGGGTAAGATTCCCCCCAATGAGACCAACAATGGGCTGTGAGATGGAGCACATCATTCTGATTAGTCCATGACATGCAACACTTCACATTGGTCCTTACTTATCCAGACCGGCGGTTGGAGAGGCCTCCTCTGATCAATCGGCTGGTCACGTCCAGCCCTAACACCTAAATGATTTTCACAATCCTATTGCCTTTATGGCAAGCTGCAACCCTTTTTACCACATATGTGCTAGATGGCCGTGGCTGAGGGTCGTAGGTATGATAATAAATTCTAACTGATGGTGAGGTTCAAGTTCTGGAAGTCTGGGAATATTTGGAACACATCTTCATCACTATTTCTCCCAGGTCCACTCTTATTTGGAGTGGTAGTACCTGTTAGGGTCCTATCTATGGATTAAATAGAAATAAATGTGTTTAAAAAAACTGAGTACCCATCAGGAATGATTAAACCAAAACATCTTCGGCATAAAAAGACCCAATCGGTTACGTAAAAACAACCAACCAACCAACCATCTTGTTCAATCTCACCTTAACATGATTAGTGAGGCCGTTAACAATAATTCTAATTCATAATCGCACCTATATGATTGTCCCAACCCTATTGCCTTCATGGCAAGCTCCAACCCTTTTTACTATACATGTCCTAGTGGCTGAGGGTCTTTATGTCCTGGGTCTGTTATTAAATTCTAATTTATGGTGAGGTTCAAGTTCTGGAGGTCTGGGAACATTTGGAGCACCACTTCATCCCTATTGCTCCCAGGTCCACTCTTATTTGGAGTTACAGTACCTGTTAGGGTCCCATCTATGGATTTAATAGAAAAAATGTGTTTAAACTAACCGAGTACCCAACAAGAATGAATAAAACCAAAACATCTTCAGCATAAAGTGACCCAATC
>CM042169.1:73652870-73661970 GCA_023376005.1 Doryteuthis pealeii
CGGATATTGACGGTGTAAATGAAAAACATGTCCTTTCTTAATCGAGGTCAAAAAGGGGTGCCTTAAGGTCATATGGTCCTCTACATTTGTTAAGTCAGTTTCAGTATTGCCTGGTATTTGATAGTATTTTATGTAGAAAGAATTCAATTATTCAAGAGTTTGTGTTAATCGAACTCTAACAGAAAATCATATTAGTTTAGCACTTTATTTTTGCACGAAATTTGCCATTTTTCCCCTCTCTCAAGGGGGGTTATCAGGCCTCAAAAGTCACCTAAAACTCCGAATTGAGCACTTTTTTCACCATCAGAGGTGAAGGGGTGCTCTACACTCTCCAGATCTCCAGAACCGGAGCCTCACCACCAGATAGAGTTTAACGCTATACCCAGGACAGGAAGACCCTCAACTAAAACTCAAAACAGCACATGTTATAGTTCGTTTACAATCCTCCAATGTGTCTTATATATCACTAAGAAATAAAGGGTTTCATTATACATGGCGTGATTACTTTGCATACTGATTTTAGCAACACTGGGTTCAATATATAATTACTCGGTGTTATTGATCCCTAATGTAATTGTTTTATTCCCTAACATTTAGAATCAATCTATTAATAATGGAGATTCGCTTACGGTTTTTGTCTAACAAAAATTACGTCATTGCTTACATCACATTACCCAACACATAATCCAACGTTATAACATAGAATAGATATACTCAAAATGTGAGCATGCAACGTTAGACAATCCTCATTGTTTCAATAAATAGATGCCCGGTGTTATATATTTATATATAGATTGGTTTATTCTAATATAATATTTAAAGTTATCGGAACTGTTTCCATTTCAAATTGTCTTTCTTTCTTTCTTTCTTTCTTTCTTTCTTTCTTTCTTTCTTTCTTTCTTTACTCCTTTAATAAATTTGACGATTTTACATACTTAGGGTACAAATTCGCTGACATTGAATTTTTTACTCCCACCCATCAGGCAATATGTTTCAAAAATATATTTTTACGTTGCCCGGAGGGTGTTGTTTATTTTGTACTAGTACTATGAATGATTTTTATATAGAAACTAATTAAAATAAAATTAAAGAAAGTCTAATGTTTATATATGTGTTTTTATTTAATTTCGTTAGTCTTTTTTAACTTAATATATTTCATTACATTAAAACTTAAATACTTACGCCCATCGAAGGCCCCATATGTTTGCTAGTAGCTTTAGTATCGATTCTTTTTTAACATGCATCGTTTTTGTGATTGTAATATAAAGCCACGGATTCCGAATGGGAATAATTAGTTATTACGACCAGAACAACAGGAATAGATTCTGATTCTTAATATATCAGTATCGACTGAGGTAGGCAGGTACCGTGTGGTGCAAATCGATGTGGTCTGAAATTCAATCCATAAAGTTCAAAAAGATTCGCAGGTGAAATTTGATATTCAGGTTTTTCCTTTCTGGCTGGGACACTGAGGCGAAACCTCTAATTGCCTTGAATGGCGGGCAAATAAAATATTATTTCCATGTGAAAAGAATTCGGGAATAAGATTGAGTAGGACCAGTCATAAATAAACGTTTAATTTCAACCAAGAAAGTTAAACGACTTTTCTTAATGAAAATCAATATTCAGTTTATTTATATATATTTGCACGAGCAGGATGTGACACAAGGTCAATTTCTTAAGCGGAGTTCAACAGGTTTTCAACTCGGAGTTTTCCTTCTCCTAGACCGGTTGCCTAACCAAGGTTAAAGAGTCCAGTCTGGTTACCCATAGCTGGAGGGAGAGTATGATCCATACCTTTCCCAAGGGTATTAGCGCAAAGTGAAATGCAATTACCACACACAGGATTTGAACTCGGGGTTACTGACATGAACAATCCTCTATGGAGATTCTGCCGCCACCGAGGGTAGTCTTGGGCCCAGTCTGGTTACCCATAGCTGGAGGGAGAGTAGGATCCATACCTTTCCCAAGGGTATTAGCGCAAAGTGAAATGCAATTACCACATCCAGGATTTGAACTCGGGGCGACTGACATGAACAATCCTCTATAGAGATTCTGCCGCCACGGAGGGCGGTCTTGGGCCCAGTCTGGTTACCCATAGCTGGAGGGAGAGTAGGATCCATACCTTTCCCAAGGGTATTAGCGCAAAGTGAAATGCAATTACCACATCCAGGATTTGAACTCGGGGCGACGAGTCCATTTCCTATGACTTTAGCCATTACACCACCCGCTTCATGCTATTTATATGAACGTACTTTTAAGATCAACTCTGCCGACTGGGAAAATTTGGCTTAGGACCGCCTTCGATGGCGGCAGACCCCCCCCCGCAGTAGTCTATTCATGTCTGAATTCACCCTGGTGGAAATCCTTGAAGAAAAGAGGACAAAGAGAAAGCAACAGGGCACCGGCACAATATCTACATGGCGAAGAAATAAAAACTGGGGTATATATATATATATATATATATATATATATATATATATATATATATATATATATATATTCATTCATTCATTCATTGGCAATTCAGTCTCGAAAGGCTAAGATAAAAGTTTCTGTGTGCCCCTGAAGTTGCAGCGCCACCTGTGACTGTGAAGTCCGATGTTTGAGAAACATTCTCGACCACAGATTTTGCATTTGAAGGTTGTCCCTGTAGAAGTTGATGTTCCGATACTTTGTTGCCGTTGCTTTCTTATGGACCTTTTAGCTTCATGATGTTGTATCAGCGTGACTTCTGACATTTACAGTCCTCTATGGAGATTCTGCCGCTACCGAGGGCGGTCTTGAGCCAAATGTTCCCAGCTGGAAGGGACAATGCCAAAGCACCTGAGATCATTTTTGCAGAATATATATATATATATATATATATATATATAAATGAATAATGAATGGAACGTTAATTCTTTCAGAATTCAAGTTGTGTTATAAAAATTTCGAGATTGAAACTGTATTTACCAAGATAGAAATGAACAATGAATTGAACGTTAATTTTTTTTTCAGATTACAAGGCGTGTCAAAAAAGTATCGAGATTGAAGCTGTATTTACCAAGATAAGAATGAAAACTAAATGTAACGTTAATTTTTTTCAGAATACAAGGTGTGTAAAAAAAATGCAGATTTTAAAGCTGTATTTACCCAGTGCGAAGAACTCGAGGAAGAATATTGAGTGTGACCAGTCATAAAATAAACGTTGACATTCAACCAAAGAAGTTGGAAATCTTTTCGTAATGAAACTCGATATTCAGGCTATTTATATCAGCTTACGTTTAACATCAAGCCTGTAGGGTAGGAAAGATTGGCTAAGAACCGCCTTCTGTTGAGATTTTTTTGGTATATAAGGTGTGTGTCAAAAGTCCACTCCTACTTATAGACTCGGCGAGAACCATAATATTTATCTTACCCAATCACTGGCAGTACGCTGCTGGGGCCGGGTTAGCTCAGTCGGTAGAGCGTTCGGCTAGAAACCACAAGGTCCTAGTTCGATACCGGCCTTCGCCAACTCAGCGTTATGAGTAGCACAGGGATCTGTGCGTAAAGTAAGGAGCTGATGGTAGGTGTGGCGCTCCACCTCAGACGCTAAAATAATCTCCGTGGTCTAGACTCCCTTGCTGTCTGGCCGATACCGACATTAGGCCGCCCCGACGACTTTACTTACTTACTACTCAAAACTACTGCGACCTTCGTGGACGACGGACATAGGATTAAATCACTGAACCTTTAACAATACGCAGGATAGGACTTATATGCAGGATAGAATTTATTCACTTACCAAAGGATTCCATAACTCAGGACTTACTTTAAGCCCTTTTCAACTGGCCAAGGATGGCATTTAAAAACTTAACACCTTCAATGGCGGCAGATTCTCAACTGCGGTCTATTCATGTCTGGGGTAACACCTTGAAAAAAAAAAGACAAAGGGAAAGCAACAGCAACAGGACACCGGGACACCATCGCCATCTACCGGATAATATCGGAGAAACAAAATATTATTTCCATGTACAAAGAATTCGGGAGAGAAAATTGAGTAGGACCAGTCGTAACTTAACATTGAAATTCAACCAAGGAAGTTTGATCATATTTCTTAATGAAACTCAGCATTTAGGCAATTTCTATCAGGTTCCCTTCATATATTTTAAAACTCATTTTTTCTGTTTAACCCATATATAGGACCCTGACAGGTACTACAACTACGGAGCAGAGTCGACTTAGGAGTAATGGCAATGAAGGGGTACTCCACACTCCCCAGAGCTTCAGAATTAGAACCTCACTACTAAATGCAGTTTAACCAACAATATTAGACCATACAGTAGGTGTATGGGGATGCGGGCTTCGTCCATCCTGTTGACATGGTGGATGGACAAAGGCCGCATCCCCAAACACTTACTATATGGCGAATAAGTAGAAGGCACCCGCCCGGTAGGGAGACCACGCCTACCCTTTAAAGAGGTCTGCAAGAAAGACATGAATACGTATCACATCAACACCAACACATGGGAGCTTGATCCTGAAAAAAACGAGCGGTCTGGCGCCTTCTCGTCATACAAGGAACGAAAAGGAGTAAAAAAGAGGGGAACATTTGCCATACTTGCTTTTAAGAAGAACAAATATGAAACTATTTGTTTTTTTGTCTCCGGATGTCTCACTGTATGCGTTGCTTGCTTTTCTTGACGAACGCAAGATTAATAGGATCATATGACCTTTAGGCACCCCTTTTTATCTCGATTAAGAAAGGACATTTTTTTCATTTACACCGTCAATATCCGGTTGTTTTAACAGACGATTTTTAGATTTTTTTTAAATTATAAAATAACCCCAAACCCTAACCTCTAACCCTAACCCCTAACCCTAACCCCTAACAAACAGCCGGATATTGACGGTGTAAATGAAAAACATGTCCTGTCTTAATTGAGATAAAAAAAGGGGTGCCTAAAGGTCATATGGTAATTGAGTGGGACCAGTCGTAGATAAATGCTGAAATTCAATTAAGAAAATTTGATAATTTTACTTAATAAAACCCAGCATTTAGGCTAATTCTATCAGGTTACCTTCAATATCAACCATGCTAGCTGGGAACATTTGGCTCAGGACCGCATTTGGTGGTAGCAAGCTCTCCGAGCGGGCTATTCATGTCTGAAATCAAAGCTATGGCAAAATAATTAAATCCTTGAATGACTTTTCTATTCTTTTACTGTAATACCTTTCGATTTACGACAAATATAGCTGTCAACCCACTTTGATTAATATACACACTATGATACTAACTCCAACAAGCATGTAACTAAAATCAAGGCTATTAATGCATATTTCTTTTACAGTATTCCACATATCTCGGTCTATTTTGATCAATGTGTGTTTCCAGTAACTTTTCTTCGATTTCTTTATTTTCTCCAATAATTTTCGTGTAAACCGCTATTCAGTGCGAACACAGACAGTAATTCAATCACGGCAACCCATCTTTTCCTACCGTTTGCGTTACAGAAGGAAGTCCATGTGATAGACTACTCAACGACCAGAAGTCCGTCCTTAAGCAGCGTGGGTAAAATAATTGAGTTTAAAAAAATTAAGTTTGAAAAAAGTCAATGAAAATCTTGAATACTCCGCAAGAATGAATAATACAAAACTGTATAAAAGCCCATTATATAGGCGCTGCTATGTCGCCTCGCCCCTCCAACTTCCGACAGGAAACTATATAATGCAATCCTTTTCTGGTCTCGTGTTCAATCGCAAGAGCCAGAACCTCCCTCAACTCAACCAGCAGCTCCAGCCGGTAAGTCACCAGTCCTCCCCTTTTTTCACAAAACTAATCCCATGGGTTAAGGCATGGATCCATTCTCTTTCTTCGATTAATATACACACTATGATACTAACTCCAACATGCATGTAACTAAAATCGAGCCTATTAATGCCTATTTCTTTTAAAGTATTCCCCATATCTCTGTCTACTTTCACCAATGTGTGTTTCTAGTACTTCTTCTTCGATTCCTTTACTTTCTCCAGTAATTTTTCCGTGTGGCTCCAATCAAGTTAAACCGCTATTCAGTGCGAACGCAGACAGTAATTCAATCACGGCAACCCGTTGTGTGTCCACTACTTCTTTTTTTAAAACCTTTGCTTTCTCTTATTTCTTCTTCGTCTCTTTCTATAGCAGTCCTCTCACAGTTTTATTTCCACTATCAAACTCCGGTGGACCTTCATAATCACGTTAAAATATTTCACCAGAGAAAAACAAATTTCTTGGTTTTAAAATCACGAACAAAGATCATACTGCTCTAATTTTGCAGATGTGCAAGATTCACAATCATTGCGCGATATATATATATATATATATATATATATATATATATATTATATATATGAATATGATATAATGAAAAAACAAAAGATGTTTACAACTGAATAGGCTCATCAGGAGAGAAGTGTGCAAAACCGTTTCGGGGCCAATCTCTCGACAGTTTAAAAAGCAACACCGGTTCATCCTCACTAATATGAGGACCCTTCGCATTATAATGCATCGACCGCACGTGGGTCGGTCATTAATAAAAATAAGACGGGAAAATTACCGTTAGTAAAAACAGAACGCTGCTAGTCAAACGTTGGAATTAATATAAAAAATGCGCTGTCTATATTAAAAATAATATGAATTTTATTTAAAAGTAAAATGAATTTTATTTAAAAATAAAATGAATCTCATTTTTAATTTTAAAAATAATCAGAAGCATTATAGTTATAAAATAAGGCTAACAAAAGTCTGATGTAGAGTTATCGAAAAGTGTAAATATGTATAAAAAGTGTATAGAAATATCAAAAATATTGTAATACAATCCAACTGTAAAATAAGTAGCCCACATTTATAGGTAAATCCGTGGTATTAATGGATATCATCAAAGGGGTAAACAATCAAATGTAAAGTTTTTTCATGGACAGGTATGTGAAAATAAAATGGAATTTAATCCGACAGTATGAATATGATATAATGAAAAAACTCTCTCCTGATGAGCCTATTCAGTTGTAAACATCTTTTGTTTTTTCATTATATCATATTCATACTGTCGGATTAATTTCCATTTTATTTCCACACACACACACACACACACACACACACACACCCACACATATATATATATAATATATATATATATATATATATATATTATATATATAGTTTGTTTCTTGGTCTACCTGTGTATGAAAGCATAGATATTGTTCTGTATATAATTACTTCATTAATTATCATTCATTGAGCTGCCTTTGGGATTTTGGGGCAGGTATTTCTTCGAACTACTGGTTCTTAAGATATGCCAAGGTTGTCAACGTTTTTAGAGACAAACTCAAGGCATATAGTTTTTGTCATCATATTTTATTAAACTTAAACTTAGGATTTTTCAACCGCATTCGGGAGTCGAGACAACCCGTCTTTTCCTATCGTTTGCGTAACAGAAGGAAGTCCATGTCATAGACTACTCAGTGACCAGGACTCCGTCTTTAAGCAGCATGTGTGAAATAATTGAGTTAAAAAATTAAGTTTGAAAAAAGTCAATAAAAAATGTTGAATACTCCTCAAGAATGAATAATACAAAACGTCTTCGGTATAAAATAGCCCAAGAAGGTTTTTATGCCTTAAAAATCAACCACCCAACCAACCAACCAACCAACCAAACGTCTTCTGACAATTTTGCTTGTTTACTTTTTCCTCTCGGTCGCTCGGGGATATTTTCTTTTTTTTTCTTTTTGTTAATTTCAAACCTTCAGCAGGATAATTGGCCTTGTTTTAATTCGTGGCCTTAAGATCTAATTTTTTTTCTTTTGACTTACCTGATACATTGCAGCAATCCGAGTTCAAATTCCAACTAAGGCTATTTGTATACAGTTCATACTAATCCCATGGGAAAAGGCATGGATCCATTCTCTTTCTTCGATTAATATACACATTATGACACTATTTGGCTCAGGACCGCTTTTGGTGGCGGCAAGTTCTCCGAGCGGGCTATTCATGTCTGAAATCAAAGCTATGGCAAAATAATTCAATCCTTGAATCACATTTGTATTCTTTTACTGTAATACCTTTCGATTTACGAAAATATAGCTGTCAACCCACTTTAATGAATATAC
The DNA here is from genome assembly GCA_023376005.1 of Doryteuthis pealeii. NCBI lineage: Eukaryota > Metazoa > Mollusca > Cephalopoda > Myopsida > Loliginidae > Doryteuthis > Doryteuthis pealeii. The sequence goes on from CM042169.1 coordinate 73,660,980, forward strand.
ACACTATGATACTAACTCCAACAAGCATGTAACTAAAATCGATCCCATTGATACATATTTCTTTTAAAGTATACCACATATCTCGGTCTACTTTGACCAATGTGTGTTTCTGGTGCTTCTTCTTCGATTTTCCAATAATTTTCCGTGTGGCTCCAATCAAGGTAAACCGCTATTCAGTGCGAACGCAGACAGTAATTTAATCACGTAGTAAATCTTGTTATTTTCAAATAGGTTACTAGTTTTCTCAACCATTAATAGAGGATAGACTCTGACTAATGTTGTTTGAAGTATTTTGTCGTAACGATATAAACAAGAAAGAACAAAGTCTAATCTAATGCGATGCGGAGTGATATTGTGTTTTGTGGATTCCAAAAAAAGACGAACGTTTGCTTCATACTTGGTGCAGAAAAGATGTTAGTTTCTTGGCCGCTGTGTGTGTGTGGTGAGAGTTTCTCAATGAATCTTTGATTTAATTTGGATTGGCTTTAATATGAAGATAGACTTGAAAGAGTTGAACACGGTGGATAATTTCCACCTGTGTGCCGTTGAAAAGATGGAAATAATGAATGAATAAATAAATAAATTAATGAATGAAGGAATAACTGAATGAATGAATTAATGAAAGATGAAAGGTAAATGAGAAAAAGTAAGAAAGTTATAAAAAGCAAACTGTTCGTTCTTTTTTTTGGAATCCACAAAACCACAATATCACTCCGCATCGCATAGATTAGACTTTGTTCTTTCTTGTTTATATCGTTACGACAAAATACTTCAAACAAACATTAGTCAGAGTCTATCCTCTATTAATGGTTGGGAAAACTAGTAAACCTATTTTGAAATAACAAGATTTACTTACGTTGATTAAATTACTGTCTTGCGTTCGCACTGAATAGCGGTTTACCTTGCATTTGCTGAGCCACACGGAAAATTATTGGAAAATCGAAGAAGAAAGCACCAGGAAAACACACATTGGTCACAAGTAGACAGAGGA
>CM042169.1:73662070-73672070 GCA_023376005.1 Doryteuthis pealeii
AGAGAGATTATATATATATATATAATATATATATATATATATATATATATATATATATGTATGAGTAGTGGCTTACGGATGGGTACGGGTACGATCGTTGGGAGCGCACAGGATCCAGGAGTTAAGACCTTGAAAAAAAACAAATACAGTGCTCAATACAATGTAGAGCAAAATTTATTTAAGAAATGGAATATAAAGTAACCTACTCGAGTTTCATCATCTGAATCGTCAGGGTTACATCCGCTGAATTAATCGTTGTATCAACTGATATTAATCGAAAACTCGATTAATTCAGTGGATGTAACCCTGACGATTCAGATGATGAAACTCGAGTAGGTTACTTTATATCCATTTCTTAAATAATATATATATATGAAGTGGAATATTAACCTACTCTAAACAAATCATAAAATCTAAGAAGTCCGGTTAGTGTAGAGGTTATGAGATCGGCCTGTCAGCTTGGCAGTCCGGTTTCAAATAACGCACAGGGCGGTCTTCCGATCTATAGCTCTGCTGATGAGGCCTAATAGGCCGAAATGTACATACAGAGATTGATTTTTCTCGATTTGTTTAGCCATACATTTAATAGGTATTCCCGCCTAATTCATTATTAATTAAATAATTTTCAAAATTAGGTACGACTCCAATTAAGCACTTATTCTCCCCAAAATATATATATATATAAAGAAGTTTGGTATGTACGTGTCGACGTATAACTCCAAAACAGGAGGTCACTCGGATTCGAAATCTTGCATACACATTAATTATTTTCTAACTAAGAAACTTGTCAAATTTGATTATTGATTTTTTCCTGATTAAGGGATATGATTAATTAATTAAACATCAAATAATTTTCGATAATCGTGGCATAATCATTCTCTCACTCTCACCCACTCTGTACTTCTCGCTTTTGCACATAATCTTTCTCTCTCTCTCTCTCTCTCTCTCTCTCTTCTCTCTCTCTCTCTCTCTCCGTCTCTCTTCTCTCCTCTCTCTCTCTTAAACCCACTCTTATTCACTCTATGTCTCCCACTTTCACACACAAATGTTCTCTCTCTCTCTCTCTCTCTCTCTCTCTCTCTCTCTCTCTCTCTACATAATATATATAATATATATATATATATATATATGTTGAAGTAAAATTGGTGGAGTGGCTAACCGGAGAGTGAGGAAGTATATCCCCTTTCCAATAGCTCAAATCCAGGGTGATTGTTTTTGCGTGTGAGGTAGGGTTCCTCACTTTACGCAGGGTTGGCGAGGACTTTATACTTATCTTTATTGTGGTGTGTAAAATGTTTCGGTTGCTTCATCCTCCGGCCTTCCTCATGAATTTGCTGAGTGTCCAAGCATAGCAATGACCCAAACTTGGAAATCATTTTGAATACTTTGCCTGTTAATCAAACAAGGCGTAGAAGAACTTCAAGTAATGACCTATTTGGTTTTTTGCACGCCTATCATTCTGACATGCATCACAAGAAGCATCACAATAATTTTTAAAAAAATGTTTATTGGCGTTTTCTGCACAACCCAAACTGTAAAATCCAATGGTATAAGTTATTTTCGATAAGTATTATCTGCATTATTCGGACTATTGTCGCCATCTTCATTGTTATTTGTACAACGTTTCGGCCGTACCTCTCTGGCCTTCTTCCGGTATTTCTTGTCGGACTCGGGAACCTTCTCGGAGTCGGAAACCTTCTTTTCGAACTCGGGAAGTTTCTTGTCGTAATCGGCAGCCATCACAGAACTTCGAACCTAACCCTTTATTCAGTCCTCGGGAGTATCGGCCGAAACGTTGTACAGATAACAATGAAGATGAGGACAATAGTCCGAATAACGCAGATAATACTAATCATCAAGCCTCATCGCCAACATTCAGAGAAATTATTTTCGATAGTTTTAATTTATTTCATTAATTTATTTCATTAAATGTAATTTGATTAAGAACAATTTGATTTATTCAAAGAACTTTTGAATATCTTATTCAAATAATGACGTCATTGTTTTTGCAAGGTTATCAGTTTGGTCAGCTTCAAACTAAAAGTTTCGCTTCCATACTTCGGTGTGAAAACAAAAAAATAATAATAATAATAATAATAATAATAATAATTAATAATAATAATAATAATAATAATATAATAATTCTCAAACAATAATTAATAATAATAATAATAATAATAATAATAATAATAAAAATAATTCTGAAGAACAACAAATAATAATAATAATAATAATTAATAATAATTATAAAGAACAACATAATAATAATAATATAATAATAATAATAATAATAATAATAATAATAATAATAATAATAATAATAATTCTGAAGAACAACAAATTAATAATAATAATAATAATAATAATAATAATAATAATAATAATAATAATAATAATAATTCTGAAGAACACAAATTAATGATAATAATAATAATAATAATAATAATAATAATAATAATAATAATAATTCTGAAGAACAACAAATTAATAATAATAATAATAATAATAATAATAATAATAATAATAATAATATATAATAATAATTCTGAAGAACAACAAATTAATAATAATAATAATAATTAATAATAATAATAATAATAATAATTCTGGAAAGAACAACAAATTAATAATAATAATAATAATAATAATAATTTAATTAATAATAATAATAATATAATAATAATTCTGAAGAACAACATTAATAATAATAATATATAATAATTAATAATAATAATAATAATAATAATAATAATTCTGAAAGAAGAACATAAAATAAGAAATAATAATAATAATAATAATAATAATAATAATAATAATAATTCTGAAGAACAACAAATTAATAATAATAATAATAATGATAATAATAATAATAATAATTCTGAAGAACAACAAATTAATAATAATAATAATAATAATAATAATAATAATAATAATAATAATAATAATAATTCTGAAGAACAACAAATTAATAATAATAATAATAATAATAATAATAATAATAATTCTGAAGAACAACAAATTAATAATAATAATAATAATAATAATAATAATAATAATAATAATAATAATAATACCTTTACAACACAGGAACTAACACCAGAACAGAAAATGGATATAGAACTTATACAAAAATCATGAATGAGAACAAAAGTACATTACCATCCCTAAGAAACATAGAGTGGAAAAAAGTCAAGAAAGAAACGGAAAAAATAAACAAAATATTAGCGAACATCCCAACAAACAATATCACTGAACTCAACAACCTTATCTATGCAGGAGCAAAACTAGTCTGTGATAGAATTGACGCACCCCTTCGAAACACTAACACAAACAAAGAACCAAACAGAAACACAAAAGCTGGATGGGAGTTCAGATTGGAAGAACAATAAAAAAACTACGACAACAAACAAATACGTTAAATAAAAACACAAAATACACATGTAGCTAAAAAGGTTAAAAGACAACAACAAATAAGTTGGAAGAAGTAAAACAAAAGATATCGGCTATAGAAGGAAGACTCAAAAGATATCGAGAGAGAACTAAACAGTACAAACAAAATAGGACCTTCCAAAAACAATGAAAAGAGATTTTATGAACAAATTGATGGAGCAAAAAAAACATTAGTGAACACCCAAATGCAACAGAAGCAGAAAAGTTCTGGAGTGATATATGGATGAGGAAAGAACATAATAAACAGTCAAAGTGGATAAGTGATATTAAGAATGAACTGATGGAAATTGAGGAAGGACCTGTTGCCAGTGTTCATGTAATTACGCTTAAATCAGTACTCAAGAAAGTAACAAATTGGAAAACACCAGGCCATGATGGCATACATGGATTCTGGTTCAAAAAATTTACGACTATCCACAAAAGAATGGCCCAGCAACTGAACAGATGCCTACAAGAAACGGAAATACCCGAATGGATGACAAAAGGAATAACTACACTAATCCAGAAAGACCCACAAAAAGGAAATGTCCCCAGCAATTATAGACCAATAACTTGTCTACCCATGATGTGGAAAATTCTAACTTCTGTTGTAAGAGAAGAAGTATACTTTTCACTCAATTGGCGGAAACTTCTCCCAGAAGAACAGAAAGGATGTCGCAAGGGAAAAAGAGGAACCCACGACTTACTCTATATAGACCAATACATTCTTAAAGAAGTCAAAAATAAACGGAAAAATATTGCAATGGCCTGGATCGATTACAGAAAAGCCTATGACATGGTCCCACATACCTGGATTTTAGAATGCCTACAAATGTATAAAATTTCCAACAACATTATAAACTTCATTAAAAAAGCCATGGAAAACTGGCGAGTTCAATTAAAAGCTGGAAAACAATCCCTGGCAGAAGTAAAAATCCAAAGAGGTATCTTCCAAGGAGACTCATTATCACCACTACTCTTTATTATTGCAATGATGCCGCTAAACCATATACTGAAAAAATGTACCGGGGGATACAAATTTAGTAATTCACAAGAAAAGATCAACCACCTTATGTACATGGATGACATTAAAATTTTTGCAAAAAATGAAAAAGAATTGGAGAGCCTAGTACAAACTATTAGATATATAGCCAGGATATAGGGATGGAATTTGGAATCGAAAAATGTGCTATGCTTGTAATAAAAGGGGTGAAAGAAAACTATTAAATGGAATACAACTACCAAATCAGGAAACTATAAAATCTCTTGATGAAAATGAAAGCTACAAATACTTAGGAATTTTGGAAGCGGACAATATCATGCAAGCAGAAATGAAAGGAAAAGTTAAAAAGGAATATCTCAGGAGAACTAGAAAACTTCTAGAAACGAAACTTAACAGCAGAAATCTGATCAAAGGAATTAATACCTGGGCTGTCCCCATTATAAGATACTCAGGACCATTCTTAAAATGGACAAAAGAAGAACTCAGACAGATAGACCAAAGGACGAGAAAATTAATGACCATGCACAAGGCTCTCCACCTAGAGATGATAGAGATAGATTGTATGTGTCAAGAAAGGAAGGGGGAAGAGGTCTTGCCAACATAGAGGAATGCGTAGAAACCACAATCCAACAACTTGAAGATTACACAAGGAAGAGCAAAGACAAATTACTTATGGCGACCAACAATAGTAGAAACGGCAGATGGACAAACAGAAGAACGACAAAGACTAGAAAACAAAAATGGGAAGAAAAACAATTATATGGACGCTTCAAACGACAAATAGATGAGGTTGCACATCAAAAGACTTGGACATGGTTAAGAAAGGGAAACCTCAAAAGAGAAACAGAATCACTTATAATTGCTGCACAAAATAATGCCATAAGGACAAACTACATCAAAGCGAAAATTGATAAGACCCAACAAAATAGTAAATGTAGACTTTGCGGTAATAGAGATGAGACTGTTAACCATATACTCTGCGAATGTAGCAAACTAGCACAACGAGAATACAAAACTAGACACGACTGGGTTGGGAAGGTGATCCACTGGGAATTATGCAAGAAATTAAATTTTGACCACACAACAAAATGGTATATGCATAAACCAGAATCTGTTCTTGAGAACGAAACGCACAAAATTCTCTGGACTTTGAAATTAAAACGGATCACCTTATCCCAGCAAGAAGACCAGACCTAGTGTTGATTAACAAAAAAGAAAGAACTTGTCAACTGGTGGATTTTGCAGTGCCAGCGGATCACAGGGTGAAGTTAAGGAAAATGAAAAAATTGACAAATATCTGGACCTTGCCAGAGAACTGAAAAAGTTATGGAATATGAAAGTGAAAGTTATACCAATTGTAGTTGGTGCACTTGGAACAGTCCCAAAAGCATTAGAAAAGGGTTTGGAAAGTTTGGATATCAGAGGAAGGATTGAAACCATTCAGAACACTGCACTGCTGCAATCTGCCAGAATACTCAGAAGAGTCCTGGAGACCTGAGGAGACTTGCTGTCACTCAGACTCCAGTGAAAGACCATCAGCTAACACTGATGTGAAAACTCAAAAGGAGTAAATAATAATAATTCTGAAGAACAACAAATTAATAATAATAATAATAATAATAATAATAATAATAATAATAATAATAAAGTAAATAATTGGATCTTAGTCAATTTCTTTTGTTTAGTGTTTGTGTGTCTCACTTGGGCAAACAGCTATCTGGCCATGACGCCTTGATAGACATCCGATCAAAATGTAACAAAACATAAGAAGAGGAGAATTGTTTATCAATCTAGCCAGACGTAAACCCCTTCAACCTCTGTATAGGATGGCAACAAGGTCCCATTTATGGAGCAGCCAACGAGGATCGAACTCGCTATTCTATGAAAATGGATTCGTGAAACTAGCTAGCTAACCAGACCGTGGTACCTCCCACTTATAGCGAGCAGTTAAAAAGACGAAACGAAAAAAGGACGAACGGGAGATTTTGTTTTTGTTTTTTGTTCATTTTCTTAATGGCATATCAACTCCTTTTGGATTATCTTGTGCCACGAATTTATTCATTTTTAAATATTAGACTCATTGGAATAGAATATGTAAGCACATGAGTCCAATAGAAAGACAGACACTGTTCCAATTCTAACTAATTCCGTGACCAATTCCATAGAATTCCAAATAGCGTAAATGTTTGTCTGTCTCATTGGAACGGAATATTTCATGCCATCAGCGATAATCTCTCTTTCTGGTTCCACCCTTTTTGAGCACTGTCGGCTGTGTCATTAGAATACACCGACTGCACCTCTGCAAAGGGGTAAGACTCCCCCCAATGAGACCAACAATGGGCTGTGAGATGGAGCACATCATTCTGATTAGTCCATGACATGCAACACTTCACATTGGTCCTTACTTATCCAGACCGGCGGTTGGAGAGGCCTCCTCTGATCAATCGGCTGGTCACGTCAAGCCCTAACACCTAAATAATTTTCACAATCCTATTGCCTTCATGGCAAGCTGCAAACCTTTTTACCATATATGTGCTAGATTGCCATGGCTGAGGGTCGTAGGTATGATAATAAATTCTAACTGATGGTGAGGTTCAAGTTCTGGAAGTCTGGGAATATTTGGAACACATCTTCATCACTATTTCTCCCAGGTCCACTCTTATTTGGAGTGGTAGTACCTGTTAGGGTCCTATCTATGGATTAAATAGAAATAAATGTGTTTAAACAAACTGAGTATCCATCAGGAATGATTAAACCAAAACACATTCGGCATAAAAAGACCCAATCACTTACGTAAAATCCAACCAACCAACCAACCAACCAACCATCTTGTTCAATCTCACCTTAACATGATTAGTGAGGCCGTTAATAATTCTAATTCCTAATCGCACCTATATGATTGTCCCAACCCTATTGCCTTCATGACAAGCCCCAGCACGTTTAACTATATATGTCCTAGATGGCAGTGACTGAGGGTCTTTATGTCCTGGGTCTGATATTAAATTCTAACTGATGGTGAGGTTCAAGTTTTGGAGGTCTTGGGACATTTGGAGTACCTCTTCATCACCATTGCTCCTAGGTCAACTCTGAACCGGAGCTACAGTACCTGTTAGAGTCCCATGTGTTAAATAGAAAACACATACTTAAAACAGAGTACCCATCAAGAATGAATAAAACAAAAACATCTTCAGCATAAAATGTCCCAATGGTTTGACGTGCTTTAAAACTCAACCAACCAACCATCTTATTCAATCTCACTTTAAAATGATTAGTGAGGCCGTTAACAGTAATTCTAATTGATAATCGCACCTCTATGATTATCCCAATCCTGTTGCCTTCATGGCAAGCCCCAACCCTTTTTACTATATATGTCCTAGATGTCAGTGGCTGAGGGTCTTGCTCCCAGGTCTACTCTTATTTGGAGTTAGAGTACCTGTTAGGGTCCCATCTATGGATTAAATAGAAAAATGTGTTTAAACGAACTGAGTACCCATCAAGAATAAATAAAACCAAAACATCTTCAGCATAAAGTGACCCAATCGGTTGAAAAAACCCAACCAACCAACCAGCCAACCATCTTGTTCAATCTCACTTTAACATGATTAGTGAGGCTGTTAATAATTCTAATTCATTATCGCACCTATAAGATTGTCCCAACCCTATTGCCTTCATGGCAAGCCCCAGCACGTTTAACTATATATGTCCTAGATGGCAGTGACTGAGGGTCTTTATGTCCTGGGTCTGTTATTAAATTCTAACTGATAGTGAGGTTCAAGTTCTGGAGGTCTGGGGACATTTGCACCCCTTCATCCCCATTGCTTCTAGGTCCACTCTGAACCGGAGTTACAGTACCTGTTAGAGTCCCATCTATGGGTTAAATAGAAAACATATACTTAAAACAGAGTACCCATCAAGAATGAATAAAACAAAAACAAATTCAGCATAAAGTAACCCAATCGGTTGACGTGCTCTAAAACTCCAACCAGCCAACCAACCAACCATCTTGTTCAATCTCACTTTAACATGATTAGCGAGGCCGTTAACAATAATTTTAATTCATAATCGCATGCACACACCCATGCATAACAAAATCTGATCCAGAGGGTACACGTGATAATGGTGAGGTTCAAGTTCTGGAGGTCTGGGGACATTTGGAGCACCCCTTCATCACCATTGCTCCTAGGTCCACTCTGAACCGGAGTTACAGTACCTGTTAGAGTCCCATCTATGTGTTAGATAGAAAACATATACTTAAAACAGAGTACCCATCAAGAATTAATAAAACAAAAACATCTTCAGCATAAAATGACCCAATGGTTCCACTCTAGACGTGCTCTAAAACTCAACCAACCAACCAACCAACCAACCATCTTGTTCAATCTCACTTTAACATGATTAGTGAGGCCGTTAACAATAATTTTAATTCATAATCGCATGCACACACCCATGCATAACAAAATCTGATCCAGCAGGTACACGTGACATACCTTCCCCCTCTCTCTCTACACAAAATCCTTTGGGTACTATTTCATTTCTTTTTTGTTTGGTAGTCAGGGACATTTCCCTGTTGCAGCTATTTTGTGTGACGCCAAAGAGACAAGACAGATTTTGGTTAAATTTTGACATCTTTATTAATGGACCTTGATTAGCTGTCTTGATTAATTCCAATGAGAATCCTAAATTGAGTTATTTTCAGGAATTATCCAATTTGATGGATTTGGACCAAATGTGTTCAGTCGCAAATAAAATATTCTTTGTCACGCTTCCGAAAAACGCTTTTAAGATTACATCCAAAATGTCCACCATATTTCTGAATCAGATGTGTTTTAATCAAAATGGTCCCATATTGTAAAATTGATAGCTATTTTATTTCACGGAAATAACAGAAACCCTTGAGACTCTAGGGTTAGGGTTAGGGTGAGTTTTAGGGTTAGGGTTAGGGTGAGTTTTAGGGTTAGGGTTAGGGTGAGTTTTAGGGTTAGGGTTAGGATAAGTGTTAGGGTTAGTGTTAGTGTTTTATGAATGATTTGTGTTTTAATCAAAATTGTCCCGTATTTTAAAGTGGATAGATATTTTATTTCACGGAAATAATACCTGAAATCTTTGAGACGCTAAGGTTAGGGTAAGTGTTTTTAGGGTTATTTAGGTTAGGGTTAAGGTTAGAGTTAGTTGGGGTTAGTGTTAGAGTTTTCTGAATGATGTGTGTTTTAATCAAAATGGTCTCATATTTTAAAGTGGATAGATATTTAAGTTCACGGAAATACCTGAAATCTTTGAGATGGTAAGGTTAGCATAAGTGTTAGGGTTAGGGTTAGGGCAAGGGTTAGAGTTTTCTGAAAGATGTGTGTTTTTAAACAAAATGGTCTCATATTTTAAATTGTTTAGATATCTAATTTCACGGAAATACCTGAAACCTTTGAGAAGCTAAGGGTAGGTAACTGTTTGAGTTAGTTTTCGGGTTAGGTTAAGTGTTAGGGTTAGTGTTAGTTTTCTGAATAATATGTGTTTTACAGGTGTCATCTCCTAGTTAAGGTTCAGTATTTTCAGTTTAATGGCAACCTTCGTAGC
>CM042169.1:73677070-73691914 GCA_023376005.1 Doryteuthis pealeii
GTTGTCCCTGTAGATGTTGATGTTCCGATACTTTGTTGCCGTTGCTTTCTTATGGACCTTTTAGCTTCATGATGTTGTATCAGCGTGACTTCTGACATTTACAGTCCTCTATGGAGATTATGCCGCCACCGAGGGCGGTCTTGAGCCAAATTTTCCCAGCTGTAAGGGACAATGCCAAAGCACCTTAGATCATTTTTGCAGAATATATATATATATATATATATATATATATATATAATATATATATATATATATATGTGAATGGAACGTTAATTTTTTCAGAATACAAGTTGTGTTATAAAAATTTCGAGATTGAAACTGTATTTACCAAAATAGAAATGAACAATGAATTGAACGTTAATTTTTTTTCAGATTACAAGGCGTGTCAAAAAAGTATCGAGATTGAAGCTGTATTTACCAAGATAAGAATGAAAACTAAATGTAACGTTAATTTTTTTCAGAATACAAGGTGTGTCAAAAAGTACAGATTTTAAAGCTGCATTTACCCAGTGCGAAGAACTCGAGGAAGAATATTGAGTCTGACCAGTCATAAAATAAACGTTGACATTCAACCAAAGAAATTTGAAATCTTTTCGTAATGAAACTCGATATTCAGGCTATTTATATCAGCTTACGTTTAACATCAACCCTGTAGGGTAGGAAAGATTGGCTAAGAACCGCCTTCTGTTGAGATTTTTTTGGTATATAAGGTGTGTGTCAAAAGTCCACTCCTACTTATAGACTCGGCGAGAACCATAATATTTATCTTGCCCAATCACTGGCAGTACGCTGCTGGGGCCGGGTTAGCTCAGTCGGTAGAGCGTTCGGCTAGAAACCACAAGGTCCTAGTTCGATACCGGCCTTCGCCAACTCAGCGTTATGAGTAGCCAAGGAATCTGTGCGTAAAGTAAGGAGCTATGGTAGGTGTGGCGCTCCACCTCAGACGCTAAAATAATCTCCTTGGTCTAGCGCTAGTGAAAAGGGGATAGACTCCCTCGCTGTTTGGCCGATACCGACATTAGGCCGCCCCGACGACTTTACTTACTTATTTACTACTCAGAACTACTGCGACTTTCGTGGACGACGGACATAGGATTAAATCACTGGACCTTTAACAATACGCAGGATAGGACTTATTCACTTACCAAAGGATTCCATAACTCAGGACTTACTTACTTTAAGCCCTTTTCAACTGGCCAAGGATGGCATTTAAAAACTTTACACCTTCGATGGCGGCAGATTCTCAACTGCGGTCTATTCATGGCTGGGGTAACACCTTGAAAAAAAAAGACAAAGGGAAAGCAACAGCAACAGGACACGGGGACACCATCGCCATCTACCGGATAATATCGGAGAAACAAAATATTATTTCCATGTACAAAGAATTCGGGAGAGAAAATTGAGTAGGACCAGTCGTAACTTAACATTGAAATTCAACCAAGGAAGTTTGATAATATTTCTTAATGAAACTCAGCATTTAGGCTATTTCTATCAGGTTCCCTTCATATATTTTAAAACTCATTTTTTCTGTTTAACCCATATACAGGACCCTGACAGGTACTACAACTACGGAGCAGAGTCGACTTAGGAGTAATGGCAATGAAGGGGTACTCCACACTCCCCAGAGCTTCAGAATTGGAACCTCACTACTAAATGCAGTTTAACCAACAATATTAGACCATACAGTAGTTGTCTGGGGATGCGGGCTTCGGTGGATGGACGAAGCCCGCATCCCCAAACACTTACTATATGGCGAATAAGTAGAAGGCACCCGCCCGGTAGGGAGACCACGCCTACCCTTTAAAGAGGTCTGCAAGAAAGACATGAATACGTATCACATCAACACCAACACATGGGAGCTTGATCCTGAAAAAAACGAGCGGTCTGGCGCCTTCTCGTCATACAAGGAACGAAAAGGAGTAAAAAAGAGGGGAACATTTGCCATACTTGCTTTTAAGAAGAACAAATATGAAACTATTTGTTTTTTGTCTCCGGATTTCTCACTGTATGCGTTGCTTGCTTTTCTTGACGAACACAAGATTAATAGGATCATATGACCTTTAGGCACCCCTTTTTATCTTGATTAAGAAAGGACATGTTTTTCATTTACACCGTCACTATCCGGTTGTTTTAACAGACGATTTTTAGATTTTTTTAAATTATAAAATAACCCCAAACCCTAACCTCGAACCCTAACCCCTAACCCTAACCCCTAACAAACAGCCGGATATTGACGGTGTAAATGAAAAACATGTCCTGTCTTAATTGAGATAAAAAAGGGGTGCCTAAAGGTAATATCGTAATTGAGTGGGACCAGTCGTAGATAAATGCTGAAATTCAATTAAGAAAATTTGATAATTTTACTTAATAAAACCCAGCATTTAGGCTAATTGTATCAGGTTACCTTCAATATCAACCATGCTAGCTGGGAACATTTGGCTCTCCGAGCGGGCTATTCATGTCTGAAATCAAAGCTATGGTAAAATAATTAAATCCTTGAATCACTTTTCTATTCTTTTACTGTAATACCTTTCGATTTACGAAAAATATAGCTGTCAACCCACTTTGATTAATATACACACTATGATACTAACTCCAACAAGCATGTAACTAAAATCAAGGCTATTAATGCATATTTCTTTTACAGTATTCCACATATCTCGGTCTATTTTGATCAATGTGTGTTTCCAGTAACTTTTCTTCGATTTCTTTATTTTCTCCAATAATTTTCGTGTAAACCGCTATTCAGTGCGAACACAGACAGTAATTCAATCACGGCAACCCGTCTTTTCCTACCGTTTGCGTTACAGAAGGAAGTCCATGTGATAGACTACTCAACGACCAGAAGTCCGTCCTTAAGCAGCGTGGGTAAAATAATTGAGTTTTAAAAAATTAAGTTTGAAAAAAGGCAATAAAAATGTTGAATACTCCCCAAGAATGAATAATACAAAACTGTATAAAAGCCCATTATATAGGCGCCTCACCCCTCCAACTTCCGACAGGAAACTATATAATGCAATCCCTCTCTGGTCTCATGTTCAATCACAAGAGCCAAAACCTCCCTCAACTCAACCAGCAACTCCAGCCGGTAAGTCACCAGTCCTCCCCCTTTTTTCACAAAACTAATTCCATGGGTAAAGGCATGGATCCATTCTCTTTCTTCGATTAATATACACACTATGATACTAACTCCAACATGCATGTAACTAAAATCGAGCCTATTAATGCCTATTTCTTTTAAAGTATTCCCCATATCTCTGTCTACTTTGACCAATGTGTGTTTCTAGTACTTCTTCTTCGATTTCTTTACTTTCTCCAGTAATTTTCCGTGTGGCTCCAATCAAGTTAAACCGCTATTCAGTGCGAACGCAGACAGTAATTCAATCACGGCAACCCGTTGTGTGTCCACTACTTCTTTTTTTAAAACCTTTGCTTTCTCTTATTTCTTCTTCCTCTCTTTCTATAGCAGTCCTCTCACAGTTTTATTTCCACTATCAAACTCCGGTGGACCTTCATAATCACGTTAAAATATTTCACCAGAGAAAAACAAATTTCTTGGTTTTAAAATCATGAACAAAAATCATACTGCTCTAATTTTTCAGATGTGCAAGATTCACATCATTGCGCAATATATATATATATATATATATATATATATATATATATATATATATATATGAATATGATATAATGAAAAAACAAAAGATGTTTACAACTGAATAGGCTCATCAGGAGAGAAGTGTGCAAAACCGTTTCGGGGACAATCTCTCGACGGTTTAAAAAGCAACACCGGCCCATCCTCACTAATATGAGGACCCTTCGCATTATAGTGCATCGACCGCACGTGGGTCGGTCATCAACAAAAATAAGACGGGAAAATGACCGTTAGTAAAACAGAACGCTGCTAGTCAAACGTTGGAATTAATAAAAAAAAAATGCGCTGTCTATATTAAAAATAATATGAATTTTATTTAAAAATAAAATGAATTTTATTTAAAAATAAAAATGAATCTCATTTTTAATTTTAAAAATAATCAGAAGCATTATAGTTATAAAATAAGGCTAAAAAAAGTCTGATGTAGAGTTATCGAAAAGTGTAAATATGTATAAAAAGTGTATAGAAATATCAAAATTATTGTAATACAATCCAACTGTAAAATAAGTAGCCCACTTTTATAGGTAAATCCGTGGTGTTAATGGATATCATCAAAAGAGTAAACATTCAAATGTAAAGTTTTTTCATGGACAAGTATGTGAAAATAAAATGGAAATTAATCCGACAGTATGAATAAGATATAATGAAAAAACTCTCTCCTGATGAGCCTATTCAGTTGTAAACATTTTTTGTTTTTTCATTATATCATATTCATACTGTCGGATTAATTTCCATTATATTTTCACACATATATATATATAGTTTGTTTTCTTGGTCATTATAGCTGTGTATGAAAGCGTAGATATTGTTCTGTATATAATTACTTCATTAATTATCATGCATTGAGCTGCCTTTGGGATTTGGGGGCAGGTATTTCTTCGAACTACTGGTTCTTAAGATATGCCAAGGTTGTCAACGTTTTTAGAGACAAACTCAAGGCATATAGTTTTTGTGATCATATTTTATTAAACTTAAACTTAGGATTTTTCAACCGCGTACGGGAACCGAGACAACCCGACTTTTCCTATCATATATATATATATATATATATATATATATATATAGTTTGTTTTCTTGGTCATTACATAGCTGTGTATGAAAGCGTAGATATTGCTCTGTATATAATTACTTCATTAATTATCATGCATTGAGCTGCCTTTGGGATTTTTATAGCTGTCAACCCACTTTGATTAATATACACACTATGATACTAACTCCAACAAGCATGTAACTAAAATCGATCCCATTGATACATATTTCTTTTAAAGTATACCACATATCTCGGTCTACTTTGACCAATGTGTGTTTCTGGTGCTTCTTCTTCGATTTTCCAATAATTTTCCGTGTGGCTCCAATCAAGGTAAACCGCTATTCAGTGCGAACGCAGACAGTAATTTAATCACGTAGTAAATCTTGTTATTTTCAAATAGGTTACTAGTTTTCTCAACCATTAATAGAGGATAGACTCTGACTAATGTTGTTTGAAGTATTTTGTCGTAACGATATAAACAAGAAAGAACAAAGTCTAATCTAATGCGATGTC
This sequence comes from Doryteuthis pealeii, assembly GCA_023376005.1. Taxonomy (NCBI): domain Eukaryota; kingdom Metazoa; phylum Mollusca; class Cephalopoda; order Myopsida; family Loliginidae; genus Doryteuthis; species Doryteuthis pealeii. The sequence continues at coordinate 73,682,269 of CM042169.1, forward strand.
GAGTGATATTGTGTTTTGTGGATTCCAAAAAAAGACGAACGGTTGCTCCATACTTGGTGCAGGAAAGATGTTAGTTTCTTGGCCGCTGTGTGTGTGTGTGGTGAGAGTTACTCAATGAATCTTTGATTTAATTTGGATTGGCTTTAATATGAAGATAGACTTGAAAGAGTTGAACACGGTGGATAATTTCCACCTGTGTGCCGTTGAAAAGAAGGAAATAATGAATGAATAAATAAATAAATTAATGAATGAAGGAATAACTGAATGAATGAATTAAGGAAAGATGAAAGGTAAATGAGAAAAAGTAAGAAAGTTTATAAAAAGCAAAAAGATTTAAAAAGCAATAAGAAAGAAAGAAAGAAAGGTTAAATGAATTAAGAAATGAATGAAAGAATGAATGAATAAATGAAGGAAATATTAAAAGAAAGATGAAACGCTTGAAAGTGTATAAAAAAAATTAAACTCACATAAAAAGAAAAACGTAAAGAAAAGATGAATGAATTAATGAATGAATTATGAAAAAGAAAAAGAGAGAATCATTAAATCTTATTATAATGGAGATTGTGTGTTTTTCTATCTGTAACCGAAACTATATTACTATTCAAGCCACAATTCCCTTAGTTATTTACGTCACATTCTACAGGATTTTATTTTTTATTTAAACCTCAATTATTAATAAAAATTGTTTTACATAATTAATACTGTTGACAATATCTACTTATTAATAACATGCAATTGTATTTATATATACTACAAAATAGCAGTTTACAGTGTGAATGGGAAGGCTAATTTGCATATTGATATAAAAAATCTGATTTTAATAAATAACTGCTTAGTATTATTGATTTCTAATTATTTGATTTTATCTTAATAAATATAAGCAAAAATATCGGGGATGAATCTTAAAAGAAATTCATTAACAAGAAGAAATAACTGTAATTTTATTTTTTACTTCCTATTTTAACTAAATAGTAAAATTAGGAAAATTTACCAATGAAAGATGGGAGTGGGGGAAGAGTAAGTGTCAGTTGTTCTATTTTTTGATTATACCCCCTCAGTTTCAAATCTTTTTATCTGCATTCTTAGTCAGTTTCATTAGCCTTTCTAAAATAATATAATATTTTATTACATTAAAACTTAAATACTTGCACCCGGAGGGTGCATACATTTGCTAGTATGTATAAAAGAGAAAGACAGGACTGAAACTTAATGAAAGAAAGAAAGTAAAAAGTAAAAAAGAAAGAAAGAATGAATGAATTATAAAAGAATGAATGAATGAAGAATAAAAAGAATGAGAAAAAAGACTTAGAAAATGTATAAACAATAGATAAAAATGCAGGAAGATAGAAAGCAATGAAGAATGAATTAATGAGTGAATGAAATAAAAAAAAAAAACAGAGTAAACGTTTGAAAGTGTATAAAAAGCAAAAAGAAAGAAAAAAGGGTAAATGAATGAATGAAAACTCTAGAAAGTGTATAAAAAGCAAAAAGATAAAAAAGCAAGAAGAATGAAAAAAGAAAGAAAGGGTAAATGAATCAATGAATAAATGAAAGAAAGACTGAATGAATGAAATATAAAATGAAACATAACTGCTTGAAAGTGTATAAAAAATTAAACGCACAAAAAAGAAAAAAAGGGAAGAAAGGCTGAATGAATGAATGAATGAGAAAAAGAAAAAGAGAAACCTATAAAATATGTATAGAAGAGAAAAACGTGATTGAAACAAAAGAAAGAAAAAGAATGAATGAATGAATGAATAAATGATAAAAAGAAAAAGAAAGAAAACTTAGAAAATGTATAAAAAGAAAAAAAGATAAAAATGCAAGAAGAAAGAAAGAAAGAAAGAAAGAAAGAAATGAATGAATGAATGAATGAATGATAAAAATAAAGTTTAAAGTTTGAAAGTGTATAAAAAATTAAATGCACAAAAAAAGAAAAAAAAGGGAAAGTGTTGTACCGGCCGTTCCTACAGTGGAGAACATGCACCGGTTCTCACTATAAATAGTGAGACACCGAGTGGAAAGGAGGACTGTTCCCGTTAACGACAAGCTAGTCGTACATGTACCATTGATTGTAAATACACTTGTCTTATTTTACCCCATCTCGACTTGACTTCTTTTTACTGTTGGGACTAACATCACAACAGAAAGAAAGGGTGAATGAATAAATGATAAAAAGAAAAAGAAAGAAAAATGCAAGAAGACTGAAAGAAAGAAAGAAAGAAAGAAAGAAAGGGTAAGAAAGAAATGAATGAATGAATGATAAAAATAAAGTTTAAAGTTTCAAAGTGTATAAAAAATTAAACGCACAAAAAAAGAAAAAAAAAAGAAAGAAAGGGTGAATGAATGAATGATAAAAAGAAAATATGTAAACAAGAGAAAGACATCAAGGAAACAAAAGAAAGAAAAAAGGAAAAAAGAAAGAAAGAATGAATGAATAGTAAATGAATGAATGAATGAATAAAGGATGAAAAGAAAAAGAAAAAAAATACAAAATGTATAAAAAAGAAGAAAAGATAAAACTCCAAGAAGATAGAAAGAAAGAAAGAATGAATTAGTAAGTGAATGAATGAATGAATGAATGAAATATGAAATGAAAAAGAGAGACCGTTAGAAAGTGTATAAAAACGTAATTCCCGAGATATGAAAACCCTCAGTCAACACCTTCTAGAACCACTGACAAAAAGGTTAAGGCTTGCCATAAGGGCAATAGGGTTGGGACAATCATACAGGTATTAAGGTTTAACATACCCAGCCAATTGATCGAAGGGGGCCTCTCCGCCCGCCAGTCTAGCCTTAGTAAGGAGCAAAGTGGAGTGCTGCAGGTCATGGACACCTCATCCACTAGGGTTCCATCCTTAGGCATCAGATGTCACCACCCACGGCCAACAGGTGGTCCCATTGGTGGAGCCTTACCCCTCTGCAGAGGTGCAGTCGGTGTATTCTAACGCCTCAGTCGATAGGGCGCAATGCTACTGTGCAAACAACAGTTATTGTATTGTGATACTATGGTTGAAGACGAACATGGTCAGAATCAATAAATAAATAAATAAATAAGAAAGAGAGTAGGTTAAGGTCCGGCATAAGTAAAAGGGGTGGGTGGCTGACCTTTTTACGAATCCAAAGATTAGGTCGTTAAGTTTAAAGAGACCTGTATGCCACCATGAAATGGGACCACTTGGTGATAATATCTTAGGCACCCAGGTATTAAAAGCAAAAAGGATTTTTTTAGGAGAAATTCTCTTTTGAAAAAATTAATGATCAACATATCGAAGACGGATTGTCTGGAAAAATATTTTGAGTACTTTAATTTTAAGGTTAATGGCGACTCGAAGTCTGCGATTTATTTAAGTTCTGGCCATTTGTGTGGTCCAGAGAAGATGGTTTGGGGTAGGGGAAATTTGACATAAATACAACTAAACTCGAGCCCTAAGTTAGTTAGCACCCGGGGATTGAAGGGTTAAGTTCGCCAGTAGGGATAGCAGCAGTAGTAGCCAGCTGGATAGACAGCGGAAGATCACACACACTCTTCTTCCATCCGCGTCTTGTTTACACACATTTGTGGTTGTTATTGTTGTTTTGTTTTCAATCCTTGTGAGCCTGTATTTCTGACTCGTGCTTAAATTCGGCCGGCACATAATTCACAACGTTGGGATCTAGACAAATACATCGAAAGAGCAAAGTGCAGAACAGGTCGTCTCACAGTATGAACTTATTATATATCCTGTAACTGGTTTAGTTTTACATGTTGTAAAATCGATTAGGGATGTTTCCTCAAACGATTCATAAAAATATAATGCCGGTATGATAAGGCAATGGAAAAAAAGGTGTCTACCGTCATTTATCTATCTAACCTCAAGCATGTTCTTTTTAGACAAGACTAAAACCCCGGGGCTACATTTGCAGAAATTATCAATACCTCTTCTAATGCTACAACCCTTTACACTTACACAACCCCAGACTCACCTACAAACACTCTCAGACACACACATACACACACACACAAACATATATATATATATATATATATATATATATATATATATATATATATTATATATTTCATTTTTCATATACATTATGTACACAGGTTATCGAACTAAGAAAAATGCTAGACATAAACCAATGAAAAAATACTAGATCAACCACCGTCTGATTCTTTCTTTAATATAAATCACAAACAAAACAGTATTTATACAACTAGATATCAAATAATAATTATATATATATATATATATATATATATATATATATATATATATAATATATATATACAAGTTTTGTTGAACTGTACAGACAATTCTTGTCGGATGAGTTTTTGGTTGATCCTTTCTAATTTTCGCGACATTTTTTTTGGTTTCGGGGTGGAACTGGCGTAACAGTCCACCAAAGGTCTCGATACGAGTGCTTTCGGCAATACAGTTTGCCATCATCAGGTAGGAAACGATGGTATGTACAGTTCAGCCAAACTTGTATAAAAGAAAATATGCTGCCCAAATACAACTTATATATATATATATATATTATATATATATATATATATATATATATATATATATATATATATATATACTCCAATCAACAGTACTAAATAACATTAAGTTTATCTAATAAATTCACAAAAAATAAATAACCACAGACCAAAATCATAATTATTCCACAATGAAACATGGATGAGAAAGGGCTCACGAGCCGCCTGCATTGGACAGGTATAATGTTGCCCTAACAAGTAAATTAGTAACCAAAATATTAGCAATGTTAGCGTGACTATGAATAAAAACGACATGGGTTTATATAGAAACGATGGACTAATGATAATGGGAAAATGCTACAGACCTAAAACAGGAATTAGTTCGTTAAAATATTCAAACAAATATGATTTGGAAAACAATCCAAAATGAAATAGACATGTTAGAATTAACATTTAATATTAGAAAAGGACACGTACCAACTATTTAAAAAACAACACATCCCATTTTCCATACCCAACTCCTTCAACCACACAGCAACTATAATACCCCACAATACAACAGCCACAGATTATCATATGACTCATTGGTTATCATTCAACTGCAAATTGGACTGGAAGTCTCGTTATTCTTTATTGTAGCTCATTTTGTAATATAGCATCAGAGATTAGCAGCTAACGGGAACAGATGAGCCACGTGGTCACTCAGGCATATGCAGGAGTGTAGAGAAAATAACATAAAAAAAACATTGTAGTAATTTTTAGTCAGGCCTCCGGTTTTTATTAATAGCTCGCTTAATGTATGGTGTCCAGTAAAAGAGAAGACTGGTTAATATTTTCTTTGAAAAATCTCTTCCATTCTAAATATCCCACACCTCACGGGGCAAGTTGAATACTGCACTCGGATCCTGGTAGGACGCCACAATTTCTTTTTAATCGGCTGCTACAATTCTACTACCCAGAATGGAGTCACTTCCCGTGGTGTGGGGATCAATACCCGTTTCCAGAACCTCCGGTGTTTCTACAGACAATTTGAAACTTCCGGCTTTTTTCATTTTTTTTTTAAATTGACAGAAGTCATTCAACCGTGACTGGCTGACCTAGATAGTCTGCTCTGACCTGACTAACTCAGGTTAATTTTCAACTGATCGCTTTGTCTGCTAAACACTCTCTTCTTTCTCTTTTCTCTCTTTTTGTCTTTTCTCTCGAAAAATTAGCTTACCGTTTTCTTTTCAACTTAAATTTTCCATAACCCGTTTAATTACGTTACAATTTTAAGTGCATTGATCCAATCGAAATCATGCTATATTGTGTCATTTTACGCAAGATTCAGATTAATCTGCAAACATAAGATTTTAAGTGATATATTTGAGGATTAATTGTACATTTCTAGCATGTTTGATATTTTATTTTGATTTCTTTACATATTAATTTATGTTTTTTTTTCTTTGTGCTAATATCACAATAACATATCTTTATGTTGTTTTCGTATAATTCTTTCCTCTCATTTCATGTGCTATGTTTCGTTATAAAATTTTAAAAGTTTATCCCTATTTAATTGTCCTGGATTCCGAATCACGCAAGCCTCGTTTTAACAACTCCTTGAAAAGATTTCTAAAATATTCGACAATCATTCATTATACGCTCTCTTTACACTTCCGTATTTTATACCATTTCTTTAATTCTCTTTTTCTTGAAACAACAATAAGGCAATAAATATATCTCAGCTGACACGACAATTATGTCCTTTATTTATTTATTTATATATTTATTTGTTTGTTTATTCAATTTGATTTTTAAAAATTAGTAAACAATAATTAAAAAATAAATAAAGGGAATAGCACAAATTATTCTTTTTGAATTCTCGGTGGACATTGCGAAAAATACTTGATTTCAATGGCGTTCATTTTAAGGGTTCGTAGAAATGTATAAGTACGCATGCGTGTCAATCTTTTGTTCGCGCCTCATTTTGATGATCGATCAGAATCTGCCCCATTTTATTTTCCTAGCGTAATGAGTATAATAACAACGAAAAAAGAAAAAAAAATAAAAGAAAGAGAAAAAGAAGAAACCTTCTTCTGTCATTTTGAAGGGACGACAATATATTTCGTTGTAAATTAATGAGAATGCTTTATCAATAAACACTGCTGGCAGCGCGCACGCGCGTCGATTTTTAATACCGTGGAACAGAATTCTGATGTTCCTTCTGTTGAGGAGTCGCATTTCACACAAAAAGGTGCAATCCTGATTTTATTGTCGGTTTTCCCACCATTTTTATTGTTATTTTATTCTTGTATATTCATTTCATTTTATTCATATAATTTTATGAATGAATATTCGGTTATACCCTTGGTGTTCAGCGTCTTCTTGTTTTTTTTTAGTGATGCATTCGCCTCTATACGCCATAGATAATTTGTGGTGAATTCAGATCATGTCACTCAAATATATTTATATATTTTACACCATAGGTAATTTGTAGTGAATTTAGATCATGTCTATTCAAATATATTTATATATTTTACACCATAGGGTAATTTGTAATGCATCCAGATCATGTCTATTCAATATAATCTTTATATATTTACAACCATAGGTAAATTTGCAGTGAAATATTAGATCATGACTACCAAATAATATTTATATTATTTTAACACCATAAAAAAGGTAATTTGTAGTGAATTGTAGATCATGTCTACTCCTATATTATATATTTTACACCATAGTAATTTGTGTGAATTTAGATCATGTTTCTACTCAAATGATATTATATATTTTACACCATAGGTAATTTGTAGTGAATTTTAGATCATGTCTACTCAAAATATATTTATATATTTTAACAAACCATTAATAGTAATTTTTTAGTGTTTTGTTGTATATTGTACGAGCGGAAAGCTAGGATTTTCCGGTTGGATCGAAACAAAGAAAAAGACGACAAAAATGACAAAGGACTTTTTTCCCCGGTAAAAGCGGACAAAGAGGTTAAAAAAACGGAAGCCAAGGCTCTTCCGGTAAAAAAACAGGGAGATGATAAAAGAAATATAACAAAGGTCCGTTTCAGATCATAGATAAAAGATGCGTAGGAGTATCTATCGCTATAAAAGGCTAGACGGTTCGAGCCGACGGGTGGGGGAGTTAACAGTAGACAGCGACGGAGAACAAGTGGGCGACAGACGCTCACGGTCCATTGCAGCCACGCTGTTGGGAAGGCCACCAGCCCCATTTACCTCACCATCCGGCCAGTCATCTCAATAGTAGTAGTCTTGTCAACCCTTGGCCATTTCATTATCAACCGCTCGCCACCCACACCACGTACAGCCGAGAAGAAGAAATAAAAGTCAAAAACTCCTACCTCTATACTATACGCGTTGTAGATTTTATTAAACGACAACTATATACTTCGCTACGTGACCATATATATCACAACGTTACTTACACCTACAATTTAGTGCCAGTAAAGAAGGCGCTATATAACATATTCAGATCATGTCTAATCAGATATCTTTAAGAGATATGTCAGAAAAGCTCCAGGACCTAAGAGTCACAAATAATTATTTTCAAATCTAAATTACAAACCACAGTTATCCTCTTCAAAGTAACCCCCTGGAGTCCGAAAATGCACTTTACCACCTTTCTCTGCCACGCTTGCATGCACTCATGAAAGGATTCTTCCAGAATTCTCCATAATTCTGTCGTCATGGCCTTTTTGATGTCGTGCACATCCTCGAAACGGTTTCCCTGGACGATCTCATTGAGCTTGGGGGAAGAGTAAAAAATCTCATGGTGCCAGGTCGATTGCGTAGAGAGGTTACTCCAGCACGGTAATGTTCTTCTGGTTAAAGGGACTCTGTATATTCAGGACATTGTGGACAGGTGCGTTTGTCAATGGTGATGCACCCAAACAGTGTGGTCTCGCCACTTCTCTCGGCCTTTTCAACGCGCACTAAACGAAGCAAACGACCCGCATATCTCTTTGTATAGTATATTCATATACGCAACCCCCCGCACGACGCTTCTAGCCACGATGTGACACACAAGGTCAATATTCTTAAGCCGGAGTTTAACAGGTTTGAATTCAGACCGTTTTCCTTCTCTTTAGACCGGTTCCTTAATCAAAAAAGTCAAAGAACCCAGTCTGTCCTACTATTTCCCATAGCTGGAGGAGAAGTATGATTCATACCTTTCCCCAGTAATTAGCGGCTAAAAGTGAAAATGCAATTTACCAACGTCCAGGATTTGAACTCGGGCGACGAGTCCATTTCTTTGACTTTAACCATTACACCACGCGCTCTTTGTATATATGCCGTGTTGATCGTCTGGCCCGATGGCAAGGACTCGCAGTGGACATGCCCCTCACACATAGATGTTTTCTGAACATATTCACCTTTCCTGTCATAACCTCGAATATCTTATATATATATATTTAATACTCGTGTTCCTTAAAAGTAGCGACCGTTATCAATCTTGCAACACCGCCGCCGGTTAAAGATATTGGGGTGTAAATGGATCTTTTAACTTGTCCTGTGAGAGTTGACCCTCCATATGATCGATAAATTGATTTATAGCAGCCAATGCTTTTCCTATACGTGCATCTAACGCGTTTTCTGTGGAAGGAGATGTTAACTGCCTTAAGTACTAAATTGTTCTACAGAGTTTAGGAGTTTGCCAACCAGATGGTTAGATGTCGCTTTGTTTGGAATGACCAATGAACTCAGTTTTATCAGATTCACCGTACAGGCCGACATTTACAGTGCTGCCTTTTCTAGTCTGTTTAGTAAGGATTCGGGCTTGTGCAGGTGTATTTGCGAAGTACCAGGCCGTGTCGTGTCAGTACTGCTGTATGGTTGCACCCAACCATGGACCCTAACGAAGCGTCTAAAAAATAACTAGAATGGGAGCTGCACAAAAGAAATGCCCGCGGGTGATCCTGAACAAGAACGTGGAAACAACACCATAACCGAGAAAACTGCTTAACGGCCCACCCTAACACCATTACCAAGACCCATCACGAAGTAAGACGGACAAGACACGCAGGGGACACTGCTGGAGAAGCAAGGACCGAACTCATAAGCGACGTCCTCTCTGTGGAGCCAGCCATGGACAAGCCAGTGTGGACCGATCCAGCGAAGATGTACATTGATCAGCTTCTGTGCAGAATGCAAGGATGCTGCATAGAGG
>CM042169.1:73702014-73704514 GCA_023376005.1 Doryteuthis pealeii
AACTCACAAGTTTTTACGAAAATAAAACAAACGCTGAGATAAATTGACAAATATTTTATTGGAAGGCGAACATTCTTATATATTTTTTGCTGTCTCTGTCTCTCCCCCCTTTCTGTCTGTCTGTCTCTTTCTCTCTCCTTGTCAAATTATGTCTGTTTCTCTGACTGTCTCTCTATCTGTCTGTTTGTTCTCTCTCTGTCTCTCTGTTTCTCTCCTCCCTCTCTCTCTCTGTCTCTCCCCCTCTGTCTCTCTCTCTCCATCTCTCTCTTTCTCTCTCTCTCTCTCTCTCTCTCTCTCTCTGTATATATATATATATATATATATATATATATATATATATATATATATATATATATGGGGTGTTGAAATTTTCTTGGTATGACCAATAAGGGAATAACCCAAAACCATAAAATATACTATTCCATATGTTCTTTCTCCATTTCTTAAGAAAAAGTTATATATATATTATATATATATATATAATATATATATATATATTGTGTGTGTGTGTGTGTGTGTGTGCGTATGTGTGTGTGTGTGTGTGTCTGTGCGTTAGATTAGCATTGTCAGTTTCAACAGCGCTTATTGTCTGTGAGTTATTCGTGCATCTGTGCAATAGCTCTAACTTAGATTTACCTATGCTCTATCACAGATATTGAGCACTGTTTATTTATCTGATAATACATCTCCCCCAAAACAACATGCAACGAGTAAAAAGTATGATTGACCCCGTAACAAGTAAAGTAAAGTGTGGAGCACATAATAAGTATGTCAGCGAAGGACAATAAAACCCCGAGGTAAAGCAAATAACGGAACATTCTGCCTAATTAAATAACAGTATGCCCGGCTAAACTTCGTGTTACACATAGCTACCGACCAATTAAATCCAGTCCCCTCCTCCCGCTTCTCTTATAAAAAGATCAAAACAAATAAAACAAACAAACAAAAAACAAACAAAAAAAAACACTATGCCTCTTGTAATCTAAATATTTAATTTATAATATTGAATTTATTTGAAATTTAAAAAGAAAATACTCATAATACATAGTTTTCTCAAATTTTGGAACAATCCTAATATTTAATTATTATATAATAATTTAATATCTAATTAATATATAATATTTAATCTATTTAAAATTAAAAAATAAATAAATAAATACTCATAAAACATATTTTTCTTGAATTTTCCTTCAATCCTAATAATATATGATTAAAGGTAATCTTTTATTTACTTATTTACTGGTCCATATAATTAAATTAATTCCTTTTTTTTACAACTGAAAAAAAAAAATAACAAAATAGAAAATTAGAGAAGGGAGGGAAACTTAACTGCAGAATCAAATTCCCCACTTGGTCTGAAGCTGTCATTAACCAGGCACTATTGACTCCATGTACTCCCACTCCGAGTCAGGGTGAACCTGAGAGGAATAGCAATGAAATTATTAATTAATCATCATAGGAGCCTACCAAATATAATGTATACACTATTCAAGATTGATCTAAAATATTCATTATATATAAAAAGTTCCCATTTAAGAAACAACTAGAAGTGGCTATTCAGGGTAGAGGTTGTGGAGGAAACCCTGGTGTATTGATTTGTTTACTTTTGAGATTTACAAATGCTGGACAGTAGAATTTCAATGCTGGCAGTATAGGGAACCCAGTGAGACATTAGATTACTAAACATTACACCACTTCTGGCCTTGTGCAAAACAAAATTTAAGCTTGACAAAACTGATTATATTAAAAGTACACAGAGAAAACCTTTTTTTTTTTTTTTAGAAAAGATGAGAGTTCAGTGAGTGCTTTATAGTTGTGTCCTTACAACTTTAAATTAATTGTTAAAAGTTTAATCTTAATTAGCAAGGGTTTGTTTTTTGTTGTTTTTTCTTCATTTTTTAAACATAGTTATCACTCTCAAAATATTTTTTTGTATTAATGCTTAGACAATTTTTTCTAGAATAAAGAGATAGGATTTTAAATTTCTACTGTTAAACATTATCTTAAGAATTAATTTCCTTTATTATCAACTAGGAGCATCTACCCGGCATTGCCTGGGTAGAGGGGTGATTTAAAAAAAAGAAGCTAGCTCCATTATTACTTAATCGCGAGTTGGATCCTCGTAGAATGCTCCATTAAAATCACCCGTGTAAAAAAAGACCCTGCATTGATCCACTCTTACAGTTCAAAAACTGGAGCCTCACCATCAGATGCAGTTTAGTGTTATACCCAAGACACCCTTTTTTGGATGGGTGTTCTTACCCCTCAACGGAGGATGCGGATGGTGTATTCTATGCCCCAACGACAGGGCTAGTTTTGTCCAGAAAAGTCTATGCTTAGATGGGGAACTAATCTTCTCATATTGCTAACGCCATATTGTTTTATTTTATTTTATTTTTTTTGTTAACTAAATTTTCCATCACAAGGTCAGGTCAATTTTTAAGCGGAGAACTACTAGTTTGAATTCAACGCTTTCCTTCTCTTAGACTGGTGGCCTATC
>CM042169.1:73714514-73717014 GCA_023376005.1 Doryteuthis pealeii
TATTTATTTTGAGACCACATGACATCTCTCCGCTACCTCTTACCATACACTACACACACACAACACACACACACAACACACACACACACACAACCTTGAGTTTACTTCCGCTGTCGTTTATCACAACAGAAAAAATGTATACACACACATACACAACCACATACCTAAAAATGTACAATGTTTTCCTTTTCGATACACGCACTCACAGCGTCCATACTCACGCCATAAATAGAATATTTGATGTCATATTTCAAGACGTCTCCTTTTTCAAACGTCAAAATTTTTAAACAGACTGATGACTATGATTACCACTCGCTTTTCTTCGTAATTCTGTGATAAATAATTTCTTATCTATGCCCTGAAGATGATCTATTATAGATCGAAAAACACTGCAGCGTCGGCCAATAAGCTCACACTTAACCCATTTAAAACCTGTGTTTTTTTCATTTTTCTAATAAACTACATACGTCGGATTCACTTCCTTTCTTCAACACACATATATATATATATGTGTATGTGTATATCTATCTATATCTATATCTATATCTATATCTATATATATATATATATATAATATATATATATATATATACTATATATATACTTTTTCCCCTCACAAATATTATCTGTTTTTCTTCTGCTATAAGAAGAATTGTATCATTAGAACTGCAACTCTTCAACAATCTATTCCATAGTAAACTCATTATCTCTTTTGATTTGGCTGCAAATATCATTCTGACCCTTAAATTGACCACAAATGAACTGCAATGATCTTGGAGTCAGGACTAACCTACCTTAAGGTGAAAAGTCGACTTATAGACCAATTTCAAGCCTTTAGGGTGTGACCGCTTGGCCGCCTATAGATCATATACATTCCAGTTACAAATCACTGGCTCATATATATACTATATATATATTTTTATATATATATATATATATAATATATATTAATATAATATTAATATTGTGTGTGTGTGGTGTGTGTGTGTGTGTGTGTATGTATATTTATGTTACATATAAATATATATATATATGTATTATATATATATATAATGTATAAATAATTAACATATATATACTATATACATATATATATATACGTGTATATAATACATATATATGCATATATATATATACACACACACATATATATATACATATATAATACATACATATATATAATACATATATATATAATAAATACATATATATATATATTATACCATATATATATACATATATATAATACATATATATTATATATATAATATATATACTTAATATACATATATATATACATATATATAATATACATATATATATATATATAAATATATATATATACATATACATATATACATATATATATATACATATATATATATATAATTATATATATAACTATATATATAACACACCATATATACATATATATAAACATATATATATATACATATATATATACATATATAATATATACATATATAACATTATAATACTACATATATATTAATATAATACATATATAATACATATATATATTACATATAATATACAATACATATATATAACATATATATATATAATATATATATATTATTATATATATACTATATATATATATACATAATATATATATATATAATATAATATATATATAATGTGGGTGTGCTTATTGAGTGAAGTGGGCAAGATATGTAGGCGAGGAAGTGATTAATTGTTATTTATTACAAGTGAGGAGTTTAACGGAAATGTTTTGTGAGTCACGTGTTCATATCACGTGGTAGATTTTAAATGGTGTTTTTTCTCTTTGCTATCAAAAGCCATTTATATTTCTGGTGTTTAATGTTCTGTAAAAATATTTCTGGTAGTTTAAGTAAACAGAGAACCTTGCTGTTATATTTGATTTCGTCTGTATTAAGAATTCGATCGGTGGTTTGTAATTGGCAAACATCATTTGGTATATGATAAAAAGGAAAGAAAAAAAAAGAAATAGATAATAAATAAATAAGAAAGAAAGAAATGAAAGATGAAAGAAGATAAAACCAGAAAGAAAGAAGATAAAGAGATATGTATATGTATATATATGTATATGTATATATATATGTATATATATATTATTGTGTGTGTGTATATGTATATATATGTATATATATATGTATATATGTGTCTGTGTGTGTTTGTGTGCGTGTGTGCGTGTATGTGTCTGTGTATCATAAATTTGAAATAATGTGAAATAATGAAAAGTTAAAAAGAAGGAAAGAAAGAAAAAATAGTGAGAGAGAAGTAAATACATGTTTTAATACTTTTTACATATAGAACCGGATCGGGTTAGCTCAGTCGGTAGAGCGTTCGGCTAGAAACCACAAGTTTCCTAGTTCGATACCGGTCCTCGCCAACTCAGCGTATGACTAGCACAGGGATCTGTGTGGTAAAGTAAAGAGCTGATGGTAGGTGTGGCACTCCACTTCAGACGCAAAAACAATCTCCTTGGTCTAGC
>CM042169.1:73722014-73727014 GCA_023376005.1 Doryteuthis pealeii
TATTCTAATATAATATTTAACGTTATCGGAACTGTTTTCATTTCAAATTGTCTTTCTTTCTTTCTTTCTTTTTTTACTCCTTTGATAAATTTGACGATTTTACATACTTATGGTACATACTCTATGACATTGAATTTTCAGCTCCCATCCCCTCAGGCAATATCTTTCAAAAAATTATTTTTATATCACCCGGAACGTGTCTTTTTATTTTGTTAGTATTTTATAATTAAATATTAACAAATAATACTATATGCTATCTCCCCCCCTCTCCGTTGAGAACCACGGATTTAAAAAGTTTATACTTATGTGTGGGTTATTTTCGTATTTGCCTGGGGAGTTGTCTGCCCGTTTAGTGTCGCTGGTTCCCGCTAGGGGCCTCGTGTATTTAAGCGGCTGTTTTGAATTTCTCTTCCTCTTTGCTTGCTGCTCGACCTACGAGACACAATGAGGTACTCTTATGCCTACCCCTTTCTTGGTGGGGCTTTGACCCCCCCTTACATTACTGTAAGTGATTTCCCAGCATGGACTACTTCAGTCTCATGTCTGTTGCTTTTATGTTCATATTACTATTGTATACGTATGCATGTTTCATGTACACTTCTATGTAATTTATGTATCCTTTGTGTATTCATGTGCTGTACCATATTAAATGTTTTGTCCCTCAACCTTTGTCGGAATTTGTTTGCGTTTCAACGAGTTATGACTTTGCCATAACCTTTGAATCTTACACTTAGGTTTAGTCGGACACTTTTTATTTTTTGATAGTTTTATAATTAGAATTTTTCTTTTAAATTCAATATGCCCATACATCCCCGTTGAAAACCGCAGATTTAAAACTTTTAAGATATAGTTGGAAACAATGAAACCCAAGCAAGGTCGCGTATATACAGCTAGTATACGGATAAAGATATCTTTCAAAAAATTATTTTTACATCGCCCGGAGGGTGTCTGTTTATTTTGCTAGTATTTTATAATTAAATATCAACAAATAATACTATATGCTATCCCCCTCTCCGTTGAGAACCACGGATTTAAAAAGTTTATACTTAGATTTAATCGGATACTATATATTTTTTGCTAGTTTTATAATTAGATTTTTTTCTTGTAAATTCAATATGCCCATACATCCCCGTTGAAAACCGCGGATTTAAAACTTGGATTTAGTCGGATACAATGAAACCCAAGGTCGCGTATATACAGCTAGTATACGGATAAAGATATCTTCCAAAAAATTATTTCTACATCGCCCGGAGGGTGTCTGTTTATTTTGCTAGTATTTTATATTTAAATATTAACAAATAATATTGTATGCTATCCCCCCCTCTCCGTTGAGAACCGCGGATTTAAAAAGTTTATACTTAGATTTAATCGGATACTATTTATTTTTTGCTAGTTTTATAATTAGAGTTTTTCTTTTAAATTCAATATGCCCATACATCCCCGTTGAAAACCGCGGATTTAAAACTTAGATTTAGTCGGATACAATGAAACCCAAGCAAGGCCGCGTACATACAGCTAGTATACGCATAAAGATATCTTTCAAAAAATTATTTTTACATCGCCCGGAGTGTGTCTGTTTATTTTGCTAGTATTTTATAATTAAATATCAACAAATAATATTGTATGCTATCCCCCCTCTCCGTTGAGAACCACGGATTTAAAAAGTTTATACTTAGATTTAATCGGATACTATATATTTTTTGCTAGTTTTATAATTAGAGTTTTTCTTTTAAATTCAATATGCCCATACATCCCCGTTTAGAACCGCGGATTTAAAACTCGGATTTAGTCGGATACAATGAAACCCAAGCAAGGCCGCATACATACAGCTAGTATACGGATAAAGATAAAATAATCCGTTTGCAATCCGGTTGTTTTATAGAGTTAATCCATAGGATTATCCATGCATAAATAATTCTAATAGAGTCCAGATTATTCCGAAGAGATTATGACACTCCACCATGGTGATACATTAAAAGATTCAGTTATATTGCTTGCGGGGTCAGAGCAAAAGTCCAATGATCTCGATGGCCCTGCAGAATTTTCAAGCTTGATATTCGTGTGCTTATTGGTGAGAAAAGCGTTAATGAAAGTGAAATGAAGCTTACATAGACAAAATTGGGTAAACGAATATCCATACCTGAGAACATGTCAACTAACAGATTTTGCAATTGTTTAATAGAGTTTATCCATAGGATTATCCGTACATAGATAATTCCAATAGATCCATGTTATTGCGAAGAGATTATGACATCCCACTACGGTGATATATTGAAGGGTTCAGTTACTTTGCTTGTGGGGTAGTAAGAGCAAAGGACCAATGACCTAGATGGCCCTGCAGAATTTTCAGGGTTGATATTTGTGTGCTTATTGGTGAGAAAAGCGTTAATGAAAGTGAAATGAAGTTTACAGAGACAAAATTGGGTAAAGAGAAATAAAGTAGCACTTAATGGCTTCCATACCGAGGATTTACGTTCAGTTAATTTATCTGCTGGGCAGAAGAGGGAACCGTCTTTCATTCTGCGTGGTACCATGCCTGCAAGAAGTCAGCACACCCGAACGGTTGACGCAAAGGTTACTTGATTCATCGGTACTCTATGAATTATGTAAGCATGTGTAGCTAGATATTTATAATTGAAGTTCGGAAGATTCAAATAACGGGGTTTAAGTGGATTTAAAAAAGAACTTGTCAATTGGTGGAGTTTGTAGTTCCAGCAGATCACAGGGTGAAGATGAAAGAAGAGGAATAGAGAGACAAGTGTCTGGATGTCGCAAGAGAGTTGAAGGAAAAAAACTGTGGAATATGAGGGTGTATTGATACTAATTTTTGTTGGTCCAACAGGAACGGTCCCCAAAAAGCTTGGAAAACGATTGGAGGAACTAGAAATAAGAGGAAGAATTGAAACCATACAGACAACAGAATTGCTGAAATCAGAAGAGTCCATGAATTTATTATTATTATTATTATTATTATTATTATTATTATTAGGTTATCATACCAGCATTAGCTGATGATATGTCCCTGGAGTCTGAGTGACAACAAGTCTCCTCAGATCTGCAGGACTCTTCTGAGTATTCTGGCAGATTGCAGCCGTGCAGTATTCTGGATGGTCTCAATTCTAACTCTGATTTCCAGATTTTCCAGTCTTTTGTTCCAAGATTTTTGGAACCGTTCCAAGTGCACCAACTACAACTAGTTTCCCTTTGACTTTCATATTCCATAGCTTTTCAGTTCTCTGGCAAGGTCCCAGTATTTGTCCATCATTTCGTTTTCCTTCATCTTCCCCTGTGATCTGCTGGAACTGCAAAATCCACCAGTTGACAAGTTCTTTCTTTGTTGTTAATCAACACTGAGTCTGGTCACCTTGCTGGCATAAGGTGATCCGTCTTTATCTCAAAGTCCAGATTATTATTATTATTATTATTATTATTATTATATTTCTTCTTTATTCTATTCGTTTAGACATCTTCGCAATATGCTAGTGATGCCAGGAAACGATTTCCGTATCAGTTCTAAATATTAATTATCTTTTCGGCTTCAGTAGGAATTTTTCCCTGGAGATAAAATTATTTGAAAAAGCATATCTAGGTTATGTGGCGTAGCTAAGCAGAAAATCGAAATCTTGGCATGTAGCTTCTCCAAAATTTCTTGAGGGCCAAATTAACCCCGACAAACGCCGCTGATTTGAACATTTTAATTTAAAATTTGGGCAACAGATTTTCGTGCGAGGGGTCCGCCATATTTTTACCTTTAATTTTGATGAGGGTAAAAGATTATATATATATATATAATATATTATATATATATGTGTGTGTGTGTGTGTGTGTGTGTGTGTGTATAATATATATATATATTATATAATATATATATATGAAAAGGTGGAATGAAAACATCACACAATGCTGTTAAAGAAGAAAACAATTTATAATATAATCATAGCTGATACTGATCAATATTTCCATTTTACAAAAATCATCATCAGAGCTCATTCACTCCGTAGTTGTTTGGGTTGGAAAGGAATGTCAATTTTTTGTTTTGTAAACTGATTTGACATTCCTTTCCGACCCAAACAACTACGGAGTGAATGAGCTCTGATGATGATTTTTCATACTCATATTGTCGGATTAATTTCCTTTCTTTTAACTACGTAGGATGCACGAAATCTGAATTTAAAAATAGATTCACAAACCACAAACACACCTTCTCTGATATTCAACGAAATAATGCAACAACGCTAGCTAGCTACATTTGGGATTTAAAACAACAAAACATAACACCGATTATCAAATGGGATTTAATAAAAAAACGAGTGTGTGCCGTGGCCTGACAGACCCATGCTTCTTGTGTCTACAGGAAAAATTAGAAATAATTAGATTCCCAAATAAAAATGACTTAATTAATAAAAAGGATGAGTTACTAGGAAAATGTATGCATAGATTACGCAATGCATTAGAATACCAATAAGATATGATTAATCAATAAGGGCATAATACAGTAAATTATGATATAGCAGTGACAAAGAAAAACTACTAGAAGAAATAAAGGAATAAATTTTAAAAGACGCCAACCTAACTGACCCCACAAAGCGCCTACTAAGATTATATTCATGAAGAATTAAAAATATATCAGTCTAGCCATATAAAGTAACCAGAAAAAAATACACTCAATCCCCATGATGAAGGTGTTGGAATAACACCGAAACCGCGGTCGGGAAACAACTTCTTTTACAATTATATATATATATATATATATATATATATATTGGTAGAGAAAGGGGCTTAAAAATCGGCCACTTTGCGGTCAATTCTCATCACTGCTAGCACCATGTTTTCCATCCTCAGTGGTGCTAGCAGTGAACTTCAGCTACAAGTACTTGAGTCTCTTTACATCTCCCGTATCCAACCAGCTCTGTGTATACAAAAACATTTCCACCAATTGCTTCTCTTTAACACTTCAAGCCTCAACGTTTCGTGTGGTGGAACCAGAATTTTTCGAACCC
>CM042169.1:73732014-73734514 GCA_023376005.1 Doryteuthis pealeii
AGTTTCATTAGCCTTTCTAATTTAATACAATATTTTATTACATTAAAACTTAATACTTTTAAAACCCTTTGGCATGTCGTAAAATCCCTCAAACCCAAACAAATCATTCTATCTATCAATCTAACTATTTATTCTTAACTACGCACATACGTCATCCGCCCTCAGTCCATTTCTAAAAGTTAACATGAGTGTTTGTTCAGTTGAGACAAGAAAAGAGATAAATAAAAGTTCACATTCAGCACCTGATACGCATCTTCTTAGATGTTAATATTATCTATTTCATTTCTACACCTGCACACCATGCTTTATTTACATTCTTCAATATACAAAAGACAATCCGAACATTCCAGCTCTTTATTAAATATGTTATCTATACTAGCAAATATATGCACCCTCCGGGTGCAAGTATTTAAGTTTTAATGTAATAAAATATTGTATTAAATTAGAAAGGCTAATGAAACTAAATGAGAATACAGATAAAAAGA
Source organism: Doryteuthis pealeii (assembly GCA_023376005.1). Taxonomy (NCBI): domain Eukaryota; kingdom Metazoa; phylum Mollusca; class Cephalopoda; order Myopsida; family Loliginidae; genus Doryteuthis; species Doryteuthis pealeii. The sequence goes on from CM042169.1 coordinate 73,732,500, forward strand.
TTTGAAACAGAGGGGGTATAATAAAAGATTTGAAACAGAGGGAGTATAATAAAAAAATGGAACAACTGAAACTTACTCTTCCATCACTCTCGTCTTTCATTGTTATTTTTCTAATTTAAGTATTTAGTTAAAAGAGGAAGTAAAGAATAAAATGACAGTTATTTTATCTTGTTAATGGATTTCATTTAAGATTCATTCAAGAGATTTTTACTTATATTCATTAAAATAAAACCAAACAGTTAGAAATCAATAACACTGAGCATATATTTATTAAATTCGATTTTTTAATATTAATCTGCAAATTAGCCTTCCCGTTCACACTGTAAACCGCTATTTTGTTGTATATATAAATATAATTGCATGTTGTCAGTATGTAGACATAGTTAACAGTATTAATAATGTAAGACAATTTTATTAATAATTGAGGTTAAATAAAAATAAAATCAAGGAGAATGTGATGTCAATAACTAAGAGAATTGTGACTTGAGAAGTAATATAGTTTCGGTTACAGACGGAAAAGTACACAATCTCCATTATAATAAGATATTAATACGCGTGTTCCTTAAAAGTACGACCGTTATCATCTTGAAAAAGCAGCTAGGTAAAAATTAGACAATCCAAGCCGTTTAAAATGAAATACAAATCTATGTATTAATACTCGTGTTCCTTAAGAGTACGACTGTTATCATCTTGAAAAAGAAGCTGGGTAAAAATGAGACCGTCCAAATCGTCGAAAACGGAATCCAAAAATGTAAATCTATGTATTAATAATCGTGTTCCTTAAAAGTACGACTGTTATCATCTTGAAAAAGCAACTGGGTAACAATGAGACCGTCCAAATCGTCCAAAATGAAATGCAAAAATGTAAATCTATGTATCAATATACGTGTTCCTTAATAGTACGATCGTCATTTTCTTGCAACAACCTCTGGCTAAAATTGAGATGGTCCAAATCGTCCAAAACGAAATGCAAAAATGTAAATGTATGTATTATACTCATGTTCCTTAAAAGTACGACCGTCATTATCTTGCAACAACCTCTGGCTAAAAATAAGACCGTCCAAATCGTCCAAAACAAATGCAAAAATGTAAATCTAAGTATTAATACTCATGTTCCTTTAAAGTACGACAGTTATCATCTTGCAACAACCTCTAGCTAAAAATGAGACCGTCCAAATCGTCCAAAACGAAATGCAAATTTGTGAATCTAAGTATTAATACTCGTGTTCCTTAATAGTACGACTGTTATCATCTTGCAACAACCTATGGCTAAAAATGAAACCGTCCAAATCGTCCAAAACGAAATGCAAAAATGTAAATCTATGTATCAATACTCGTGTTCTTTAAAAGTACGACCGTTGTCATCTCGCAACAACCTCTTGCTAAGAATGAGACCGTCCAAATCGTCCAAAAGGATATCCAAAAATGTAAATCTATGTATCAATACTCGTGTTCCTTAAAAGTACGACCGTTGTCATCTTGAAAAATATATAGGTAAAAAATGAGACCGTCCAAATCGTCTGAAATGAAATACAAAAATATAAATTTATTGATCAATACTCGTGTTCCTTAAAAGTACGACCGTAATCATCTTGCAAAACAGCTGGGTAAAAATGAGACCGTCCAAATCGTCGAAAACGAACTGCAAAAATGTAAATCTATGTATTAATACTCGTGTTCCTTAATAGTACGACTGTTATCATCTTGCAACAACCTCTAGCTAAAAAATGCGACTGTCCAAATCGTCCAAAACGAAATGCAAAAATGTAAATCTATGTATTAATGCTCGTGTTCCTTAAAAGTAAAACCGTTTTCATCTTGCAGAAATAGATGGGTAAAAGTGAGACCGTCCAAATCGTAGAAAATGAAACTTAAAAATGTAAATCTATTCATTAATACTCGTATTCCTTAATAGTACGACTGTTATCATCTTGCAACAATATCTGATTAAAAATGGTGTCGTCCAAATCGTCCAAGATGAAGTGCAAAATGTAATTAAATTGAACTCGGATCGA
>CM042169.1:73739514-73744514 GCA_023376005.1 Doryteuthis pealeii
TGATAGGTGGCCGTGGGGTTAAGGACTCTGATGTAGAATCAGTCGCGTTTTGCTCACAACTAGAGGTATTCTGCTAATCTAGCCACACTGATGATACCTGATACGTCGAAACACGGTGTCTCTTGATGACTATATATATATATATATATATATAATATATATATATTATATATATATACACGATGCTGTTGGCATTTCACATAGCGCTAATACCAGTGGGAAAAGTATGAATCCATATATTCTCCCTCCAGCTATGGGTTAAATAGTAGGGCAGACTGGGTCCTTCAGCCTTGAGTAGGTAACCAGTCTAGGAGAGAGTTCGGTCGTTGATAGGGTTTGTGGCGAAAATTGTCGGCTAAAAGCCATATCAAATAAACACATTGTTTATTTACTCACTCTCATATATATATATATATATATATATATATATATACTAGCAAATATATGCACCCTCCGGGTGCAAGTATTTAAGTTTTACTATAATAAAATATCATATTAAATTAGAAAGGCTAATGAAACTGAATAAGAATGCAGATAAAAAGATTTGGAACAGAGGAGGTATGATTGAAAAATAGAACAACTTTGAAACTAACTCTTACATCATTTTCCGTTACTCCCGTCTTTCATTGGTAAATTTTCCTAATTTAACTATTTAGTTAAAATAGGAAGTAAAGAATAAAATTACAGTTACTTCTTCTTGTTAATGGATTTCTTTTAAGATTTATCCCCGAGATTTTTGTTCATATTCAATAAGATAAAACCAAACAGTTAGAAATCAATAATACTAAGCATATATTTATTAAAATCACATTTTAAAGATCAATATGCAAATTAGCCTTCCCATTCACACTGTAAACGGCTATTTTGTTGTATATATAAATACAATTACATGTTATAAGTATGTAGATATGGTAAACAGTATTAATAATGTAAAACAATTTTATTAATAATTGAGATTTAAATAAAAATAAAATCATGGAGAATGTGATGTAAATAATAAAGGGAATTGTGACTTGTACAGTAATATAGTTTCGGTTACAGACAGACAAACCCACAATCTCCATTATATAATAAGATATATATATATATATATATATATATATATATATATATATATATATATATATATATATATATATATAAAATAATAAAATTCGAAGGCAATACAATGCGTAAAAAATATAAAGCCAAAAAGATGTTTATATGTCTAATCGATTTCAAAGCGAAAAAAAAAAAAAAGAAAGAGAGGAAAAAAAGGAGAGGAAAAGGAAATAAGAAGAGAAATTATAACCACACAAATAAAAAAAAACATAAGCACGTCATTTCTGAATAAATCTCTGATGATAAAGCTTCGCTTTGAAATCGATTAGACATATAAACATCTTTTTGTCTTTATTTTTTACGCATTGTATTGCCTTCGAATTTTATTATTTTATAACATACTTAACAATGCTTCAAGCAAATTACCAATTACTTTTATATATATATATATATATACCTTAGGATCTTGTGCGTTAAACTAAGAGTATTAAAAGATCTTAATTCAAATTGCTTTCTTTTATATTGTCCAACTGAAAAAAAATGAGTAAACGTTTTCAATAGTGGTGAAGGCTTGTGTTGGACCATCCACACTTTTTGGCACAGTCTTTAGGAAATATTCTCTATTTGACCACCAGATATAAATATCTGGTGGTCAAATAGAGAATATTTATTTTTGTAATTCAGTAGTACGAAGCTCCAGCACTGACATGTGTTTTGCCTAAAACTGCTGTCCGTATATGTAATGACATTGCATCGTCTAGACATAATGACTTTTTATATAGTTTCTACTCACGACTTTGTTTAGAGTTTACATTTAAAAATGTTAAAATTTGATGTTCAGACATGATACATTTTCATTCTACTGACTTTAGAAGAAACTCATTACTTTAATATATACAATTTTATTTTACAACGGAAAAAAGTGGTTAGAGTCGTAGGAAATGGACTCGTCGATTCAAGTTCAATTCCTAGACGAAGTTGTTGGCATTTTACATAGCACTAAAACCCTTGGGAAAGGTATGAATCCATATATTTTCCCTCCCTCTATGGATTAAATACTAGGGCAGACAGGACCCTTCAGCCTTGGGTAGGTAACCAGTCTAAGAGAGGGATACCTCTGAATTCAAAATTCCGGAGGTCGGTCGTTGATTGGGTTTGTGGCAACCTTTGATGCACCAATTCTTTCCTAAAGACTGTGCCAAAAAGTGTGGATGGTCCAACACAAGCCTTCACCACTATAAACACATCACTGTGAGGGTGTTCATTGTATGAACACTCATACGTCAAAATCGACGGGAGAGTCCATCATATAAATATATATATATATATTTATTTATCTATTTATAGTCACCAATACATTTAAAAGTTTGTCTTACCAATGGTTTCGGATCTTCACTTTTAGATGATTATCCATCATCAGAAACGTTTCTGATGACGGATAATCACCTAAAAGTGATGTTGCGAAACCATTGGTAAAACTTTTATATGTACTGGGGACTACAAATAAATAAATAACAGAGCTTTACAGAAGTAATTCGGCACTTTATAATCATTTCTCAATAATAATAACAAAAAACTAACTATATATATATATATATATATATATATATATATATATAGTTTGTGTGTGTGTGTGTGTGTGGTGCTATATTCATGAGAAATTAGTGCTTAGTATCATGGATAGATCATATACATCTAACTTAGAGTAGCGTAGACATGAAATCAACGGCGCTTGGTTACTGACAGTTTCTTGCCATTTTTCTGGATTTTTAAAAAATGAAGCTTGATAATTTGTATTATTTGGATTTTTCGGACTGTTTTCCCCGTCTTTATTGTTACATACACAACGTTTTGCCTGATACAAGCTCCGGATTTCTACAGTTATCGAACTCGGGAACCTTCTCTTTTACGATCAATTAGTTCAAATTAGTATCAAAATACCTTTTGAATTTGGTATCTTATCATGAAGGAGATTGTGTGTTTTTCTCTCTGTAACGTAAACTAAATCAATTCTCATCACAATTCCCTTGGTTATTTACGTCACATTCTCAATGATTTTATTTGTATTCAAACTTCAATTATTAATAAAATTGTTTTACATTAATAATACTGTAGCGTTAGTTTCGTATTTGCCTGAGAGTTGTCTGCCCGTTTAATTCGCTGGTTCCCGCTAGGGGGCCGTTTTATATTTAAGCGGCTGGTTCGAACGTCTCTCTCTTTTTTCCGGTTCCTCAAACTACGAGACACATGGGTTAGATTCTGGTCTACCCCTTCTCGTTGGGGCTACGTCCCCCCTTACATTACTGTAAGTTATTCACACAGCATGTATAATCCTTACAATACTGTTGACCATATCTACATACTTTATTTATATGTACAACATAATAGCGGTTTACAGTCTGAACGTAAACAATAATTTGAATATTGATATAAAAAAAATTATTTTAATGAATATTTGTTTAGTATTATTGATTTTTTATTGTTTGGTTTTATTTGAATAAATATGAGCAAAAATCTAGGCATACATTTAAAAAGAAATCGATTAACAATCAAAAATCGATATTTATTCATTACTTCCTGATTTAACTAAGTATTAAAATTAAGATAATGTTGTGGGGTTTTAAGGAGTCAAATAAGAACAAAACGACGGGTAACAAATGTAGGAAGATGTATTAACAAGAGTAGACAATTACAGTACAGAGAAGTGGGAATTACGTCCGACAAATAGAGTTATAAGCTGACTCGCATTGGCTTACTCTTCGAGCCATACTTGACCCTGTTACTTATAGTAACAGTCGGAGCATTCCATTGGTCTATAGGGTATATCATCTATAACAGATAATTTAGCAATGAAAGACGGGAGTGATGGAATAGTAAGTTCCATTTGTTCTATATTTTTATTAGACCCCCCTTAGTTTCAAATATTTTATCTTCATTCTTATTTAGTTTCATTTTCTTTCTAATCCAGTATAATATTTTAGTGTTAAATAGTCTTTTTTATTATTATTTTAATCTTTTAATCTTATTTTTAACTTTCTATTTTTTTTCTATCCGGATTGAGTTCTATCGTCCTCTTCATATGGTTCTTTTCGTCTTGTGTCTCGTCATGTATATACACAACCCGCCCAACAGGGTGGGGGTCCAGTGGCTTCGGCCCTGGATCTTTACAAGTTAATAGCGTCGATCCCAGGGGGCTATCCTCCCAGGCAATACCTGCCCCCTTGATTTAAAGGGGCATGGCTGGGTTTATTGCCCAGCGCCTGAGGCGCCCCCTTGAGAGGGAATGCCGACGGGATCGACGCAATTTTTTTACCCGCCACCCATGAGCCTCGGTTTGTGGGTGGTCCCACGTTAATAGGGCCTTGTGCCTAACCCGTACAAGTGGGGTACGAGGTAAATACAATGTATATACACAACCCCTCTACACGATCAGGATACAGCACAAAGTCAATTTCCTTCTCTGAGATCGGTTGTTATACCATGGTTAAAAAAACAAGCCTGTTCCACTTTTCAACTATAGCTGTACGCAGAACACTTTGATTCATTTCTTTGTATGCAGAATATTTTGGTTCATGCCTTTCCTAAGGGTATAAGCGCTATGGTAAGTACAAACAACATCATCCAGGATCCTGATAATTTATCAATTTATATTCTCGTACTTAAGACGGTATAGAACCAGAAAAAATGTTTGAAGAAGAATTTAAATTTTCTAAGTGCATTCCCGTAAACAACAACAAAACAAAACATCCAAGTAAATAAAATCAACAAGAGACACGGATAATTCTCATGGAATGATCTGTCACGCATGCGCAATGTATTCAGCCTTGTTGACCCGCTCAGTCGAATAAACAATGTTGGAGCCTTCCCAATGCGTATTTAAATAAGATATAAGACAACGTCAGCTTGAGTGTTACTGATGAAGAATAAAAAAAAAAACGAGGCATGAAAATTGTAATTGA
>CM042169.1:73756398-73786398 GCA_023376005.1 Doryteuthis pealeii
TATATATATATATATATATATATATATATATATATATATATATATACTAGCAAATATATGCACCCTCCGGGTGCAAGTATTTAAGTTTTACTATAATAAAATATCATATTAAATTAGAAAGGCTAATGAAACTGAATAAGAATGCAGATAAAAAGATTTGGAACAGAGGAGGTATGATTGAAAAATAGAACAACTTTGAAATTAACTCTTCCATCATTTTTCACTACTCCGTCTTTCATTGGTAAATTTTCCTAATTTAACTATTTAGTTAAATAGGAAGTAAAGAATAAATTACAGTTACTTCTTCTTGTTAATGGATTTCTTTTAAGATTTATCCCGAGATTTTTGCTCATATTCAATAAGATAAAAAACCAAACAGTTAGAAATCAATAATACTAAGCATATATTTATTAAAATCAAATTTTAAAGATCAATATGCAAATTAGCCTTCCCATTCACACTGTAAACGACTATTTTGTTGTATATATAAATACAATTACATGTTATAGGTATGTAGATATAGTAAACAGTATTAATAATGTAAAACAATTTTATTAATAATTGAGATTTAAATAAAAATAAAATCATGGAGAATGTGATGTAAATAATAAAGGGAATTGTGACTTGTACAGTAATATAGTTTCGGTTACAGACAGACAAACCCACAATCTCCATTATAATAAGATATATATATATATATATATATATATATATATATATATATATATATACCTTAGGATCTTGTGCGTTTAAACTAAGAGTATTAAAAGATCTTAATTCAAATTGCTTTCTTTTATATTGTCCAACTGAAAAAAAAATGAGTAAACGTTTTCTTTATATCTGGTGGCCAGATAGAGAATATTTATTTTTGTAATTCAGTAGTACGAAGCTCCTGCACTGACATGTGTTTTGCCTAAAACTGCTGTCCGTATATGTAATGACATTGCATCGTCTAGACATAATGACTTTTTATATAGTTTCTACTCACGACTTTGTTTAGAGTTTACATTTAAAAATGTTAAAATTTGATGTTCAGACATGATACATTTTCATTCTACTGACTTTAGAAGAAACTCATTACTTTAATATATACAATTTTATTTTACAACGGAAAAAAGTGGTTAGAGTCGTAGGAAATGGACTCGTCGATTCAAGTTCAATTCCTAGACGAAGCTGTTGGCATTTCACATAGCACTAAAACCCTTGGGAAAGGTATGAATCCATATATTTTCCCTCCCGCTATGGGTTAAATACTAGGGCAGACAGGACCCTTCAGCCTTGGGTATGTAACCAGTCTAGGAGAGGGATAACTCTGAATTCAAAATTCCGGAGGTCGGTCGTTGATTGGGTTTGTGGCAACCCTTGATGCACCAATTCTTTCCTATCGACTATGCCAAAAAGTGTGGATGGTCCAACACAAGCCTTCACCACTATAAACACATCACTGTGAGGTGTTCATTGTATGAACACTCATACGTCAAAATCGACGGGAGAGTCCATCATATATATATATATATATATATTTATTTATCTATTTATAGTCACCAATACATTTAAAAGTTTGTCTTACCAATGGTTTCGGATCTTCACTTTTAGATGATTATCCATCATCAGAAACGTTTCTGATGACGGATAATCACCTAAAAGTGATGTTCCGAAACCATTGGTAAAACTTTTATATGTATTGGGGACTACAAATAAATAAATAAAAAGAGCTCTTACAGAAGTAATTCGGCACTTTATAATCATTTCTCCAATAATAATAACAAAAAACTAACTAACTATATATATATAATATATATATATATATATATATATATATATATATATATATATATTGTGTGTGTGTGTGTGTGTGTGCGTGCTATATTCATGAGAAATTAGTGCTTAGTATCATGGATAGATCATATACATCTAACTTAGAGTAGCGTAGACATGAAATCAACGGCGCTTGATTACTGACAGTTTCTCACCTCTTTTTCTGGATTTTTAAAAAATGAAGCTTGATAATTTGTATTATTTGGATTTTTCGGACTGTTTTCCCCGTCTTTATTGTTACATACACAACGTTTTGCCTGATACAAGCTCCGGATTTCTACAGTTATCGAACTCGGGAACCTTCTCTTTTACGATCAATTAGTTCAAATTAGTATCAAAATACCTTTTGAATTTGGTATCTTATCATGAAGGAGATTGTGTGTTTTTCTCTCTGTAACGTAAACTAAATCAATACTCATCACAATTCCCTTAGTTATTTACGTCACATTCTCAATGATTTTATTTGTATTCAAACTTCAATTATTAATAAAATTGTTTTACATTAATAATACTGTAGTGTTAGTTTCGTATTTGCCTGAGAGTTGCCTGCCCGTTTAGTTCGCTGGTTCCCGCTAGGGGGCCGTTTTATATTTAAGCGGCTGGTTCGAACGTCTCTCTCTCTTTTCCTGTTCCTCAAACTATGAGACACATGGGTTAGATTCTGGTCTACCCCTTCTCGTTGGGTCCTCGTCCCCCCTTACATTACTGTAAGTTATTCACACAGCATGTATAATCCTTACAATACTGTTGACCATATCTACATACTTTATTTATATGTACAACATAATAGCGGTTTACAGTGTGAACGGAAACGATAATTTGCATATTGATATTAAAAAAAATATTTTAATGAATATTTGTTTAGTATTATTGATTTTTTATTGTTTGGTTTCATTTGAATAAATATGAGCAAAAATCTAGGCATAAATTTAAAAAGAAATCGATTAACAATCAAAAATAGATATTTATTCGTTACTTCCTGATTTAACTAAGTATTAAAATTAAGATAATGTTGTGGGGGTTTTAAGGGGTCAAATAAGAACAAAACGACGGGTAACAAATGTAGGAAAATGTATTAACAAAAGAGTAGACAATTACAGTACAGAGAAGTGGGAATTACGCCCGACAATAGAGTTATGAGCTGACTCGCTTTGGCTTACTCTTCGAGCCATCTTGTCCCTGTTACTTATAGTAACAGTCGGCGCATTCCATTGGTCTATAGGGTATATCACCTATAACAGATAATTTAGCAATGAAAGACGGGTGTTATGGAATAGTAAGTTCCATTTGTTCTATATTTTTATTAGACCCCCCTCTGTTTCAAATCTTTTTATCTGCATTCTTATTTAGTTTCATTTCCTTTCTAATTCAGTATAATATGTTAGTGTTAAATAGCCTTTTTATTATTATTTTTATCTTTTAATCTTATTTTTAACTTTATATTTTTTCTATCCAGATTGAGGTCTATTGTCCTCTTCATATGGGTCTTTTCGTCTCGTGTCTCGTCATGTATATACACAACCTGCCCAACAGGGTGGGGGTCCAGTGGCTTCGGCCCTGGATCTTTACAAGTTAATAGCGTCGATCCCAGGGGGCTATCCTCCCAGGCAATACCTGCCCCCTTGATTTAAAGGGGCAGGGCTGGGTTTATTGCCCAGCGCCTGAGGTGCCCCCCTTGAGAGGGAATGCCGACGGGATCGACGCAATTTTTCACCCGCCACCCATGAGCTTTGGTTTGTGGGTGTTCCCACGTTAATAGGGCCTTGTGCCTAACCCGTACAAGTGGGGTACGAGGTAAATACAATGTAGATACACAACCCCTCTACACGATCAGGATACAGCACAGAGTCAATTTCCTTCTCTGAGACTGGTTGCTATACCATGGTTAAAAAAACAAGCCTTTTCCACTTTTCACCTATAGCTGTACGCAGAACACTTTGATTCATTTCTTTGTATGCAGAATATTTTGGTTCATGCCTTTCCTAAGGGTATAAGCGCTATGGTAAGTACAAACAACATCATCCAGGATCCTGATAATTTATCAATTTATATTCTCGTACTTAAGACGGTATAGAACCAGAAAAAATGTTTGAAGAAGAATTTAAATTTTCTAAGTGCATTCCCGTAAACAAAACAAAACAAAAACATCCAAGTAAATAAAATCAACAAGAGACACGGATAATTCTCATGGAATGATCTGTCACGCATGCGCAATGTATTCAGCCTTGTTGACCCGCTCAGTCGAATAAACAATGTTGGAGCCTTCCCAATGCGTATTTAAATAAGATATAAGACAACGTCAGCTTGAGTGTTACTGATGAAGAATAAAAAAAAACGAGGCATGAAAATTGTAATTGAGAAATCCTTTTCTTCTAGTGAAATTGAGTGCGAAAGAGACTGTTCGGTTGGGTCATGCACGCTGTGCCAGTAGCACGACGCCCGTTCAACCGCACACAAATGCGCATGCGTGCACGAACGCGCATGGGCAAACAAAGGCGCGTGCGCAAAGGAAACGCTGAATTGAACCGAATGTTTGTATTATTCGGATTTTTCTTGTCGAACTCGGCAACCTTCTCCAATTTCGGGAACGTTTGCTTCGAACTCGGGAACCTTCTTTTAATTTTCTTTTTAAATTGTGGGCCTGTTATATTCTAGTAGTGACCAGGTTTGAATTCAGAGTTTTTCTTCTCTTAGCCTGGTTGCCTAACAAAGATTAAAGAGACCAGACTGCCCTACTATTTTATTATTTGGAGTTTTTGAAAGGTTGTCGAACTCCGGAGCCTTCTTTTAATTTTGTTTTTAATTGAAATAATCACTAAGTAGACATGGGTCTATTCTAGTAGTTACCATGTCTGAATTCAGAGTTTTTCTTCTCCTAGACTGGTTGCCTAACCAATACTAAATAGCCCAGGCTGCCCTACTATTTAATATGTGGAGTTTTTGAACTGTTGTTTCTTGTCGAACTGGGGAACCTACTCGAACTCGGAAACATTTGCTTCGAAGTTGGGAACGTTCTTCTCGAACACTGGAGCCTTCTTTTAATTTTCTTTTAAATTTGAAATAATCACTAAGTGGGTCTGGGTCTATTCTAGTAGTGACTTGGTTTGAATTCAGAGTTTTTCTTCTTTAGCCTGGTTGCCTAACAAAGATTAAAGAGCCCAGACTGTCCTACAATTGTATTATTTGGAGTTTTTGAACGGTTGTCGAACTCCGGAAACTTTACTTCGAACTTGGGAACCTTCTGGTCGAACTCAGGAGCCTTCTTTTAATTTTGTTTTTAATTGAAATAATCACTAATTAGACAATAATTCTAGTAGTTACCATGTTTGAATTCAGAGTTTTCCTTCTCCTAGACTGGTTGCCTAACCAAGATTAAAGAGCCCAGACTGCCCTACTATTTAATATTTAGAGTTTTTGAACTGTTTCTTGTCGAACTGGGGAACCTTCTCGAACTCCGGAACCTTTGCTTCGAACTTGGAAACCTTCTTGTCGAACTCGGGAGCTTTATTTTAATATTTTAAAATTAAAATAGATCACTAAGTACACCTGGGTCTATTCTAATAGTTACCAGGTTTGAATTCAGAGTTTTTCCTCTCCTAAACTGGTTGCATAACCAAGGTGTAAGAACCCAGTGAAATACATCACTAAGTAGGCCTAAGCCAATTCTAGTAGTGACCAGGTTTGATTTCAGAGTTTTTCTTCTCCTAGACTGGTTGCCTAACAAAGATTAAACAGCCCAGACTGCCCTACAGTTTTATCATTTGAAGTTTTTGAACTGTTGTTTCTTGTCGAACTAGGGAACCTTCTCGAACTCGGGAACATTTGCTTCGAAGTTGGGAACGTTCTTGTCGAATTCCGGAGGCTTCTGTTGTTATTTTAAATTGAAATAGATCACTAAGTAGACCGGGGACTATTCTAGCAGTGACCATGTTTGAATTCAGAGTTTTTCTTCTGTTTGCTTGGTTGCCTAACTAAGGTTAAAGAGCCAAGACTGCCCTACAATTGTATTATTTGGAGGTTTTTTTTTTAACTGTTGTCGAACTCCGGAACCTTTGCTTCGAACATGAGAATTTTCTACTCGAACTCGGGAACCTTTGCTTCGAAGTTGGGAACGTTCTTTTCGAACTCGGGAGCTTTCTTTTAATTTTCTTTTAAATTGAAATAATCACTAAGTGGGTCTGGGTCTATTCTAGTAGTGACCGGGTTTGAATTCAGAGTTTTTCTTCTCCTAGACTGGTTGCCTAACCAAGATTAAAGAGACCAGACTGTCCTACTATTTTATTATTTGGAGTTTTTGAACAGTTGTCGAACTCCGGGAACCTTTGCTTCGAACTTGGGAACCTTCTTGTCGAACTCGGGAGCCTTCATTAATTTTGTTTTTAAATGAAATATCACTAAGACCTAGACTGGTTGCTCGACCAAGATTAAAGAGCCCAGACTACCCTACTATTTTATTATTTGGAGTTTTTGAACTGTTGTTTCGTGTCGAACTCGGGAACCTTCTCGAACTCGGGAACATTTGCTTCGAAGTTGGGAACGTTCTTGTCGAATTCGGGAGGCTTCTGTTATTATTTTTTTAAAAATTGAAATAGATCACTAAGTAGACAGGAGTCTATTATGGTAGTGACCATGTTTGAATTCAGAGTTTTTCTTCTCTTAGCCTGGTTGCCTAACCAAGGTTAAAGAGCCCAGACCACCCTATAATTGTATTATTTGGATTTTTTTACTGTTGTCAACTCAAGAACCTTTGCTTCGAACTTGAGATCCTTCTTTTAATTTTGTTTTTAATTGAAATAATCACTAAGTAGACATGGGTCTATTCTAGTAGTTACCATGTTTGAATTGAGAGTTTTTCTTCTCTTAGCCTGGTTGTCTAACCAAGGTTAAGGAGACCAGTCTGTCCTACTATTTACTCAAAGCTGGATGGAGAATAGTTGGATTCATACATTTCCCAAGGGTATTAGCGCTATGTGAACTGTGGCTTCGTCCAGGAATTGAACTCAGGTCGACGAGTTCATCCTTCATATCGTGTTTGAGAACCTTCACCGAACTTCGAACCGAACCCTTTATTCTCGGGTTTGAGAAGTTTCCCGAGTCTCGATAAGAAACACCATGAAGAAGGCTATTTATGTCGCATAAAATATAACTTTTTCATCAAATCAGTGACGTTTCTTGGTTGTTTTTTAAAATGCTAAAGAAAAAAATTAAAAAGATAAATTTATGTATACAGCCTGAGAGAATATTGTTAATTAGAAAAAGCTTTTCTTGCCAAAAAGCATACATGAAAAGAAAAAAAAAATTCTCTCGGCATCCCCATAGATGATTTATTCAATAAAATCAATTGAATATCTTTAGAACCTTTTAATAGTCTTTGGAAAGTTATCAAAAATTCAGGTGTCGTATATACTCGTGTAAAAGTCGAATTTTTAAGACTAATTTCCTACCTCCCAAAAATATTTCTAAAAGGTCAAAACTAGCGTTGTTTATTGGTCTAACTTTGTAACCATCTCTCTCTCTCTCTCTCTCTCTCTCTCTCTCTCTCTCTCTCTCTCTCTCTCTCTCTCTCTCTCTCAACAGGACCTGTGGATATACCTCAGTATGATAATTTAAGTATTACAACCTTTGTTATATTTACTTAAGAGCTATTGCAATATCTCAATATGTAAAAAGTATAGTAATCATGATTCAACTCTCTCTCTCTCTCTCTCTCTCTCTCTCTCTCTCTCTCTCTCTCTCTCTCTCTCTCTCAACAGGACCTGTGGATATACGACAGTATGAAATTTAATTATTACAATGTTTGTTATGTTTAATAAAGGGCTGTTGCAAATACTTCACTATGTAAAATGTATAATAATCATGATTTAACCTCTCTCTCTCTCTCTCTCTCTCTCTCTCTCTCTCTCTCTCTCTCTCTCTCTCTCTCTCTCTCTCTCAACAGGACCTGTGGATATACCACAGTAGGATAATTTAAGTATTACAATCTTTGTTATATTTACTTAAGAGCTGATGCAATATCTCAATATGTAAAAAGTATAGTAAACCATGATTCAACTCTCTTTCTCTCTCCCTCTCTCTCTCTCTCTTACACTCTCTCTTCCTCTCTCTCTCTCTCTCTCTCTCTCTCTCTCTCTCTCTCTCTCTCTCTCTCTCTCTTACACTCTCTCACTCACTCTCTATATCTGTCTGTCTGTCTGTCTGTCTATCAGCCCCCTCTCTCTCTATCCCTCTGTTTGTCTCTCTGTCTATATGTCTATCTTCTGCCTTCTCTCTCTCTCTCTATATATATATATATATATATATATATATATATGTGTGGTGTGTGTGTGTGTGTGTCTGTCTGTCTGTCTGCCTTCTCTTTCTCTGTCTGTCTGTCTGTCTCTCTCTCTCTCTCTCTATATATATATATATATATGTGTGTGTGTGTGTGTGTGTGTCTGTCTGTCTGTCTATATGTCTCTCTCTCTCTCTCTCTATATATATATATATATATATGTGTGTGTGTGTGTGTGTGTGTGTGTGTGTGTGTGTGATATGAGGGTTGGAGTAAAATCCGACAGCTTAAAGATAAAGTAAAAGGAAAAGTGAACAAAAAATTTCACCACAAACTCAGTTTCTCCTTTATAAATACAAATGTACGTACTTTGCTTTGAATAAAGCTAGACTGATGATGTTCTTCACGTAGAAGGACGAAATATTTCTCTCCTACTTCTACCTGTTTGAGTCATTATTTTTTGTTCACTTTTCCTTTTACCTCTTTTTTTTTCAGTTTTTTCTTTCTTACTTACTCATTCTCTTTATATCTATCTATCTATCTTTCATAAATGTCTATGCACGTATGAATGTCAATCTCTTTGTAGCTAACAATATACTTATACATCCTTCTTTCTTTCTTTCTTTCCTCTCAGCTACTTTCATATACGTGTATGCACTGGTGCGTAATAATCTCTTCATAGGTATCAATATATTTATATGTCTATCTTTATTTATTTATTTCTAAATCCCTAAATCTATATCAGTTTGTTCATATCTGTCTATCTATCTATCTATTCCTTTCATATACGTGTACGCACGTATTTGTCTCATATATATACATATATATATATATATATGTGTGTGTGTGTGTGTGTATGTATGTATGTGTGTGTGTATGTGTGTGTGTGTGTGTGTGTGTGTGTAAAATGAAAATGGAAGTGAATCCAACGGTATGTTGAAAAAAAAGAAATAAAGGAAAGAAAGTATATAATGCATTCTAATCAATTTTACTTACACGTGTTTCGTTCCGGAGTTTATCAATTTCAAAAATTCTCCGCTTTCCAACGAATTTCATTTAAAAAAAAAGAGGATTTACTCTAAGGAAGGTCAAATCCTCTTTGTGTGCGGAACATTTCTACATTTTTTCTATTATTATTATTTTATTTCATTTGGCTATTTAAAAATAATCATAGTTTGAATAATGTACACATGGATAAACTCCTGACCGAAACACGTGTAAGTAAAATTGATTAAAATATCCTATTTTATCCATTCAATACTTTCTTTCCTTTCTTTCTTTTTTTCAACACACACACACACACACACACACACACACACACACATACATATATATATATACATATGTATATTTACCAACCCCTCCGCACGAGCAAGAGGCGACACAAGGTCATTTTCTTAAGCGGAGTTTAACGGGTTTGAATTCAGAGCTTTCCTTCTCCTAGACTGGTTACCTAGCCATGGTTAAAGAGCCCGCATGCCCTGCTATTTATCCATAGCTGGTGGGAGACTTAGATGCATACCTTTCCGAAGGGCATTAGCGTCATGTGAAATGCAAACAGCTTCGTCTAGGAATTGAACTCGGGACAACGAGTCCATTTCCTACGAATCTAACCATTAGACCACGCGCCTCATATATGTCTCATATAACGTCGTAGAATTACCCAATTAATTAACATACATCTAACCAACTAATTCTATTTCTCGTTTTATTTT
This sequence comes from Doryteuthis pealeii, assembly GCA_023376005.1. NCBI lineage: Eukaryota > Metazoa > Mollusca > Cephalopoda > Myopsida > Loliginidae > Doryteuthis > Doryteuthis pealeii. The sequence continues at coordinate 73,766,203 of CM042169.1, forward strand.
TGTTCCTATCTTGTGTGTCGTTTTTCTGCTCATTGATAAACCTAAGCTTTTTTTTCTTATGTATCCGCTATCATCATCATATAATGATTTATTACTAAGCAGGACCTGTGGGTATACAACAGTATGCTTTTTTTCCTTTCTTTCTTTCTTTATGTCTCAGTCCCTATCTATCTATCTATCTATCTATCTCAGTCTCATTATATCTATGTATCTAGCAATCTATCTCATTCAGTTCATGTCTATCAATGTTATTCTGTTTGTCTATCTGTCTATTTCATTCTCTTTATGTCTATCTCATTCTCTTTATCCATTTATCTATCTCCGTTTGTTCATATATATATATATATATATATATATATATATATATATATATATATATATACTTATCTATCTCATTCTGTTTATATCCATCTATCTATTTATGTATCTATTCATCTATCTATTTATCTATCAGTCCATTTATATCTAACTATCTATCAACCTATCTCATTCTGTGTATATCTATCTAACTATTTATCTATCTATCTATTTATCTATCTATCTATCTCTCTATCAATTTATCTATCAGTCCCTTTATATCTAACTCTCTATCAATCTATCTATCTCATTCTATTTATATCTATCTATCTATCTATCTATCTATTTATCTATCTATTTATCTATCTATCTATCTCTCTATCTATCTATGTATTTATCTATCAGTCCCTTTTTATCTAAGTATCTATCAATCTATCTCATTCTGTGTATGTATATCTATCTATCTATCTATATATCTATTTATCTATCTAGCTATCTCTGTATCTATTTATCTATCAGTCCCTTTATATCTAACTATCTATCAATCTATCTATCTATCTATCTCTCTGTCCAGTTATCTATCAGTTTCTTTATATCTAACTATCTATCTATCAATCTATCTATCTCATTCAGTTCATATCTATCTATATCTGTTTATATCCATCTGTCTATATCATTATTTTATCTATTTATTTATCTCCTTTTTATATCTATACATAAATAGATATATCTATCTCATTTAGTTTATATCTATCTATCTATCTATCTATCTATCTGTACCTTATTATTGACCTGTGCTATGAATAATTATTCAGAGTATTCTATCCTTTCAAAACGAATTACCAAATAATTATCTAATGAAAAAAAAAAGTACCTGTACATTTTGACCTGTATGGTAAAACACCTTTAAAACATCAGACTTTACTACTCAATAATTCTGAAAAGCTAAAGGGGCGATAGATTTTGCAATCTAATGGAACTTTACAGATGTCTACCGCCTCCACTTGTTCCAAGAAACTGTCACTACTTCCGGTAATGTTTTCAACCAGTGATCTCTGCCGATGGCAACTACGATCGGCGCGCCAAAAAACAAGGGATCCCTCTCAAAAGTATTAAAACACTTTTTGAGAGTGGGGTCCCTGATAGAAAGTTTTTCTCATCTATTATTAGACTCCTTTGAAGCATCAAGTTAATATAATTATTCTACAAGTTATTAGAGAAAATAAAATCCGTCTCTTACCTTTGTAATATCTGTTGAGAATGGGTTTGAATTTATATATATATATATATATATATATATATATATATATATATATATATATATATATTGAGGGGATGAGAATGGCGATGGGGTGCTTACACTTATTTAATTGTTTCAAATCTGCTTAATTCTAAAAAAAAAAAAAAAAAAAAAAAAAAAATTCGTTAATATTGAAATTAAATATATTTTTTTTATTAAACAATAAACTTATAGTGTTCTGTGTTTTTATTGGTCAGTCTGGTTTTGCTAATTTAAATGACTACTGTGGTTAGTACTATTTATTTGTCTTGCTCCTTTTCTTCTTTAGTCAGATTTTAGCCCTGAAGAGCTTTGTGCGAAACTATTAGTAGGTTTCTGACTCATTAGATTATCTTTGTTATATATATATATAATCTTGTCTGGTTAACTTCCGGTGAATATTGCTACATTGTAACTATCTTGAATTCAAAATAAAAACCGTCAAATAGAAGAATTTATTTACTTAGCTTTTTTTACAGTTGTAAAACACAATAAAATATATTGAATTAATTAGATAAATCAGTAACCAAATGAAAAGATTATCTTTAATTATATATTAGAAAGATTGATGAATGATATTAGAAAACTATATTTCATGTGTACTTTTAAATTTAAAATAGATTAAATATAATAAATTAAATATTTAAGCTCCTGAATAGATTAGACTCGATGTCTAACTCTAAGGGGATTATGATATGCTGGATCCCAAGTCATATAGGAGTGAGGTGAAATGAAAGAGCAGACTCCGCAGCTAAATCGGCTCTAGATTTGATCCCAGACAATTTCAAGATACCTTATACTGATTTGAAACCTAAAATCTATAGATTCCTTAATACAAAATGGCAACAACACTGGAATAACAACATCCACAATAAGTTCTTCCTAATCAAACCCACATTTTGGGGGTGGAGGCTGAAGACCAACTTTAAGGAAGTCTAGAAAGGAACATCTCATTGAGTCCACTCCAATATACTCAAACAAGAACAACAACCACAATGTGGAACATGTCAAACACCTTTGATAGTTAAACACTTATTCATGGAATGCAGGTTTCTTGCTCACAGCAGAAACCGTTATTTTAAAGCAAACAACATGAAAGTTCTGTTTGAAAATGTCAACATGGAGGATATTGTCTCTTTTTTGAGGGAAATAAAATTATACCATAGAATATAGACATGAAACAAATCAATACCATACAACATAATCCCCAATAATGCTAACACATTTTTAAAACCTGACATAATGAATATGTAAATACCTTGGTGCCCCCTCACTATAATCTGATTGGATAGTGTTAGGTATACATATTCGACTGTGGTGGTAAAGCGCCTAAGCATACCAGCCTAAAATTACTCGCCAGACTACAACACGACTGCTCGGAAGACGTGTGCTATTCGACGCACCAGCTTCTACTGCGATAATATACCAAATACCAACTTCATAATATATCCCTTAACCCGGATATATCAAAACCAATTACTAAAAAGTATGAATATAAATACACGATATGTATAACGTCCTAACCGTTAGGCATGTCATAACCCCAGACGGGTTGATATGCGGTTAAAATCAATAAACAAACAAACAAAATGATAATTTAATCATGACAACGTTTGATATGTTGAGCTATTGCTACACAAAGTCCAATATGAAAAAAATATGATAATCTTGATTTAACTCTTTCTATTTTTTTAAATTTCTTTCCTTTTTTCGTCACGTTCGATTGAAACAGGTAAGCGTTATAGCTTACACATGCTCACCTCTCTCTCTCTATTTCCTCTTCTATTTTACCTTCCGTCTTTCTTATTATTTTTTCTGTGTATAATGTCGATGTTGATATGCCGTTAAAATCAATAAACAACAACACCATTAACAACAAAGATTGTCTTGGATATCCGTCATTCTAGCACGACATGACGACGACGATGATAATGATGATGATGCTGCTGATGATGAACATAGACTGCAGTGATAAGAGGCTCGAATTATATTTCAGCGACCAAAGTGACAATATCGTTGAGTACCTTTTAATAGAAGGCTCTATGATATAAATGAAAGAAAAAATCTCGACGCCAGTAAGCGGCTAAAAAGTCATTAGTTTCTCCTCGTTTTTTCTTTTCTGCCTTGCCTGCCAATCTGAAAGAGAGGCTTTAGAACGTCGCATTACAAGAGGAGTATCCTAGGGTGTAAAGGAAAATAGATGGAGCTGTAGTGACACCCCGGTGCTGCGTAGACAATAGGTTGGGATGCTGTAATAGCACGCTGCGACAAAGATAATAAGTGGCTTGTTGCTCTACACTGATTTGCTAAAGACAGTGTGTCGTGTTTTCGCGACGATTTCAAATTTCTCATTGTGGACCAAATGATATCCTCGAAAAGTATATAGTGCAATAGAATATTAAAGATATAACTACAGTGATATCCACCTAAAGGCCGCCCTGTCCTCTGGAGCGTTAGAATGCACCGACTGCCCCTCTGCAGAGGGGTAAAACCCCCCAATGGGGCCACCCGTTGGCCGTGGGTGGCGACCCGTGATGCTTAAGGATAGAGCCCAGGTGGATGAGCAGTTCATGACATGCAATACTCCACTTTGGCCCTATCTTGGGTTAGACGGGTGGTCGGAGAGGCCCCCCTCTGATCAATCGGCTGACCCCCATCAAGCCTTAGCACCTATATGATTTCCCAAACCCTATTGCCCTTATGGCAAGCCCCAACCCCTTTTTATCATATGGGTGCTAGAAGGCGGTGGCTGCGGGTCTACATGTCCTGGGAATGACGTTAAACTCTATCTGATGGTGAGGTTCCACTTTTGGAGATGTTGAGCACCCCTTCATCCCACCCCGTTCCACTCTGACCCGGAGTGGTAGTACCTGTTAGGGTCCCATCTATGGGTTAAATAGAAAATTGTGTTAATAAAAAAATTGTATTATCCATTAAGAATTGATTTATTTCAAAACTTTATCGGCATTAGATGACCCACTGAGGTTGATATGCCGTAAAACAAAACAAACCAAACCAACTAAAGGAAACAAAATTATCATTCTGCAGATACTAAGAAACTAACACCCATCTGTGGATATGTGACAGTGCGATAATTTCATTATTACAACGTTGGAACTATTGATATATTGTTCAATACATAAAATGTATAATAATCTTGATTAAAATATCTCTACTAGCAAGACTTGGGATGTACCACAGTGTGATAATTAGATTATTACAATGTTGGATATGTTTACGTAAGAGCTATTGCAAATAATTAAATACGCAAAACGTATACCAATCTTGATTAAAATCTCTCTACTAGCAATACCTGTGGATATACCACGGTGTGATAATTTAAGTATTACAGCGTTGGATATGTTTACTTAAGAGCTATTACTGATAATTCAATACGCAAAACGTATACCAATCTTGATTAAAATCTCTCTACTACTAAGACCTGTGGATATACCACAGTGTGATAATTTAATTATTACAACGTTGGATATGTTTACTTAAGAGCTATTGCATAATTCAATACGCAAAACATATACCAATCTTGATTAACATATCTCTACTGGCAAGACCTGTGGATGCACCACAGTGTGATAATTTAATTATTACAGCGTTGGATATGTTTACTTAGGAATTATTGATAAATATTTCAATACATAAAACGCATAATAATCTTGATTGAACTCTCTCTACAAGCAGGACCTGTGGATATACCACAGTGTGATAACTTAATTATTACAACGTTCGCTTAATATGTTTACTTAAGAGCTATGGCAATAATTCAATATGTAAAACGTATACCAATTTTGATTGAAATATCTCTACTAGCAAGACCTGTTGATATACCATAGTGTGATAATTTAAGTTGACTTAATATGTTTACTTAGGAGCTATGGCAAATAAATATCATACGGCAGATACTAAGAAACTAACACCCATCTGTGATTAATTCATAATGTGATAATTTATTTATTATAATGTTGGTTAATATGTTTACTTAAGAGCTGTGGCAATAATTCAATATGTAAAACTTACACCAATCTTGATTAACGTTTCTCTACTAGCAAGATCTGTGGATATACCACAGTGTGATAGTTTAATTATTACAACGTGTTCGCTTAATATGTTTACTTAAGAGCTATGGCAATAATTCAATATGTAAAACGTATACCAATCTTGATTGAAATATCTCTACTAGCAAGAACTGTTGATATACCATAGTGGATCAAAAATGATATCCTCAAAAAGTATATATCGCAATAGAATATTAAGGATATAACTACAGTGCTACCCAACTAAAGGAAACAATATTATCATACGGCAGTTACTAAGAAACTAACACCCATCTGTGTTATAACACATGTGATAATTTATTTATTACAACGTTGAATTTATTTATTATAACGTTGGTTTAATATGTTTACTTAAGAGCTGTGGCAATAATTCAATATGTAAAACTTGATTAACGTTTCTCTGCTAGCAAGACCTGTGGATATATCACAGTGTAATAATTTGATTATTACAATGTTGAATATATTTACTCAAGAACTATTAATATATTGTTCAATACGTAAAATGTATAATAATTTTGATTAAACTCTCAATTAATTCAAATAAAGTTCTTTATCTTTTTCTTTCTTCTTTCTTTCTTTCTTTCCTTCTTTCTTTCCTTCTTTTTTCATTTTTCTTTCTGTCTTTCCATTTTTCATTCTTTAACTCTTTCTTTTTTACCTTCTTTCTTTCCTTCTTTCTTTCTTTCCTGCGTTTTTTCTTTACGTCTTTCTTTCATTCTTTCTTCCTTTACGTCTTTCTTTCCTTCTTTGTTTGTGTCTTTCATTCTTTCGTTGTTTCTTTATTTGCTTCTTTCTGTCCTTCCTTCTATTTTCTTTCTTTATTTCTTTTCCTTTTTTTTTTTTTTACCTTTTCTTCTTACCCCCTTATTTCTCTACCTCGCTCTCTTTCTTTTGTTTTCTTTTTTTAACTTTGGTTTTATTTTTATCTTTTTCTTTTGTTCCTTATATATATATATAATATATATATATATATAATATATATAATATATATATATATATATATATAAGAAGTCATCCACAGACACGTGTTTCGGCGTTTCACGCCTCTTCAGTGAGGCTAGACACAACTATCTTTGGCTAGGGTCGAACTCAGACTGACCGTATGGTAACCCGATATCTCATTCCCTCGTCTACTGACAGCTGTAGCGGGACTGGTGTTTTTAAATTATTAAGTACATAGGTTTGTTTATGTATTTTAAAGTCACTGAGAGATCAAATTTCCGGGGAAACGATCATTGCTTATATGTTTAGTAGTGAGAGTTAATTCAAATTACCAATTAGAGTGCTCATACCAAATTTATGGGACCATATATTAATACACACACACACGCACACACACACACACACCACACATATATATATATATATATATATATATTAATATATATATATATATATATATATATATATATATATATGTGAAGAGAGGGAAGTAAATCGACGGTATGTAATATATCAAGAAAATTGAAAAACACTGCAGCGTCGGCCAATAAACTCACCACTTAACCCATTTTAAACCTGTGTTTTTCAATTTTCTTGATATATTACACACACAACATATATATATATATATATATATATATATATATATATACATATATAATATATATATATATTATATATATATGGTTAAGAATAGAGGGGAAAAAGGTGGACAAAAACAACAGTTTTCCCTCTATTTTCTAACCACATTCTGTCGGATAATTCCAATCGTCCTATCCATATATGTATATATATATATATTACTCGCAGTTCATACAGACACACGCACTCACACACACACATATATATATATATCGAAATATATATATATATATATATATATATATATATATATCTAAATGTATATATATATATATATATATATATATATATATATATATTATATATATATATATTCTTTTAGTTCTTAATCTTAAAAGTGTCATATTACTGTCCTTCCACTTATCAACCTCCAACTAAAACAGAAAAACAATTCCTCATTTCGCAAATTTTCTTCATTCTAAAGAATTCTCAAAGTCTTCGCATAATTTGCCAACTTTTCGTCCCCACGATTCTTAATTCTTTAACATTCTTCGATTAAAGCATAAATTTGTCTTGTTTCCATCTTTTGTTCTTCCCAAAACCAAATTGTCTCCGTTTCACAGTGGACGTCGCCAATGTGGCACCAGTTACCAAAATTACATCTTCAACATTTTCGGGTTCCAGCCGAGAAATCAAATATTTGCATCTTGGAGACTGGTAATTTGGAATCAACGAACATTGTTAATCAGGTTTGAAATGCAATTGTTTTTGGTTTTTCTCCTCATCGACAGAAAGTTTGAAGGAAGCAATTCTGGTGAGCAGTTTTAAAAATCTTTCTTGCTTTTCACAGACAAAAGTGGAGTGATGAGTAATATTGTTTTTAAAAATAATAAAAAAATCACTGTCAACTCTTTACACAGAAAAGAATAACTTTCTCTTATATCTGCCAACAATGTCTCTTTCTTTCTTTCCTTCTTTCTTTCTTTCTTTCTTTCTTTGTCTTTTTATACCTGCCTAAAATGCTATTTCTTTCTTTCTTTCTTTCTCTCTTTCTTTCTTTCTTTGTCCTCTGCCTAAATGGCCTTTCTTTGTTTGTTTGTTTTTTTCATTCTTTCTTTCTTTTCTTTCTTCTTTTCTTCTCTTATATCTGCCTAAAATCCCTTTACTTTTTCTTTTTTTTCTTTCTCTCTTTCTTTCTGCCTAAAATACCATTTCTTTTTTTCTTTCATTCTTTCTTTCTTTCTTTCTTTTCTTTCCTTTCTTCTCTTATATCTGCCTAAAATCCTTTACTTTCTTTTTTTTCTTTTTCTCTTCTTATTTCTGCCTAAAATACCATTTTCTTTTTTCTTTCATTTCTTTTCTTTCTTTCTTCTTTCTTTCTTCTCTTATATCTGCCTAAAATCCCTTTACTTCTTTTTTTCTTTTTCTCTCTTCTTATTTCTGCCTAAAATACCATTTTCTTTCTTTCATTTTCTTTCTTCTTTCTTTTTTCTTTCTTTCTTCCTCTTATATCTGCTAAATCCCTTTACTCTTTTTTTCTTTTTCTTCTCTTTCTTATTTCTGCCTAAAAATACCATTTTTTTCTTTTTTCTTTCTTTCTTTCTTTCTTTCTTTCTTCTTCTTCTCTTATATCTGCCTAAATTCCTTTACTTCTTTTTTCTTTTCTGTCTTCTTATTTCTGCCAAATCCATTCTTTTTCTTCATTCTTTCTTTTTCTCTTTCTTTCTTTCTCTTATATCTGCCTAAAATCCCTTTACTTTCTTTTTCTTTTTCTCTTCTTCTTATATTTCTGCCTAAAATACCATTTCTTTTCTTCATTCTTTCTTCTTTCTTTCTTTCTTTCTTCTCTTATATCTGCCTAAAATCCCTACTTTCTTTTTCTTTTCTCTCTTCTTATTTCTGCCTAAAATACCATTTCTTTCTTTTCTTTTATCTTTCTTTCTTCTTTCTTTCTTTCTTTCTTTCTTCTTTATATCTGCCTAAAATCCTTTACTTTTCTTTTTTCTTTTTTCTTGTTCTTCTTATTTTCTGCCTAAAAATACCATTTTCTTTTTCTTTCATTCTTTCTTTCTTTCTTTCTTTCTTTTCTCTCTTATATCTGCCTAAATCCCTTTTACTTTCTTTTTTTCTTTTTCTCTACTTCTTATTTTCTGCCTAAAATACCATTTCTTTTTTTCTTTCATTCTTCTTTTCTTTCTTTCTTTCTTTCTTCTCTCTATATCTGCCTAAATTCCTTTACTTTCTTTTTTTCTTTTTCTGTCTTCTTATTTCTGCCTAAAATACCATTTCTCTTTCTTTCATTCTTTCTTTCTTTCTTTCTTTCTTTCTTTCTTCTCTTATATTCTGCCTAAAATTCCTTTACTTTCTTTTTTTCTTTTTCTGGTCTTCTTATTTCTGCCTAAAATACCTTTCTTTTTTTTCATTCTTTCTCTTCTTTCTTCTTCTTTTTCTTCTCTTATATCTGCCTAAAATTTCCTTTTACTTTTCTTTTTTTCTTTTTCTGTCTTCTTATTTCTGCCTAAAATTACCATTTCTTCTTTCTTTTTTATCTTTCTTTCTTTCTTTCTTTCTTTCTTTCTTTCTTATATCTGCCTAAATCCCTTTACTTTCTTTTTTTTTCTTTTTCTCTCTTCTTATTTCTGCCTAAAATACCATTTCTTTTTTCTTTCATTCTTTCTTTCTTCTTTCTTTCTTTCTTTCTTCTCTTATATCTGCCTAAAATGCCTTTACTTTCTTTTTTTCTTTTTCTGTCTTATTTCTGCCTAAAATACATTTTCTTCTTTTCTTTCTTTCTTTCTTTCTTCTCTTTCTTCTTCTCTTATATCTGCCTAAAAATGGCCTTTACTTACTATTTCTTTTTCTGTCTTCTTATTTTTGCCCTAAAATACCATTTCTTTCTTTTCTTTCTTCTTTTCTTTCTTTCTTTTCTTCTTTTCTCTTTCTTTCTTTCTTTCGTTATTCATCTCTCTTTCTTCATTCTTTCTTCCTTTCTTTTTCTGTTTCTTTTCATTTCTGCCTAAATACAATTTCTTTCTTTTTTTCTTCCGCTTTCCTTTTCACACAGTGACACACCGTCCCTCTCAAATTTGCTTACATTGCTTTTCTCTCTCTCTCTCTCTCTCTCTCTCTCTCTCTCTCTCACTCTTCTCTCTCTCTCTCTCTCTTTCTTTCTTTCTTTCTTCGTTCTTTTCTTTTTCATCATCTCATATCAGCCTACAATGCCCTATTTGTGTATCTTCCTTTCTTTCTTTCTGTCTTTCATTCTTTCTTTCTTTCCTTCTACATCCTCTCATATTTATCAACGATGCCCTTTCTTTATTACTTTGGTGGACGGTCGGAGAGACCCCCTCCGATCAATCACGCCAAGCCCTAACACCTACCCAACAGCCCCAGTCTATTAACCAATCTATTAGGCAATCCCCAAACCTTTTTATCATATGGGTGCTAGAAGACGTTAGCTGAGGATCTATATGTCCTGGGAATGACGTTAAGCTCTATCTGATGGTGAGGTTTCATTTCTTGAGGTTTGGAGAATGTAGAGCACCCCTTCATCACCATTGCTCCCTGGTCCACTCCGACCCGGAGTGGTAGTACCTGTTAGGGTCCCATCTATGGGTTAAATAGAAAAACATGAATTTATAAAAAGAAATAGACAATCCATTAAGAATGAATTTATTGAAAAACTTTGCCGGCATTAAATTACCCATCGAGGTTGACATGCCGTAAAACAAACCAAACCAAACTTTTCTTTCTTTTTTGCTTTCTTTCTTTCTTCCTTTCTTTCTTTTCTTCTAATTTCTCTGTTATCTTAATGTTCATTGAAAATACATACCAATACAAAAATAATTATATGCCACTGTATACCCGATCAACAAGCGGCACGTTTTGCATAGCGTGATGTCTATCGTTTTATCAAATCAGCGACGCGAGTTCGAGTCCTGGGCAAGGTTATATCGCAGTAAATATCATTGGGAAAGACATGAATACATATCTTCTCACACCCAACTATGGATAAAGAGTAGGAAAGATTGAGTCCTTTTGCTTTGAATAGGCAACTAATCGAGGAGAAGGAAAACATTATTCTGCTTAAAAAGAAAGAAAGGGGAAAAATAAAGACCAACAGCTGACCCTATTAAGGGGATTTACCCAGTGCAGATTTGAGGTGTGTGTATTCTACAACCGTCAGCCGACAGGGTGGCTAATAATAAGGAAATATATTTCTTTTCACTTAAAATAGGTGTTGCAGGTCATGGAGGTCTCAGTCAGCAGGATTATATCCTTAAACATGACAGGTCGTCATCACAGCCAACAGGTGGCCATATTAAGGAGTTTTTACCCTTTGCAGAGGTGAAATGTGTGTATTTTATAGCCCTACGGGAAAGACATGAATGGAAATCTCCTCATACCCAACTATGGATAATAGTAGGGCAGAGTGAGTTATTTTGCTTTGATTAGGCAACTATTTGAGGAGAAGGAAAACTTTATCCTACTTAAAAAGAGGGGAATAATATGTTAAGTATCTGGTCGGCATCCTTAGTTCCAGATGTAATAAGTAAGTAAGCAAGCCAATAAGAATCCGGTGTTAGGGTATTCTTTGTAAGTCCGTCGTCCAAGATAATCCAAGTATCAATGACATAAGCTCAGAATGTTGTCTCTATTAATACAGCAGAAGCAGCAGCAGCAGCAGTGCCTGTGATTGGACAATAGAAATGCCTTCGGTGGTCACGTGGTAGTCAACGGGTCTATATTTAGGAGTGACCGTTTGCCTCATGCCTTATATCTAAAATAATTCAACATAATAAAGGCCAACAGGTGATCCTATTAAGGGGATCTTACCCTATGCAGAGGTGAAGTGTGTATTCCACTGCCGTCTCAGCCGACAGGGAGGCTAATAATGATGTAAGATATTTCTTTTCACATAAATTGAGTGTTGCTTGTGATGGACGGCTCAGTTACCAGAGTTGCATCCTTAAACATCAGGGTTCGCCACTCTTGCCTAACAGCTGGTCCTATTTAGGGGATTTTACCCTGTGTAGAGTGGAAGTGTGATTATTTTATAGCCCTCAGTCGACATGGTGGCTAATTATAATGAAAGATATTGTTTTCACATAAATTAGGTGTTGCATGTCATGGAATGCCCAGTCACCAGCGTTCCATCCTTAAACATGACAGGCCGCCACTCCCGGCAAACAGCTGGCCGTATTAAGGGTGTTTTACCTCGTACTGTAAAGCCCCTCAACCGACAGGGTGGCTAATGAGGAAAGATATTTATTTTCCCATAATCGACATTAATGTTTCCACATAATCTTATTTCTTTCCAATGGAATCGAACATTTCTTCAATAATCCCTGATATTAAGGTGAAATGAAGTCTTGATTAGTTTCAGATGAACTTCTTGATTAGGAAATTATTGATCTTTTATTAACTTAGAATTCTATGAAAATGGCAGACTAAAATTCAGGTAAATGCTCCAGAAGACAAACTTAAGAATACACTCTTTGTTGGTTGTTGGTTGGTTGGTTGTTGGTTGGTTTATTTATTTATTTATCATGAAAGTTGTTCTGTTATTTGCATTTAATTGCTTTGCACTTAAATATCTAATTGTCTTTCCAATTCGTCAACTAGTCTATTCCTAGGTAGTCAATCGGTCTCTTCCCGGTTGTCACTGTTTTTTGCAGAAATAATACTTTAAATATACGCTCCTACATTTGGGGCACTGGTGGTTGTCGTCAGTGATGTAATCTGTTGTATATGAGTTGTTCTATTATTTGCACTTAATTACTTTGCCATTAAATACTTTGGAAATCTCTAAGATACACACAGGAAGGAGACTAGTGTATAATCCTATGTATGATTTTATATATTACTATAAGCACAAGATGATATAAACAACACAGATGTTGTTTAAATATATCTATTTAATCAGCTTTATATTGGGTTTTTGCTATTAGTAATAAAAATAGCATGAGCCGTAATTGTATGGGTAGTAGTAGAGATGGTCATGAGGTGGTATGTGTTGAAAGTTTTCAACAGTCAATATATATTAAAAAGGTTTCTCAGGCAATATCTGTCAAAAAAATATTTTTGCATCGCCCGGAGGTTGTTTTTGATATTAATGATAATAACAGTATGGGCCGTCATGGTATAGGCAGTTGTAGAGATGGTCATGTTATAGTATGCGTTTTCAACAGGCAATACATCTGCACCGCCCGGAGTGTGTTTTTGCTATTAGTAAAAAAAAAATAGTAATTAAAACTAGAGCCGTAATTCTCTTGGCAGTAGTAGAGATGGCTATGAGGCGGTATGTGTTGAAAGTTTTCAACAGGCAATATCTTTCAAAACATTTTCTCAGGCAATATCTGTCAAAAAACTTTTGCACCGCCTGGAGGGTGGTTTTGTATTAGTATTAATAATAGTATGGGCCGTAATGTTATAGGCACTTGTAGAGATGGTCATGAGGTCATGTGTGTTGAAAGTTTTCTCCAGCAATATCTTTCAAAAATTTATTTTTGCACCGCCCGGAGGGTGTTTTTGCTATTAGTAATAATAATAGTATGAGGCGTAATGGTACGGACAGTAGTATAGATGGTCATGAGGCGGTGTGTGTTTAAAGTTTTCCAAAGGCAATATCTTAAAAAAATACTTTTGCACCGCCCGCAGGGTGTTTTGCCATTAGTAATAAGAATAGTAGGAGCCGTAATGGTATGGGCAGTAGTAGAGATGTTCATGAGACGATATGTGTTGAAAGTTTTCAAAAAGTTTTCTCAGACAATATCTTTCCAAAATTTATTTTTTGCACCGCCCGGAGCGTGTTTTTTCTATTAGTAGTAATAATAATATGAGCCGTAATTGTATGAGCAGTAGTAGAGATGTTCATGAGGCGGTATGTTTTGAAAGCTTTTAAAAAGTTTTCTCAAGCAATATCTTTCCAAAATACTATTTTTGCACAGCCCGGTTGGTGTTTTTGATGCTAGTAATAATGATAGCATGAGTCGTAGTGGTATGGGCAGTAGTAGAGTTAGTCATGAGGCGGTATGTGTTGAAATTTTTCAAAAATTTTTCTCAGGCAATATCTTTCAAAAAATCATTTTTGCGCCGCCCGGATGGTGTTTTTGCTATAAGTATTAATAATAGCATGAACCGTAATGATATGGATAATAGTAGAGATGTTCATGAGGCGGTATCTGTTGAAAGTTTTCAAAAAGTTTTCTCAGGCAATATCTTTCAAAAATTTATTTTTGCACCGCCCGGTGGGTGTTTTTGATGCTAGTAATAATGACAGCAGGAGCCGTAATGGTATGGGCAGCAGTAGAGATGTTCATGAGGCGACATTTGTTGAAACTTTTTCAAAAAGTTTTCTCAAGCAAAATCTTTCAAAAATGTAATTTTGCACCGCCCGGTGGGGTGTTTTTGATGCTAGTAATAATGATAGTAGGAGCCGTAATGGTATGCGGCAGTAGTAGAGATGTTTATGAGGCGACATTTGTTGAAAGATTTCAAAAAGTTTTTCTCAAGCAATATCTTTCAAAAAATTTACTTTTGCACCGCCCGGAGGGTGTTTGTGCATATAGTGATAATAATAGTATGGGCCGTAATTGTATGGGCAGTAGTAGAGATGTTCATGAAGCGATATGTTTTGAAAGTTTTCAAAAAGTTTTCTCAGCAATATCTTTCAAAAATTTACTTTTGCACCGCCCGGAGGGTGTTTTTGCACATATTGATAATAATAGTATGAGCCGTAATAGTATGGGCAGTAGTAGAGATGTTCATGAGGCGGTATGTTTTGAAAACTTTTAAAAAGTTTTCTCAAGCAATATCTTTCAAATTATTTTTCGCACCGCCCGGAAGGTGTTTTTACTATAAGTAATAATATTAGTATGAGCTCTAATGATATGGACAGTAGTATGAGTCATGAGGTGATATGTGTTGAAAGTTTCTTTTGAATTTATATCAGAAGTTAATAATTTACAAGTTTGTGCTTATTAGCCGGCAATAACGAGGTATAGTCAAGGTAAATTACCTTCTTGATAATATTTCGAAACTTGCATCATTTTCGCTATCCGAATTCTTCGTGTCGACCCTGTAATCAAAGTTTCATCAGCAGGTCGAATGATTTCAGTCAGGATAAATCGATTAATTCCCAATCATCTAGTTTCGATGAAACAAATCAAGACTTCATTTCAACGTAAATAATAAAATGGATGTAATTTATATCTCCGTTATGGTCTACATTTCGCCCGGGGAATCATCTACCACCTTGCTGGTCAATGAAGTTAAATCCGCTCAAGAAGGGTGGGTGGAATAACTGCCGGAATTCTTATGTTATATAGTCGACGTGGGGTGGTGGTGTAATGTCGGTATCGGTGGGGTAGAATAAATGCCGGAATTCTTATGTTATATAGTCAGGGGTGTAATGTCGGTATCAGCAAAGAGCCCTGTAAATCATCTACCACCCTGCTGGTCAATGAAGTTAGGTCAGTTCACGAACAGCGAGGTTGGGTAGAATAAATGCCGGCATTCTTATGTTATATAGTCGACAAGGGTGTAATGTCGGTATCAGTCAGACAAAAAGAGAGTCTATCCCCTTTTCACTAGCGCTATACCAAGGAGATTGTTTTCCAGTCTGAGTTGGAGCGGCACACCTACCACCAGTTCTTTGCTTTTCCAAGAAGAGCCCAGTAAATCATCTACCACCCTGCTGGTCAATGAAGTTAGGTCAGTTGACGAACAGCAGGGTGGGGTAGAATAAATGCCCGAATTTTTATGTTATATAGTCGACGGGCGGGGGTGTAATGTCGGTATCAGCCAGACAGTAAGAGAGTTTATCCCCTTTACACTAGCGCTAGACAAAGGAGATTGCTTTTGCGTCTGAGGTGGTGCGACACACCTACCATCAGTTCCTCATTTTTTCGCAAAGACACCTGTAAATCATCTACCACCCTGCTGACCAATGAAGTTAGGGCAGTTCACGAACAGCGGGGTGGGGTATAATAAATGCCGGAATTCCCATGTTATATTGTCGACGGGAGGGGGTAATGTTGGTATCAGCCAGACAGCAAGAGAGTCTATCCTCTTTTCACTAGCGCTAGACCGAGGAGCTTGCTTTTGCGTCTGAGGTTGCGAGCCACACCTACCATCAGCTCCTCATTTTTTCGCAAAGAGCCCTGTGAATTATCTACCATCCTGATGGCCAGCGATGTTAGGTCAGCTTAAGAAGGGGGGGTACTAAATGCCGGAATTCTTGTTATATAGAGGAGGCGTGGTGTAATGTCGCTATCAGCCAGACAGCGAGGGAGTCTATCCCCTTTTCACTAGCGCTAGACCAAGGAGATTGTTCTTGCGTCTGAGGTGGAGCGCCACAACTACCATAAGCTCCTCACTTAACCGCAAAGAGACATGGGCTACTCATAGGCTGAGTTAACGAGGTCCGGTGTCGAACCAGGAACCTTGCAATTCATGGGCAAATGCTCTACCGTTTAAACTAAACCAACCATATACTGTTGCGTAATTCGTGGGTAGCCTAGGAATTATGTTTGTAAGTGTAGTTAAATTTTGAATTAAAATTCGTTAACGATTCAAAACGTTCTTGATACCCCGTGTACTAATGTTACATAATTATTGGAACCCTAATACATTTTTAAGGTAGTGTAGAAATCATTATGGCGATTAGTGCAGCTGATGGCCTTGAGAGTGAGTGACAGCGCTTGACCTCACTCTGACCTTGCTTCCCGGGGATAAATCGTGAGAACCGGAACCCTCATGGAAGGCCCTGTTCCGGTTTAAGGATACTAAGTAACTCAGTCAGTTAGAAGTTAGAAGCCGAGCTAGCAAAATGTAAACATCAACGTAAATCGAAGTCTTGTGTTTATTACCTAAAAACTAACAATGACACAGGGCTTCTGATAAGGAGAAATCCCTTACAGAAACCAGGCCCGAAGACCTCAATAGAAGACCAGACCTTAGAAGATATACCAGACCAAGATGTTAGAAGATAGAACCAAAGCCGACCAGAAGAAAATACGACCAGAGTAAGAAGTAAGAAGGGTATACAACGTTATATAGATTTGGTACGGTGAAAACGCCAGTATATAACACTAAATAAAGGGTTAGTTTCAAAGTTCCGTGATGGCTCCCGATTACATCGTCCGAAACGTTGTACAGATAAAAATGAAGATGAGGACAATAGTCCGAATAATACAGATAATACTAGGAAACAAGAGTGTTATAACTTCTTTAAAAAAAGATTACAAATATTAACAAATGTATAACTACTTAAAAGAAAAAGAAAGAAAAAAGCGAATATACGATATTTGTTTATTTTTTAGATTTAATCAGATTTGATTGATTGAATTTAACGGCATGCTAACCTGTCTAGGATTAATTTATGCATATGTTAAGGAATCAGGTTCATTGAACGTTCATTTTGACATTTTTTGTGGATCTGTGGGTAAGTAAAAAGTAAGTAAAATCATCGGGGTGGCCTAAAGTCGGTATCAGCCAAACAGCGCGGGAGTCTATCCCCTTTTCAGTAGCGCTGGACCAAGGGGATTGTTTTTAGGCGTCTGAGGCGGAGCGCCACACATATCATCAGCTCGTCACTTTACCGCACACATCCCTGTGCTACTCATACGCTGAGTTGGAGAGGATCACTATCGAACCAGCAACCTTGATTTTCCCAGCTGAACACTCTACTGACTGAGCTAAACCGGTGACAGGGAAAGGGTGCCTCCGCACTCCTCAGAGCTCCATAATGCTGTGTAACTCAATATCTATATATCTAAACATATATAAAGGGCAGTTGTGTATGTCTTCGAAAATAAATCAATTAACGATAAAGTAAATATATATACACATTAAATATCACCACTAGCTTGGTTTTTGAGCAAAAATAATGAAGATTTATTCATATTCGTGAAGATAATTAAAAAATGAAATTTAAATGATAACAGCATTGAATTTTTGGCATTTAGTATTTTAAATAAGAAACATTTATTTTTTTCAGATTGTATTTTTTACATATGGATTTTAATGAGGCATCCTGTGAGGATCCATCTCGCGATTTCAACATAATGGATCTGTGAGACAACCTTTCTCTACTCCTTCCCATTACCCAGGCGACGCCGGGTAGCTGCTTCTAGTTTGTGGATCTGTGCGTACGTAAAACAGTAAGTAAAGTCGTCGCGGTGGCCTAAATCAGTATCAGCCAGACATCGATGGAGATTATCCTCTTCTCAGTAGCGCTGGACCAAGGGGATTGTTTTTAAGCGTCTGGGACGGAGCGCCACACATACCATCAGCTCTTCACTTTACCGCACACATCCCTGTGCTATCCATATGGTGAGTTGGCGAGGTTTGGTATCGAACCAGAAAACTTGAGGTTCCCAACCGAACAATCTACCGACTGAGCTAAACCGGCGAGAGGGAAAGGGTGCTCCGCACTCGTCATAGCTCCATTATTGGAGCCTGGTTCTTTGGAATTCAATGCCTATATGATGGCAGTAAACTCGTGATCGGGTATTGCCATTGCTTGATAAAACTGAACAAAAAAATTTCAAAAGTTCAAAGAATACAACGGTGAACTTCAAAAACTTCAACAAGTACAACGGTGAGCTGCGCGAATATGTTTTTTTTTTTAGTCCAACTAAAGTCTTGCTCAATGTAACGTGGCGGGGGTCACAATATTTGGTTGACACAATGGGTGTCTTTTCCCAATGCGCTTTACACTTGCGTCTTTATACCGTGCACTCCATGGGTGCACTATCAAACTTGTACACTGTTCGCTAGTCGCTAGTCCCGGGGCGTTTTCCACAAGCGTAAACTTTTTGGTTGCTTACAATAGGACTCTAGTAGTCGTCATTTCTATTCAGCAAATTCTTCCACACTTCCTCGCGTGGTCAGGGAAAAGGTATCACGTTTCACGACCGTGGGTTTTTAGTTACGGTCAATTTGACTTGTGTTTACAACTATCCCTCTCCTTAGTATCAGTCAAGTATCTGTTCACTTTTGTTTGTTTAATGGCTTTCATTCATGATTTCTCGTACGATTTCTTTGGCGTAGTAAAATAAAGAGGAGGACGGTACTTCTTGCTTTTCAAATGGCTCATTTATTTAATTTATTTAATTATTCTTATATTGTTCTTGAGAGAGAGGGGGGTCGGCTTCATTAATAGGTATCTTTTTAACTTCGTCGAGTGTAAATATTAAATCTTCAGGCATCACACACCAGCGACACTGATCCCGATTCGCGACCGGTCTCCGTCAAAATCTATGGGTAACTGCCCTCGGCAAAAACTGCCAGCCCAACTCCCAGACCAACCCACTGCCCCAGACCAACTGTCGCAAAATCCGCCCCGACTGCCTTTAAAATCTAAGGTTCCTTAATTATATAGAAATGGGTGTGGAGCTTTCTAGAACGTTTTGGAACCTTTCGAATGTCCTAACTGTTTTACCAAATTGCACGTGTCACTTAAGAGGTCAACGGATCAACCATCCTTTCTTCTGACAAACCGATTAAAATAAATTTTAATAGCAAAATCCTAGACTTCCTGGCTAACGAACACAGTCCCAGGTGATAATGAGAATTCCATTATCCTCTTGCTTGCGCACTCCCGTAAGGTCTGAGAATCATGCTACATCCTATTAAGGTTTCTCTGTGTCTGGCACAAGGCCACAAATATGGTGTTCCCGGGTAAGACGCGCCAATTATGCTACAACGTTTTCCCACATTCACAAGTAATTCCGGGGGAGCACCGGGCATTTAATTGGTTCATTTCGCTGACGCACAGTTTGATGCCTCTTCAGACCAGCTCTGCTTAGACACGGCCTTCCGAACACTCTACCGACTGAGCTAAACTGGCGACAGTGAAAGGGTGCCCCGCACTCGTCATAGCTCCATAATGAAAGCCTGTTGCTTTCTAACTCAATATCTACACATTTACCAATAAATGAATGTCTTTACGTTTTTCCGTGTAGGCGTTTAACTTATCAGGGAAATGACATTTCTCTTTTAGTGTAAAATATTGTCGAC
>CM042169.1:73788898-73795716 GCA_023376005.1 Doryteuthis pealeii
CATGTACACATGTATTCTATTCATTATTATTTTAAATATACGTCGGATTCGTTTTCCATTTTCAACTTTATCTCTCACTGACTTTTTCTTTACCTCTTCCCTGTCTTCTTTTTCTTTACCTGTTCCCTGAAGATTCGCTACGGCGAGAAACTGCAGTCGGAATATTTTATACCTTTCGCTTTTAAAACGTATAATATATATATATTACATATATATATATATACATAATATATATACATATATACATATATATATATACATATATATATTACATATACTATACATATATATATATAATAATTATATATATATACATATATATATACATATATATATATATATTATATACACATATATATATACATATATATATATATATATATATATATATATATATATATATATATATATACATATATATATATATACATATTATATATATATATATTACACATATATATATATATACATATATATAATATATATACATATATATATATAATACATATATATATATATACAAATATATATAATACATATATATATATATATATATATACATATATATACATATAATATATTCATATATATATATATAATATATATATATATATATATATATACATATATATATATATATATATATATATATATATATATATATATCCGAGAATTTTCAACATGTTTGGATAAATGATAACACTTTATTTTTACAATACAAAATTATTTTTACCATAACCCCTAGAGAAATCAAATATCCAAAATTCTAACGGTCATTTCAGCGTTCCAAAAGTGATTTTTAAAAATTCGAACATTCTAAAAATTCTCGGATTTTCCCCAACGAATTTTTCATTCAAAATAAAATTCACTCTGATGAGGCGAATCTTCTCTGTTGCGGGAATATTTTCACACAGATGAACTGACCGAAACACACGTGTAAGTGATATTGATTAAATTAGTCTCTTTTATTATCCATTCTGTTCTTTCTTTTCTATTTTTCTTCTCATATATATATATTTATACTATATATTTAATATACTATATACTATATATATAATATATATATATATTTGCCCTGGCTGTTTTTACGTATGTACATTGTTTAAAGAATGATAAAATAGACAGTTACATTTGCAGTGATTCAATCCTAAAAATAAGGAATAATTTTAGTATAACCTTCATGTCATTAAACTAAACAGTAAAAAAAGCTTTTAAAAAAGTATGAGTATGAACTCATATATATATACATACATTATATATATATATATGGAGTTCATACTCATACACTTTATATATATTATATATACTTATATATATATATATATATATATATATATATATATATGAGTTCATAATCATACTTTTTTAAAGCTTTTTTACTGTTTATTAGCAGTGATTCAATCCTAAAACTATAATAAGGAACTATAATAAGGAATAATTTAGTATAACATTCATGTCATTAACCTAAACAGTAAAAAAGCTTTTAAGATAAAAAATATGATTCGCAAAGGTTTTAGCTATAATATCTGATATATATATATATAATAATATATATTATATATATATATATATATTATATATCTATATATATATAAAGATATGATTTGCAGGGCTGTTTTGTACGTACGTACATGTGTTTAAAGAATCATAGAATAGACGGTTACATTTGCAGTGATTCAAATTGATTTCCTTGCAGTCGCCATCGTAATGAAAACCCGAAAGTGAAAACACAATTTCAACATTAGATTTACTTGAACGTCAAGTAAATTCATATATCTCACAGACCCTAAAGACGAATAAAAAAAAAACGCTGCAAGATCTTCTTTCCTTACTTGTAGATAAACAAAAATCCTCCATTTTATTTTCTCCATTTTCTCCAAATTTACCCTTGTTTTTTTTTTTTAGCTTTTATTTCTTTATATTATCTCTCATCAAAACGATCTCTCTTTTTTTTCTTTGTTTTTTTCTTTTTCTTTTTTCCTTTATTAAATACAAAACTAGAAACCGGATACAGAATTGAAGAGCGATTTCTTGATGAGATCTTTTGAACATACTTAATATCATTACCAGTGTCGTTTTCGCTATCTTCATTATTTTGCTATAGTTATTGTCCGCGGGATTTATCGTCTTAAAAGATCAGAGAGTTGGAATCGCAGAATTTCCTCAAATCTCTCGCATCTATAGATCAATTCCTTTCTGGCTTCTGAATCCTAATAACTTTGCTTCTAAGTAGAGCACGGATACTCATGACACGAAAGGATCCTTCTAATAAAAGCAACGGGAGCACCTATCCTATATTTGATCCTCATTAATAATACTCCGCCTGCGCAAACACTCGACAATCAGTTGCAGCCAAAAGTATGTAAAAATTAAAATGTTCCATTCGAGAATCGAACCTGCGAGAACACATGGATGTACTTTTCTGCTCAAAGATGAAAATGATACTGAACACAAAAGACGCGTTTCGCTTTCCTCTCAACTCCAATACCTCTGTCGCACAATACCCAAGAAGAAAATAAAGAGTGCGAGAGGACGAGGCTGCTCCCGCGAGAGAAGAAGTGTGATGTGAGTGAATAAATTCACACAGCCCATCATCACCAGCCTGGATTCAACAGATACTCAAGTATATCTATAATATAATGGAGATAGACTGCATTTTGTCTGAAGTCGAACAGACAACCAACACAATTCCCTTTCCGTTTATTCTATACACTAATCACCATATGATGTCACCCTCAAGCACAACCCACTTCAGTTATTCATAAAAAATAGTGCTTTACACATACATAGCTTCAATAGACTGCTTGGCAATCTCATATCGTGACCTGTACTATAAAGACAGTCAATAGAAAACAAAAATAGCGGACTTTTACAGTTTGAACGAGAAGGCCTAATTGGTCATAGTTTGAATTTAAATTTATATTTAACTAAATATGTGCTTGGTATTATCTATTTTCATATTGTTGGTTATATCTTAAGAAATATTAAACAAAAATCTCGCTTAGATAAATCTTAAAAGAAATTTTATTTATCAAGAAGAAATAACATGTAATATTATCCTTTACTTCTATGTTAATCTACAATAGTTAAATTTCAAAAAACTACATTACAACATCGACTTAACAGGTGAGTCCGGAAAGGGGAAAATGATGGAATAGTTAGTTTCAAATTGTTCTATCCTTTTCGATTAACCCCCACTCCTACAGGGACATGCCTTTATTTATCTCGACATTTCCTTTAGTCAGCTTCTAAATTAGACCCACATCTCTCACCAATACTGAATTTTATACTATCCTAAACCTATACCACAATACTTGCGCACAAGCCGGCAGGGTGCAATTATTAACATTTGCTAGATATACCTTATATATTACGTCTATATATATATATATACCCGTAAAATATATTATAAACCAGACCCGCGTCGCGCCACGAGCAAGGGGGTGTGACACCAAGGTTTTATTTCCTCAAACGGAGTTTAACATGCTTTGAAATCTCAGCAGTTTATTCCTTCTCCCTAACTGAACCCGTTTGTCCTCAACTACGGTTAACAGAGCCAGTTCATGGGCGCCCTATCTATTTACCCCATTAAGCTGGAGGAGAGTAAAGGAATTTCCCATACCATTTCACAGGCCTATCTGAGGTAACGTGAAAATGCCAGATTTATTCACATTCGCAGGCGACTTCTTCATGAACCTCCGGAGACCGCACACACAACCGTACCAAACTTCATTCCCCCAATTGACACTCTTAACCAATCCTACCACCACTCCCTCCCGCAGAACCGACTATATCATGCGTGGAATCCCCATGCGACGAGCGGAGGACACATACGTCATATCCTTATTCACACCTATCCTGGAGCGCTCTACACATAACCACCAAGATAGTGTGGAAATGTTCACTGAGCGGCATATCCAAAACTATAATCTCCTCCTGCATGAACAAAAGTAGTATGGTCGCTAATCTCCTAGCAAACCAGTCTAGAGAAGGACACTCTGAACTCTGAAAACTGTTAAACTTCTGTTAAAAAAATTGACATGTGTCGTTCACTGCTGGGGCAAACGGGGTTGGTATAATTAGCTTATACTACTATTAATTGATATCGATATAATATATATATATATATATTATATACTAGAAAGACTATGTGGACCCGTTGGGTCCACACCATTGTGCTCGGTTTAGGTATTGTTGGGAAAAATCACATGATAATCATTATTTCACTAATTTAAAAGTTTTCCCAAAACTGTCCAAAAAGTTATTTAAACTGGTGGTAAAACATTTTCATATGAACAAAAGGAAGAACAAGAGAAGGAGTCACTTGGTTTAGTTAATTTGTAATTAAAGCCGTTAAGTAGGATATTTAATCACTGGATATCCATGACAATCTCATAAGCCAACCCCTACCTCTATCAATTCATTTTCTTCACAGCATCCAACGTATCTGCACAGCGAGTGGTCAATGTACATCTTTGCTCAAGACGGTCCACACTTGCCGGCCTGTCTCTGGTTTCCATACAAAAATATCATTGAGTGTTTGTCCTTTGCATTCTCCAGCGAGTGTTCCAGCATTTTAATCAGATGTTTGATGATAAGTGGCAAGTCGCCATACAGGCTGTTTCTCATGGCGCGTGTTGCTTCCACAACTTTTTGAAATTACATACGCATTCTTGTGCAGGTTCCCATGTAGCTTATTCTCAGGGCTGTATGCCAATGACATACCAAGTAGCCCAATGATACAGCTATGGTTGTGAAGAATTGTTGCTTTAATCTTTCCAATGAGAATCAGATTCTATATGGACTGATAGTCCATGGAAGACCATACCTTTCACCTATGCATTGATAACTGCCTCAGATAGAATTACTACCTAGGTAGTTAATTGTAAACACCATTTCCCAGGGTTTATCATCGAAACGTGGAGATGCCTCCCCTTAATTTTAAAAAACACAATGAACTTGGTTTACGACACATAGAGGGTGAGCTCCATGCGCCATTCGGGTCAGAATATGCCTGCTCTTGCCTTTTAAAAAAAAATTATTTAAAACAATCTAATGATGTTTTACTCTAGTCAGTCTAGCGCCATTTATAAAATATATGGTGCTAACAATATTCTCCAAGAAAATATATTTAGTATTGTAGAATAATGGGATGCAAAGAAAAATAAAACATTTATTGCAACGAAAAATCACAGACTAAAAGAGCGGATTCAAGATAAAAAAAGAAAAATGCTCTACTCAGGTAGGAAGTTCATAAATAGCACGGTTCGAATTTTCAGAAGGCATCATGTTAGCGTTTTTTAGGGCCAAGGGGCCAGAACCATTAATGCGATATGCACCAATATGTTTCGCGCCGTTTGATCCCCCCGTTACCAAGATTTTTTTTTCCTGTAACATAAAATAAATTTTACATTTTTCGCAAAGACAATTTAATGCATGGAACATTATGTTAAAAAAGATAAATTTTTCACCTAAATAAAAAAAAATCGGTTTAGGAAATAGTCACTAAACATTGAAACTTAAATCTCTAGGTACTCATCCAAATCGTAGGCCATCCTTGAATAAACGGAAATCAGATATTTTCCGAACTTTTGTATTATCAAAAATCTCGTAAAAATTAAAGAAACGTAACAGGGTGTTCACAAAGAAAATAGTTAGATTAATCAAAGATCAAAAGACCGATGGGAAACATTACATCGTATCCTAAAAAAATAAACAATAACCTATCGCATTATTACGTGCGAAAAAGGGTAACAGCCGCCGATTTAGAGAGAAAGAAAATTACCATATTTATTACCCTACTTTACGGTTATGCATCTACATACGGGATGGACGTGTAACGGACCATAAACTTTTAGCCGAATTTGTCTATAAACATGAAGTAATAAATCTTTAACAAACTTCTAATATTACAATTTTAAAATAATAATCTTTATAAACTTTAATATCACAATTATATTGGCACAATAAAAACTTGAAAAATATAAAGCTGAATAATTGCCGATGAAAATTGACGTTATAAATAAAAATATTGTCTTCGGTAGAAAATTCTTAAAATCAACAATAAAATGAAAATTTTGAATATTTTTTCTAGAGAAAACTGATAAAAACAATCATTAAATATCAATTACTTTCATTTCTAAATTTGGTTTGGTAAAAGCTTAAATAAAATATTTTTTTTACGCACAGAAAAACCAAACTTTAGTACCGAGGAAGCGTCTTCGTCATATGGTCAGTTTGCTCTTCGTATATTCTAAGAATCACAACAGTATTATTCAACAATAAAAATTACAAATTTCTTTTTAAAATATTATCACCGGCCCACGACGGACAACTTTTTAGTTCCACCTTTATATCTAAAATTCATATTTGAAATATCCTGTGAAAATTATTTTTTTGGTGAGAAGTGAGAGAGTGAGAGAGTGATATATATACATTATCATGCAAAAAAAGTTTCAAATGCTTATTATAATGAACATATGCACACTTTACCTTCATGATAAAAATATATAAAACACATAATAAACAAAAACAATTAAAGAATCATCAGGTACGATATATACATATCATATGATATAGTATTCTAGCCTCTTATCTTTATTAGAAAAAAGTACCAATATTTCCTTTCCACGTCATTTCTACTTCATAAAATAAAATAGCGTTCTGGATTTAGGACCTACGTTAAAAATATATTTCCTATTATTATTTTTAGAAAAAACCTATTATTACCATCCAAATGGTAACATTTATGGAAATTTCGTGAAATCCCGGACGTGGGGATAATTGATCATATAAATCTATATATATCCTATCTCTTC
>CM042169.1:73795816-73800816 GCA_023376005.1 Doryteuthis pealeii
CCTCAAGGGGGGCGCCTCAGGCACTGGGCAATAAACCCAGCCCTGCCCTTAAATCGAGGGGCAGGTGTTGCCTGGGGGGTGGCCCCTGGATCGACGCTATTAACTTGTAAAGATCCAGGGCCGAAGCCACTGGACCCCCACCCTGTTGGCCAGGTCTACATACTAATAACATGCTATTGTATTTATATATACAAAAAATTAGCGGTTTGCAGTGTGAAAGGGAAGGCTAATTTGCATATTGATATTAAAAATGTGATTTTATTAAATATGTCTTAGTATTATTAATTTCTAACTGTTTGGTTTTATTTTTAAATTGAATATAGCAAAAATCTCTCCAATTAATCTTAATGAAATCCTTAACAAGAAAAAATAAGTGTAATATTCTTTACTTCCTAAATTTAACTAAATAGTTAAATAAGTAAATTCAGCAATGAAAAACGGCAATGATGGAAGAGTAAGTTTCATTTCTATTTTCTATTATAGGCCCCACTCTGTTCAAATCTTTTTATTGCATTCTTATTAGACTTTCTAATTTTAATAGGATATTTCATTACATTAAACTTAAATACTTGCACCCGGAGGGTGCATATATTTGCTAGTGCATTGAAAGAACATTGTTTGATATTATACATTTGATAAATATATCTGTACGAAAGGGACTGGAATTCGAACACGTTTATGACGATGTCGTACTCCAGCACATTAGCCTCCCGCCCTGTCGCCTGGAGCGTTAATGCACCAACTGCACCTCTGCAGAGGGGTAAGACTCCCCCAATGGGGCCACCTGTTGGCCATGGGTGGCGACCCGTGATGCTTAAGAATAGAACCCAGGTGGATGAGCAGTTAATGACTTGCAATACTCCACTTTGGCCCTATCTTGGGCTAGACGCGTGGTCGGAGAGGCCCCCTCCGATCAATCGGCTGGTCACGTCAAGTCCTAGCACCTATAAGATGGCAAGCCCCAACCCCTTTTAATCATATGGGTGCTAGAAGGCGATGAGTGTTGGTCTACATGTCCTGGGAATGACGTTAAACTCTATCTGATGGTGAGGTTCCAGTTTTGGAGGTTTGGTGAATGTGGAGCACCCCTTTATCACCATTGCTCCCTGATACACTCTGACCCGGAATGGTGGTACCTGTTAGGGTCCCATCTATGAGTTAAATAGAAAACCATGAGTTTATGAACAAAATGTGATTATCCATCAAGAATTAATTTTATTTCAAAACTTTGTCGGCATTAAATGACCCACTGAGGTTGATATGCCGTAAAACAAAACAAACCAAACATTAGCCTCTATATTAGGTGAACTCTTCTCTTGTCAGTTTCGTAAACCTATTGCCTTAACTGTACCGAAACTTTATAAAGAAAATAATTAATTGACTAATTTAATAATTAATTAATTTAAAAAATAGAACACTATAGTATTACACTATTGTATAGACACTATTGTATTAATATATAGGTGTTGATGAAATTACATAAACCTAGTTTCGGATTTCGAAGAGCAAATATCATTTTTCTATTCATTTTTTATTCAATTACGTCTTGATTATAATCTTTTAAATTCAAATTTTCAACTAACAGAATTCATACAAAGTTTTCTTACAAAGCGAAAAGTTTACTGAGTTCTGTAGGTGGTTATCTTTTTTTTAAATCCAAATTCGCTGCTGAAAACACCCCGAGGAAATTCAATTTCTATACGAGAAAAATTATGAAAATAATATTATGTCGACTTCAGCAAATGCAGCTAATTATTTTAGCAACTTTTCCTTATATTTGCATCGATCTACACACATACACACGTTATATATATATATATACTATATATATATATTATAATATATATATATATATATATACAAACACAAACACACACACACTCTCTCTCTCTCTCTCTCACTCTCTCTCTCTCTCTCGTTCTCTCTCTCTTTCTCTCTCCTCTCTCTCTCTCTCTCTCTCTCTCTCTCTCTCTCTCTCTAACGACCCACACACTTTCTTTTTCAATTTCAACTCTACTCTTCATCTCTTGCTCCCACTAAATGTATTTGTCTCTGTCTATCTATCTATTTATCTGTGAGTCTATTCCATTCTTTCCTTTCCTTTAGACGCCTTCTCCCCCCCTCTCTCTCTCTCTCTCTCTCTCTCTCTCTCTCCTCTCTCCTCCCTCGCTCTCTCTCTGTATGTGCGTGCTGTGTGTGTGCATCTCTCTTTCGCGAAAACTCACACTCACTCACACACACTCACGGACAACTTCTTCAACACAAATAATTTTTTTTTGTCCCTTCTAAATTTTTGTCTCTCTATGTATCTATTTACCTGCCAATCTGTCTTTCTTTCTGTCTGTCTGTCTGTCTGTGTCTCTCTCTCTCTCTCTCTAATATATATATATATATATATATATATATATATATATATATTGCAAATTTGAAGTCTTTTCTTACTTGCCGCTTCAATATGTGTTTGTCAGTCTCTCACACTCTGACAATCAATCTATCAATCTATATATCTTTCTTTCTTTCTTTCTTTCTTCTCTCTCTTTCTCTTTCTCTCCTTTTCTCCTTCTATCTCTCTCTCTCTCTCTCTCTCTCTCTCTCTCTGTATCTGTCTCTCTCTATCTCTGTCTGTCTGTCTGTCTGTCTCTCTCTGTATTTCTCTCATTGTCTCTTCTTCATACACACATACATACACACACACTTTATTTGCAATATAAACTCTTCTAATTTCTACATTACTCCCTAACTCTACCTCCCCCTCTCTATCTCTTCCTCTCTCTCTTCTCTCTCTCTCTCTCTCTCTCTATATATATATATATATATATATATATATATTATATATATATCAATTTATATATATATATCAATTTATATGGTTGGCACTATCACACTTAAAGATTCTGATTCTGATTCTGATTCTGATTATTATTATTATTATTATTATTATTATTATTATTATTCTGGATCTGATTCTGACTTCAATAATGATGATGATGATGATATTCAAAATGAACAATCAAATTTGATATTGTGCTAAATGTGAGCCGGACTAAAGATACATTAGTAATTCAAAAGGTACATCCGTTTACTTGAACATCTAAACGTTTGTTCGTTGGTTAATTGGACGGTGTTTTTTTTATAGCATGTCAACCCTTGTTGCTGGAGACGTTATTTTCTATTTATTATTGATGGGTATTGCGCTAATATACGCCGCGAATTTAGACTTAACAAGAATTAGAAACATGAAATACATAAACAAAACATGGACTTTCAAATAACAATGCAATTATACATTTATACATACAAGAAAATAAACTTTAAAAATCGTTGTTGTAAACAGTAGTATTGTCTGCAGGAAGTAAATTATATAATATAATGGATACAATTACACTTAACTGAGTCCTTGTGATGTTTATGGTAAGTATTGTACTTGCCTAGACCCCTTTCCTATAACTGCTAAAATAGGGAGCAATGTTTTTTTAGGTTCGATCCCAAGAATGCTAGTTTTAAAAGAGGAAGATTTCTTGTGACAGAGAACACGAGGTGAGTGGCGAACATCCAGGCCTGCCGTATTCTCGAAGGAAGCGGGCTAGGCTTTGCCTGACATGTCGGACTGTAGAATCGAACCCGCTTCCTTCAGAATGTAAACATTGTCACGGAAGTCGAGAAGCTACAGTCCCGGATGTAAGGGCCAGGTGCCCGGATGATAGCTATGATGATTTTGTGACGGTCGGGTTTGGCTCGAGAATCTCGTGCTGGGGTGCAGACACCCGGATGTTGAAAGAAAACTTGTATATGTAGGAGTGGGTGACGACAGCAGGAGTTGCGATTTTTCTGCTGCTGAAGATATTTGAGTTGGTGATTTTACGACGACGACGGATTTTTAGTGCTATAGATTTTGTGACAGCGATTACATGGTTGACCCCCTACTCTTTCAACAAGTCGATTTTATTTTTCCCCTCTATTTTTCTTTCTTTTTCATTCCAGATTTCTTATCTTCAATTTTTGCCACTAAAGCTTGCGGGCTTGTGATTGGTTGGTTTGAAAAAGAGCACCTCGACTAAAGGAGGATCATCCACCTACCTTAGATATATTATATCATTTTCGCTTTTAAACTAACATTGAAAACATTATTTTTAAACTTATTGTTTATAAACCTATAGATATGACCCATAACAGGTTCTACCACTCTGGGTTAAAGAGGACCTAGCAGTAATGGCGATGAAAGGGTACTCTACATTCCCAGAGCTCCAGAATTGGAACTTCACCACTAACGTGGTTAACATTCATACCCAGGATACTCTTTACCGTCAACCACCAACTTCTAGCACATTATGTGTTTTGTATTAGCGTTGGTTTGCAATCAGGGCAATATGGTTGGACAATTATATACGGCCCTAGGGGCTTGGCGTGACCAGCCGATTGATTGGAAGGGATCTCTCAGCCATCTAGTCTAAGTAAAGGCCAAAGTGGAGTGTGCATGTCATGAACTATACAGTGACCAGGATTCCGTCCTTAAGCATCACGGGCCACTATCCACAGCTAACAGGTGTCCCCATTGTGGGAGTCTTACTCCCTTCCAGAGATGCAGTCGGTTGTTTCTAGAGTGTTGCATGTATGGACTGCTCCGTGATCAGGATTCCATCCTTAAGCGTCAAGGATCGACACCCCAGACCAACAGGTGCACCAGGATTTACCATCTGCAGAGGTGCAAGTCGGTTGTATTTTACAGCTCCAGCCACAAAAAAATAAAGCTTGATTAAGAAAACAAATTATGAACGTACCTGTAGTTAGATTATTGCATCAGTGTCCGTTAGATTTAGACTGACGGGGTTCAGGTTAAATTGTCCGAGAGTTATTGACGGGTAATAACCTTTGATTTTGAACCAGACTGCGTGGGAATAAGTTTTAGTTTAGTTTAATTTCGGCAGAGATTTAGGAGCAAACTGACGTGTGGGTCGTCGCTCTGAGTCGATCCCCCCCCCCTGCGGTGAATTAAATGGGCA
>CM042169.1:73805816-73828316 GCA_023376005.1 Doryteuthis pealeii
CAATCCATTCCATCCTCTTCACCACCAAACACTGTCATTTTTTTGTATATTCTTTAATTAAAAAAATCGAACTGTATTGTGTAAAAATATAATAAAATAAAATACAATGAATTACCATATTTGAAGGGGTATAGGACGTACATTTTTGCGGAGACGCGTGGTCTAATGTTTAGAGTCGTGGGAAATTTTCAAAAATGTTTATATTTTATATTTTATATATATATATATTATATATATATAATATATATATATATATATATAAATACGCATATTTATACGCACACACGCGCGTGGAGACAATTATATCATCACAGCCTTCATACATTCCCACGCGCACACGCACGACATCACATACATACGCACAAACAAAAATACGCACACACGCGCGTGGACACAATCATATCATCACAGCCTTCACGCATTTCCATGCCAACGCGCATGACATCATACACATACGCACAAACAAAAATACGCACACGTAGAAGAAAAAAAAACATTCCGCATCACGTAAATACGCAAACACGAGAATACAGTTAAAAAAAAAACGCACACATTTGACCATTTACACAATTTCTGTCATTTTTAAAGGAACTTTTCGTATTACCCGATGAATGCTTTCAGCAAGAAACCGCTGGTTGCAATACCGTTCCCGTAATTAAATAAATAAAAGCAAAAACTTTTATTTGTTTTGATTTCTCATTGAACTATATATATATATATATATATATATATATATATATATATATATATATATATTTAGGAAGCAGATTCTCTTGTAGGCATATTCTATTGAAATTTTTATTAATTTATTAATGTATATATATATATATATATATATTATATATATATATATATAAATATATATATAATGTCTCCCATTTGTGTGTGATTCTTTAAATGTCTTTGTCGTGTACCAGGTGACAGTAAGTAGGAGGGATCTAATATGGAAATCAGACTGAGGCTGGCTTATTAATCTTTATGCTACAGTTGACCCTGTATGTGGGTGTCTCTATGGGAAGCCTACTCACATTATGAGAAAATGGAGTTATGAGACCGTCTTGTTAACCATTATGCTATGGTTGACATATCTATCTCTATTTATCTATCTGTCTATCTCAGTCTGTTCCCATCTATCTATCTATCGATCCATCTATCCATCTATCTATCTATATCAGTCTGTTCCCATCTATCTATCTACCTATCTCTATTTATCTATCTATCTATCTCAGTCTGTTCCCATCTATCTATCTATCTATCTATCTATCTCTATTTATCTATCTGTCTATCTCAGTCTGTTCCCATCTATCTATCTATCGATCCATCTATCCATCTATCTATCTATATCAGTCTGTTCCCATCTATCTATCTACTATCTTATCTATCTGTCTATCTATCTCAGTCTGTTCCATCTATCTATCTATCTATCTATCTATCTCTATTTATCTATCTGTCTATCTCAGTCTGTTCCCATCTATCTATCAATCTATCTATCTATCTATCTATCTATCCATCTATCTATCTATATCAGTCTGTTCCCATCTATCTATCGACCTATCTCTATTTATCTATCTATGTATCTCAGTCTGTTCCCATCTATCTATCTATCGATCCATCTATCCATCTATCTATCTATATCAGTCTGTTCCCATCTATCTATCTACCTATCTCTATTTATCTATCTATCTATCTCAGTCTGTTCCCATCTATCTATCTATCTATCTATCTATCTATCTCTATTTATCTATCTGTCTATCTCAGTCTGTTCCCATCTATCTATCGATCCATCTATCCATCTATCTATCTATATCAGTCTGTTCCCATCTATATCTACCTATCTCTATTTATCTATCTATCTATCTCAGTCTGTTCCATCTATCTATCATCTATCTATCTCTATTTGTATCTATCTATCTCAGTCTGTTCCCATCTATCTATCTATCTATCTATCTCTATTTATCTATCTGTCTATCTCAGTCTGTTCCCATCTATCTATCTATCATCTATCCATCTATCTATCTATATCAGTCTGTTCCATCTATCTATCTACCTATCTCTATTTATCTATCTATCTATCTCAGTCTGTTCCCATCTATCTATCTATCTATCTATTTATCTATCTGTCTATCTCAGTCTGTTCCCATCTATCTATCGATCCATCTATCCATCTATCTATCTATATCAGTCTGTTCCCATCTATCTATCTACCTATCTCTATTTATCTATCTATCTATCTCAGTCTGTTCCCATCTATCTATCTATCTATCTATCTCTATTTATCTATCTGTCTATCTCAGTCTGTTCCCATCTATCTATCTATCTATCTATCTATCTATCTATCTATCTTCTGTTCCATCTATCTATCTATCTATCTATCTATCTATCTCTATTTATCTATCTGTCTATCTCAGTCTCTATCTATCTGTTCCCATCTATCTATCTATCTATCTATATCTCTATTTATCTATCTATCTATCTCAGTCTATCTATCTATCTATCTATCATCTATCTATCTATCTAGTCTATCTATCTATCTATCTATCTGTCTGTTCCCATCTATCTATCTAATCTATCTATCTATCTATCTGTCTATCTCAGTCTGTTCCCATCTATCTATCAATCTATCTATCCATCTATCTATCTATCTATATCAGTCTGTTCCCATCTCTCTATCTATATATCTCTCTATCTATGTCTATTTATTTATCTATCTATCTATCTCAGTCTATTCCCATCTATCTCTCTATCTATGTCTATTTATCTATCTATCTATCACAGAATGTTCCCATCTATCTATCTATCAATCTATCTATCTATTAGTCTGTCTGTCTGTGTGTCTGTCAGTGATGTGTCCTGAAAAATATGCTAAAGAATACAGTCTGGGTGAGGATATAAAACTAAGAAAGTACAGTGAATTATCATAAGAAAAGAGGAAAAGAGACCAAGATGGAATATATCTATTATATCTATGGTAACGGCCCGAGTTCAATTCCTGGACGAAGCTGTTTAGATTTCACATGGCACTAATAACCTTGGAAAAATTATGAATCCAATTCTCTCTCCAGCTATGGGTAAATAGCAGGACAGACTGGGCTCTTGAAGCATGGCTAGGTAACCAGTCTAGAAGAAGGAACACTCTGAATTAAAAAAAGAAAGTTAAACTCCGCTTAAGAAATTGACCTCGCGTCGCATCCTGCTCGTGCGGAGGGGGTGGTAAATATCTATAGAACGCACGTTTTTCCCCAAATTTTGGTTTAAAAAATTGCCCTGCGTCTTATACATCATAGTTGGAGTGTAACGTTGTGGCGTTTGTTACACAGTATCGATTAGGAATATGTTACGTACGGTACCAGTTCGTAATATTTAACGTAGCGGGACCAATTCGTGTTTAACGTACGTACGGAGTTTCGTTTGTTTACATACACCGATCTAGGTCTAGCAGTCAGCCTCTTCTTAGCCCCAAAATCTTCTCCCACTTCTTTTGGTCAAGGGAAAGGTATCACGTTTACGTACGCCGCGTGCTCCTCGTTACGGCCAATTTGACGTGCTGACAAGTTTACACTTTAATGACTTTCATTCAGGAGTACGATTTCTTTGCGATAGTGACTTTTACTATCTTGTTTGCATCGTGAGTCCATTCATAAAATGATTTCTTTCGTTGTAAATAGAGCAGACTAATAACACTGGATTTACTTCTCAAAAGTTTATTATGTTCCAAACTTCCTACAACTTTTGAGAGAGAGAGAGCCCCTAATAATCTTTGTCTTAACAAGAGGTGTATTTTAACTGGATTCAACTTCGAGTTTTTAGTCCTTAGTAAACTTCTCGGTGAACAAGCTTTTCTTAGCCTTTCCTTATCGTCCTTAGCGACAACAGCTTAACTCCGTACGATTTCTGCCTGACTCTCCTTCTCGGATCGCAGACCCTAACTAACTGCTCTGCTCGCGGACTCTAACTCCAACTGACTTTCGTGATTCTATTCGCGGGTCTTAAATAGTATTTCTAAATCTTCTAGACGATTCCTTCTCTAGAACGTTCGACTTCTTTCGATTCGTTCCAATCTCACTGGTCAACCAGAGTTCACTAACCTAAACATCAAAGGCTTCTTGGAGTCCAAAATACTTTTTTTTCTTAATCCTAGACTTATCGTCTGCTTTCTCTCATTAAAAAGATGTTATCTATCCTAACTACTTTTTCGGTGATTCCACAAAGACCACCCAGTAATCTAAGATAATCGGTAGTACATTTTTCTAAGGTTCTTTTCCAAGTCTGGCACAAGGCCGCAAATATAGGTGCAGGGCGGCGATTATATAACAGGAGTTTGTGATCTCCCGTAGGCCTAGGCTAATCTTCTCTATGATGCTCACCAACCAGCTTACGCTCAAAAATTTTACCTACCCTGTACTGCCAAATTGCTTTTATACAGCTAGGTTTCTAGTTGGATAATTCACAGCTAGATTGTTTTCAACAATATATGCTTAATTACACTAAAATCTTTTTTTTCCTGAATCTGACATGCTGAAATAGGGGTGCGTCTTATATGCCCGTGCGTCTTATATGCCGTCAAATACGGTATGTGTTGTATTATTAGAATATCTAACATAGCTTAATACGTGTACCTGTTCATGGTTAATATGATGGGAACGGTCTATACTGGCGGATTGAATAAAGGGTTTGGTTCAAGGTTATATGATAGCTCCTGAGTTTAATGAGAAAGTTCCCGAGTGTACGTCCCAGTGTTCAACAAGAAACACCTGAAGAAGCCCGGGAGGCACATTTGGAAATATAGTGTATACAGAAGTGAAGATGAGGACAACAGTCTGGAAAAGGGGTCACAAGAGTAAACTGCTACTTTGTTGAGAAATCAAATAAGGAAATCTTTCTTTGAAAATTTGCATTGGCTAGAAATTGGTTTAGAGTCTTAGGTAATGAGCACGTCAACCCGAGTTCAAATCTGGACGAGACTGTTTGCATTTCATATAGTGCTAATAATCGTTGGTGGTGTATGCATTCAACGACTCTCCCTCCAACTATAGGTAAACCGTAGAGCCGACTGGACTTTTAAACGTTGGATAGGTAACCAGTCTAGAAGAAGGAAAACTCTTAATTCATGTCAGCTTAACTCCTCTTAAGAAATTGACCTTGTGTCGCATCATGCTCGTGTGGAGAGACTGGTATATATATATATATATATATATATATTATATATATATATATATATATATTAGAATTATGCCGATAAAGAAGCATACGTGGGCTCCATAACAACATCATATACATATATAACGATACATATATATATATATATATATTATATATAATATATACTCACAAATACTAAAACACACACACACACACACACACACACACACACATATATATATATATATATATATATATATATATATATATATATATATATATATGTGTGTGTGAGCGTTAATATGTATAATTTTATTTCGCTGAAGCATCGATTTATTGTCTCCAAATCAAATATGGATTTCTGCTCGGAGCAAACCTGTAAAATGTCCACCTTTTCCAGCACGAACGGAGAGAGAGAGAGAGAGAGAGAGAGAGAGAGAGAGAGAGAGCAGAGAGAGAGAGAGAGAGAGAGAGAGAGAGAGAGAGAGAGAGAGAGAGAGAGAGAGAGAGTAGGAAAAAGAAAATTCACTTTTCCGAGGTGACGGTCAGATGCATGTAGGTAAATGCATTTGAACGGTGAGCCTTTTACCCTACATACGACACTAGCGATGGTTGCAGTGGGGGAGGGAGGTAAAGAGAGACACTCGTACAGCTAATAAATAAGGTTTGCCTGACAGTGGCCATGTTAAACACGATCAACCCCTGCCCACCCCGCTCACTTCCAACAATATTTACCAAGTTTACAAACTTTGTGTCCACGTTGTTTTAGCAATTGGAACGTGGACAAATAAAGTCATTATGTTGCAAAATCAATTTGTTAAATCTCATCAGCTGACCATATATATATATATATATATATATATATATATATATATATATATATAGTTTGTTGGCTTTTCCGGGAAGCATTCAGAGATTTCGAACCCCAGGCAAGAAATCTAAGATTTTCGAAGTTTTAATATATATATATATAAAAGGAGTATCAAAAAGGGTTTTTTGCCTCATACCCCCTTTGTATGGGCTGGGCACAAGGCCTCGTTTTAACGTGCGCCCACCCACGAGCCGAAGCTCATGGGTGAGAAAGAACAAAAATTGCGTCGATCTCTTCGGTATTTCCCCTCTAGGGGGCGACTCAGGCGCTGGGCAATAAACCAAAGAGGTAGGTATTGATTGGGGGATAGCCCTCTGGGTTCGATGCTATTATTTATTACTTAACCTGATCCAGTGGCCGAAGCACACTGGACCCCCCCCCGGGTGGGGAAGGTAAGTACCAGAGCACAACATCCGGAACAGATACTACTCTCTGATCCCCACCTATGCCAGGAGTATCAAAAAGGTATCAAGATTTATTTTAACTTTTTGACACTCCTTTTATTCGGAAAAGAATTAACGTTCCATTCAGTGTTCATTTCTATCTTGGTAAATACAGCTTTTTAGACATAAAATTACCCTAAACTGTTTAACATGCCGTTAAAATCAATCAATCATCTTTATTGTTCATCATTATTAAGAATTTATATTAGTTCTGTATATGTGATTCCTTTTTAGGCAAATTACACATATTGTAGGACGACAACAAGACAAATACACATACAGACACTTACATGAAAAAAAAAAACAATATACAGATAGACAAACAGGAAGACATATAGAGAAAATTCATGATTTTTGTTGTAATTTCGTATTCAGTGAGACCATTTGCAAAACAGGAACAGGTATAAATTACACATTTTGTAGGATGTCAGGACACACAGACACGCGAATGAAAAACCAAAATAAAACAGAGAGAAAGAGTGTGTGTCTGTGAGTATGAGAGAGAGAGACAGACAGACAGACAGAGAAAATATTTTGATATATCATTTCTTAGATTCTTTATAGGAAAATTAGACATTTGTAAGAAGTCAGGAACACATATACAAACACACTAGTGTGAAAACCAAACATCAAACACAAAGAGATAGAGAAACAGAGACATACAGACAGACACAGAGACATTGACATAGACAGACTGACATACAAGGTGTGTCAAAAACTATCGAGATATTTTGTACTTTTTAGACACCTTGTATTCTGAAAAAAATAACGTTACCTTCATTCTTCATTTCTCTGTCGGGAAATACAGCTTCAAACTCGGCACTGTTATGACACACCTTGTATTCTAAAAAAAAATAACGTTCCATTCATTCTTCATTTTATCTTGGTAAATACAGCTTTAAACTTGGTACTTTTATGACACACTTGTATTCTGAAAAATGAACGTTTCCTTCATTGTTCATTTCTATCGTGGGTAATACAGCTTCAAACTCGGCACTTTTATGACACACCTTGTATTCTGAAAAAAATAACGTTCCATTCATTGTTCATTTATATTTCGGTAAATATAGCTTCAATCTCGGTAATTTTATGACACACCTTGTATTCTGAAAAAAAAATTAATGTTCCATTCATTCTTCATTTCTATGGTAAATACAACTTTAAACTCGGCACTTTTATGACACACCTTGTATTCTGAAAAAAATGAACGTCTCATTCATTGTTCATTTTCTCTTGGTAAATACAGCTTCAAACTCGGCACTTTTATGACACACCTTGTATTCAGAAAAAATAACGTTCCATTCATTGTTCATTTATATTTCGGTAAATATAGCTTCAATCTCGGTAATTTTATGACACACCTTGTATTCTGAAAAAAATTAACGTTCCATTCATTGTTCATTTATATCTCGGTAAATATAGCTTCAACCTCGATACTTTTATGACACACCTTGTATTCTGAAAAAAAATTAACGTTCCATTCATTGTTCATTTCTCTCTTGTAAATATAGCTTCAACCTCGATACTTTTATGACACACCTTGTATTCTGAAAAAAAAATTAACGTTCCATTCAAATAATGTTCAAAATAATGTTCCATTCATTGTTCATTTATATCTCGGTAAATATAGCTTCAACCTCGATACTTTTATCACACACCTTGTATTCTGAAAAAAAAAATTAACGTTCCATTCATTGTTCATTTCTCTCTTGGTAAATACAGCTTCAATCTCGTTATTTTTATGACGCACATTTTATATAGAAAATTCAAGATTTTTGAAGTAATTTCTTGATAAAGAGAGACAGATAGACAGACAGACATATGTAGAAAATTCAAGATTTTCTTAGCAATATCCTGACAGCTTCAGGCGCCACCTACAATACAAATTCGTCCTCCTAGGAGACACTTTTCAAAATAAAATAATACCTTTTGATAACCCAACATCTATACGTTACCTCTCTCCACCAAAAAAAAAAAGAAAGGATTTACCATGTCAGGTGTGCTCAAGATAATATCAATACGGACTCCAAGCGTCCATTAGACTTGGATTCGTCATCCCCAAATTTATTGAGTTGAAAAATTTCGGAAGGAAGCGGGTTAAGTCAGACGACACGTCGCTGCACTTTAAACACAATACAACCGCTGACAATGCCTTCCCGTCCCTCGCTTCTCGGTTCCCGCTTTTATATGGCGTCGAAGA
This sequence comes from Doryteuthis pealeii, assembly GCA_023376005.1. Lineage (NCBI taxonomy): Eukaryota > Metazoa > Mollusca > Cephalopoda > Myopsida > Loliginidae > Doryteuthis > Doryteuthis pealeii. The sequence continues at coordinate 73,814,470 of CM042169.1, forward strand.
ATTCCATTCTGTAGCCTCCAAGAAAAATCCATTGTCTCTTTCTTTGCTCTTCGTTCTTCGAATTTGACCATTCTAAAAGCGAAGTGTCGCTCTCAGCCACTGACACCAGAAAATTACGCGTGCTGATCAGGAACATGGTGACCTTTGCACACCGCGGTCAGGGGTCATTCGGGTAATGGGGCAGGCACATTAGTTGACTGCCGGGGAGAACAACTATTTTCCATTACTGAGTCAGACCCGTGTTTGGGTCCCGAAACCCTAATGGAACACAGCCAAAATATTACAATAGTTATTTGCTATCCGCGGTATGGGAACTTTAAAATATCACCGCGGATAATATCAAATCAAATCCAATCAAATTTCAGGAAAAAATGGAAATGAATCCGACAGTAAGTAATTTTAGAAAAAAAACAAAACACAAACTTCATATATATATATATTTGTAGAAAGCGCGTGGTTAAAGTCATAGGAAATGGACTCGTCGACCCGAGTTCAATTCCTGGCTGTGGTGATTGCATCTAACTTAGCGCTAATACCCTTGGGAAAGGTATTAATTCTACTCTCCCTCCAGCTATGGGTAAATAGTAGGACAGACTGGGCTCTTTAACCTTGGTTTGGCAACCAGTCTAGGAGAAGGAAAACTGAATTCAAACCTGTTAAAACTCCGCTTAAGAAATTGACCGTGTGTCACATCCTGCTGGCGTGGAAGAGTTGGTATATATATATATATATATATATATATATATATACTAAAGCTGAGTGAATCAATGTCTGTCCCCTAAAGGCTTTTTTACTGTCTAGTTTATGATACGAAAGTTATACTAAACTATTCCTTTGTTCTAGTATTGAGTTACATTTGAATAAAATTCCATTTTGATTGGTTCTAATTAGTCGTAATTTACAATTAAGTTAAAAACAGATCTCGTCTATTACTCACATTCTTCCTATCACTTTCCACCTCTCTATGTATATAATGATTACCCCTTCGTTATATATGTTAGTTTTTCAGTGAGAGAAGAGAAAGAGAATAGAGATTACGAGACGTTAAGTTTCATAATCAGCTAACATGTAGCTTCAACATCTTCATTATTAATAAATCTAAATTTGGTCAAACGTTCCCTTTCTTAGAAATCTTACAAAATGATTTTGATTTTTTTTAACTTATTTTTTAATTCGCTTTGCAAACTCTCTATTCTTCCTAATCCCAATTACCTACCCAAATCTCAATAGCTCAATAGGCGTTGGAATATTTACATATATAAGCCGTGCAGGTCACGTGATTTATACCTCAGCCAATCAACAACCCGAATACGTGGTTGATTAACTATTTAATTCGCTGATATTGACAGACGCCCATTTGCACTCATTGAGGAACAGGCCTGCAACACTGAGGAGCACCAAGGAACAAATAATTGATTCTTCACCAAGGATCGCCTCTGCTTAACGCAAAGGATCTCGGCTTGACAGTGCTCTTGCTTGAAGCCTAAGATGGACACAAAACCGTAACAACCATTGGCAAACTTTCCTCTGTAAATTGCTCTAAAATCGACCATCATTCCAACATCTTGAATGCTTAGTCTGTGAAGAAAAAGAACTGAAAAAAACAATAAAAATCAGTTTAATATTATCTAGAAAAAAAAAAGATAAAAAGAAAACGAAAAAGAAAAAATCTTGAAAAAATGTTATTTCATATATTTAATCCTAAACTAACTGTTAATATTTAACCTAGACCTAAAATGTTATTTCATATATTTAACCCTAACTAACTGGTAATATTCAACCCTGACCTAACTGGTACTACCTTTCCGTGTTATAGTGGACCTGGGAGTAATGCAATAAAGGGGTAGTCCACACTTCCCAGCGCTCCAAGATTAACAATTAACAAGTCCCGTAAGATGTCGCTTCTCTTTTCTGATGTTTCGTCATACATGATTTATAGAAAGAAAAAAAACAGGCGATTCCATTCTCATTATTTAGATGTAATATGACAATTACACTGGTTTACAAAGAAATTGAGGCAAGCACAAAAATAACTGTTTTAACCGAATTTGGGGGTGCTGAATTCAGAAAATCCGTTTTACTCATCCCTCTAGTTTTTTAGATATCATACTGTACATTTTGTACACATACTGTACATAAAGGCGTATATACATTCAGGGTTAATTTCTAATATTGTGTGACTTATGTCTTCTTTTTTAGTTATTATGCAATAAATGTAATTACATTATCTATATATATAGCTATATCTCAAGACGGATTTTGGCAGTTAAGTGTAGCCAACACGTCTCAATCAACAGCCTGTAGTGCTCTGGCAGTCAGCAGATCATCTAAGAAAACACATTTCTAACTGTCTGTGGTTCTATGAATTGTGTACATTGTTTCATCCAAGTATATTCATTCCGTCAATGTTCTTTATCTATCCTGTTTTATCTGTAATAAGCTGCTGCAAATGTTGAAATAAGCACGTATATACTCAGTATATACTAAAATGAGACTATTTAAAAGATAGAAAACTAGAGTTGATAGAGCAAAACTGTTTATAAATTTGAATTCAGCACACCCAAATTAGTAAAAAAAACACCTATTCACATTCTTGCTTCAGACAAAAAATATTTGTTTTAAAGCAGTCTAATTATTCTCAACTAGTTTTAATCTGATCGATTGCCTGGAAACAAGTGTTTTTTTTTTTCTCATTTAAAAATGAATGCCACAAAAAGTGGAAGAAATGTATTTCTAACTGTCTGTGGTACTATGAATTGTGTATATTGTGTCATCCAAGTATATTTATTCCGTCAAGGTTCTTATCTATCCAGTTTATCTGTAATAAGCTATTTTACAATAAAAATACATTGGACATGATTTTTACCATAAAGATGCATTGGCCAATGATTTGCCACTACAAATGCATTGGAAATGATTTTTTTCTATAAAAATACATTGGAAGTGAAGTTTACTATAATGTATGGAAAATGATTACAGGCTTGTTCTTCATTCTATGTATTGGCGATTTTTGTTAATGTGACGCCAGCAGTGACGTAGCTTTTGTTATTAACATAGATGATTATAATGTAACCTAATGTGAATGAGACTCTATGTAAACCAGTGTTATTAAAAAAAACAATCAAAACTGTTGCTACCATTGGCAATATTTCCTTTGCGAATTGTTCGAAAATTGACCATAATTCGAACATCTTCACTGCTTAGAATAACTGTGGATTCTGTCCGTGAAGAAAAAGAACTGAAAAAAAAAAAAAAAAACAAAAAAAAACACAAAAACAATGTGATCTTAACTTGAAAAAAAAAGAAAAAAGAAAATACGAAAAAGAAAAATTCTTGAAAAATATATATATATTTTTCATATATTTCACCCATAGACCTAACTGGTACTACTTTCCGTGTTATAGTCGGAGTAATGGCAATGAAGGGGTAGTCCACACCTCTAACATTAACAATTAACAAGTCCCCTAAGATGTCGCTTCTCTTTTCTGATGTCTCGTCATCCATGATTTAGACTTAACTGGTACTACCTTTCCATGTTATAGTGGACCTGGGAGTAATGCCAATGATGGGGTTGTCCACACTTCCCAGCGCTCCAAAATTAACAATTAGCAAGTCCCGTAAAATGTCGCTTCTCTTTTCTGATATCTCGTCATACATGATTTATAGAAAAAAAAAACAGGCGATTCCATTCTCATTATTTAGGGGTAATATGCCAATTATTAAAAAAACAAAAAAACAATCAAAACTGTTGCTACAATGGGCAAGATTTCCTCTTCGAATTGTTCGAAAATTGACCACCATTCCAACATCTTGACTGCTTAGAATAACTGTGGATTCTGTCCGTGAAGAAAAAGAACTGAAAACAATAAGAAAAAAAACAAAAAAATGTGATCTTAACTGGAAAAAAAAAAGAAAAAACGAAAAAGAAAAAAAAATCTTGACCCCCAAAACAGAGACGAAGAGCAGAGGAGAGACATGAATTTGAATGGACACACGTAGCTGTAGAGATATTCTAACACATGCCTCCCAGGAAGCTCATTAGTGAGATGATTTCTTTCCACGCATACACTTAGCCAGGGATGAATGAGAGGCTTTAGAATATGGAAGCCCTTAACGGACACTTTGATTTGCACTCAGCAGAATCAATCGGAATAGACATTAAATTCTGGAAATTAACGCCTAAAATATAGTATTAACCATAAATAGAATGATCAACCCCAGAGATCAACACAGAAAAAAGGACCTGTGGAATAAAAAGTTTAAAAAAAGTTGAGGAAGTGCACTTTTTTGTGTATCAGCCGGACAGCGATGGAGTCTATCTCCTTTTCGCTAGCGCTAGATCAGGAGACTGTGTTTTTTTTTGTTGTTTTTTTTTCTGTGGTCGATAGCTATGGCAAGCGTTAACTGCTGTCTTACCGCACAGATAAAATTATCCAATCTGTGCTACTCATGTACTGAGTTGGCGGCCCGGTATCGAACCATAAATAGATTGATCCCCAGGAGATCTACATGAACACAGAAAAACAGACACGTGGAATAAGAAATTTAAAAAAGTAAAGTTGTGAAAGTAGTCTTTCTTCGGTATTAGCCGGATAGCAAAGGAGACTATTCCCTTTTCGCTAGCACTAAGCAAGGTAAATTCTTTTTCTCTTTTTTAATTTTTTTTTTCTGAGGTCTAGAGATATTGCAACCGACAGATGCTCTCTTTACCGCACATATCAGATTACCCAAACTGTGTTACTCATACTGTGAGTTGGCGGGCACTGGTATCGAACCCTGAACCTAGTGATTCCGAGGCGGGCGCTCTATCGACTGAGAAACAAACTTATTTCCATACATCTCTAATAATAAAGGCGAATGTCAGTGTTTCAGCGTGTCAAATTTTTCAACTTTATTCCTAGATGTTGTAGCCCAACATATAATACCATTTTTTAATCATATTAACACGTGAGCAAATTAGGAACATTCTGAGCCGAATCCGGACCTGCAATCCTGAAATTTTGTATTAAGCAATCAAACACACACACACACACACACACACACGCACACACACACACACACACACACATACATATATATATATATATATATATATATATATAATATATATATATATATATATAAAATAAATAAATAAAGATTTTACATATCTATTTATTAGGTGACAAAGGAACATTCCCGACCATATTGGTTTCATGCGAGGCAATCATCATATATATATATATATATATATATATATATATATATATTGATTATTTTTTCACTTATTTCACTATGGTCACTATTAAAACCAACAGAAAATACTAGAAAAAAATAGGAGTCTATAGAAATGTTTTGCGTCCTATCTGTTATCAGTTAATTTACTGCTAAAATTTTAAGGTTTGAAATATCTCTCTGGAATAGAGAATTAACGATTTTTTTCTGTAGGAATGATAAAAACATATTTTTTCAGTTTTTTCACCTTGGTCACAAAAACCACCAGAAAATACTAGAAATGTTTTGCATCTTATCTGTTATTAGCTGATTTACTGCTAAAAGTCTTCAGGTTTCAAATATCTCTCTGGGGAAGAGAATTAACGATTTTTTTTTCTGTAGTAATAAAAAAATATATTTTTTGATTATTTTTCACTTATTTCACTATGGTCACTATTAAAACAAACAGAAAATACTAGAAAGAAAGAGGAGTCTATAGAAATGTTTTGCGTCCTATCTGTTATCAGTTAATTTACTGCTAAGAATTTTAAGGTTTGAAATATCTCTCTGGAGTAGAGAATTAACGATTTTCTGTAGAAATAATATATATATATATTTTTCAGTTATTTCACCATGGTCATTATTAAAACAAACAGAAAATACTAGAAAGAAAGAGGAATCTATAGAAATGTGTAGTATCTTATCTGTTATTAGTTGATTTACTGCTAAAAATCTTCAGGTTTCAAATATCTCTCTGGAGTAGTGAAATAACGATTTTTTTTCTGTAGGATTAATATATATATATATTATATATATATATATATATATATATATATATATATATATATATATATATATTTTTTTCAGTTATTTCACGATGGTCATTATCAAAACAAACAGAATATACTAGACAGAAAAAAGAGTCTATCAAAAATCTTGCGTCCTATCTGTTATTAGTTGATTTACTGCTAAAAATCCTCAGGTTTCACATATCTCTCAGGAGTAGAGAATTAACGATTTTTTTTCTGTTGGATATACAGTAGTATATATATTTTGATTTTTTTCCAGTTATTTCACCATGATCACTATTAAAACAAACAGAAAATATTAGAAAAAAAAGAGGAGTCTATAGAAATGTTTTGTGTCCTATCTGTTATCAGTTAATTTACTGCTAAACATTTTAAGGTTTCAAATATCTCTCTGGGGTAGAGAATTAACGATTTTTTTCTGTAGGAATGATAAAAAAAAATATTTTTTCAGTTTTTTCACCTTGGTCACAAAAACAACCAGAAAATACTAGAAATGTTTTGCATCTTATCTGTTATTAGTTGATTTACTGCTAAAAATCTTCAGGTTTCAAATATCTCTCTGGGGTAGAGAATTAACGATTTTTTTTCTGTAGGAATGAGAAAAAAATATTTTTCAGTTTTTTCACCTTGGTCACAAAAACAACCAGAAAATACTAGAAATGTTTTGCATCTTATCTGTTATTAGTTGATTTACTGCTAAAAATCTTCAGGTTTCAAATATCTCTCTGGGGTAGAGAATTGACGATTTTTTTCTGTAGGAATGAGAAAAACATATTTTTCAGTTTTTTCACCTTGGTCACAAAAACAACCAGAAAATACTAGAAATGTTTTGCATCTTATCTGTTATTAGCTGATTTACTGCTAAAAATCTTCAGGTTTCAAATATCTCTCTGGGGTAGAGAATTAACGATTTTTTTTCTGTAGGAATGAGAAAAAAATATTTTTTCAGTTTTTTCACCTTGGTTACAAAAACAGCCAGAAAATACTAGAAATGTTCTGCATCTTATCTGTTATTAGTTGATTTACTGCTAAAAATCTGCAGGTTTCAAATATCTCTCTGAAGTAGAGAATTAACGATTTTTTTCTGTAGGAATGAGAAAAAAATATTTTTTCAGTTTTTTCACCATGGTCAAAAAAAAAACAACCAGAAAATACTAGAAATGTTTTGCATCTTATCTGTTATTAGTTGATTTACTGCTAAGAATTTTAAGGTTTGAAATATCTCTCTGGAATAGAGAATTAACGATTTTTTCTGTAGGAATGAGAAAAACATATTTTTTCAGTTTTTTCACTATGGTCACAAAAACCACCAGAAAATACTAGAAATGTTTTGCATCTTATCTGTTATTAGTTGATTTACTGCGAAAGATCTTCAGGTTTCAAATATCTCTCTGGGGTAGAGAATTAACGATTTTTTTTTCTGTAGGAATAAAAAATATATATATATTTTGATTATTTTTTCCAGTTATTTTATCCTGGTCACAATTAAAATAAACAGAAAGAAAGGGGAGTTTATATCTTCGACTATGTCTGCAAGAGGCTGGGATAAATTAAATTTAAGAACGGTAACCTCTTTGGTTTGTTTGCAACAAGTTCGGAACAAAATAAAAGACCGAGTTTGGAATGTCTTTCCAAAACGCAAAGGATTCTCTTAATTTAATTATAAGGCAGTTCGATGCCAGACGTAAATAATTTCTTGCAAATAGGAAGAAAAGACAAAGAAAAGGGGAGGAAACAGAAAATTCAATTTGGCTACCATAAAGACAATATATAAACATTTTGATATTAATGGAATTTTGTTGTTTTTTTTACTAAAAATAATCGCGTATACTAATGTAAATACATAAATCTTGGTACAAGGGAGGAGAGGGGTATTTTCATTTATTTCCTGTCTATTCATGTAGATGTCAAAACTGCGTACAGTATCATCAATAAATATACACAACCCTGCCCAATTCCAAAGTAAGGCACCAGGATTCCAATATACGTAACTAGAAGCAGCTACCCGGCATCGTCTGGGTAGAAAAGAAAAAAAAACACCCGCACAAATAAGAAAAAACATGCTGTAATGATTTGTAATAAGTAATTGAGAGTTAACTCCCCGATTACATATAATACATTATATTATATTACGTCAAGCCCTAGCACCTATATGATTGCCCCAACCCTATTGCCCTTATGGCAACCCCAACCCATTTTATCATATGGGTGCTAGAAGGTAGTGGCTGAGGGTCTACATATCCTGGGAATGACGTTAAACTCATTAGGTTCGTTAAGTTCGATATAATTACAAGAATATCCGGTGATGATACACATCAGTTAGTAATACCTAGCTGGCTCATGGGGAACATTTACAGTATAGAAATATTCCTGACAGACTGACACCGAATCTATATTATAATAAGATGCGAAATGCAAACAGCCTTGGGTAGAGGTTCCTTTGAAGTCGACCAATACGCGAGAATATACGGTGATATTACACATTGGTTTATAATACCAATCTGGCTCATGGGGAACATTTATAGTATAGAAATATTCCTGACAGACTGACACCAAATCTCTATTATAAGGTGCAAAATGTCCTGGGAATGATGTTAAACTCTATTTGATGGTGAGGTTCCAGTTTTGGAGGTTTGGGGAATGTGGAGCACCCCTTCATCACCATTGCTCCCTAGTCCACTCTGACTCAGAGTGGTAGTACCTGTTAGGGTCTCATCTAATGACTTTATTTTAAAACTTTATCGGCATTAAATGACCCACTGAAGTTGATATGCTGTAAACCAAACCAAACCAAACCAAACCAAACCACATTCACTAGATGACAAAAATTCTAGAAGTTGGGGTGAGGTTTCAACAGTACATGTCCACCCTCTTTTTATTTTCTTATTGTTTTTGTTTGCTTGTTGTTTTTTTTTCACCCGATTTGTGTATACCATAACCTTAGATTTGTTACTGAGGCAGGACATTTTTTAAAAATTAATTCTCTTATTTTTTTCATTTTTGTATTCTTTTTTTTTCTTTTTTCTTTTCTTTTCTTTTAAATTTTAATTTTTTTATTTATTCTTACTCTTTTATTTTTTGAATTTTGAATATTGCATTTTTAAGATTTTTTTAATTCATTTAACTTTGGAGAACTCTTGTACCGTAGTGGTATATTTCCACGGTACCAAAATGATATATGTCGCGTTGTCCCTTTTTTTCTTGGTACTAAAACTATAACCGTAAGGCGGCGGCGGCGGCGGCGGCGGCGGCGGCGGTGTATACCATGTAGCGGGCCTCGTCCACGTCCCTCCAAATTCACCGTGCTAAAATGGTGTTGATAGAAATTATAACACGAGAAACATGTCGTCACAACTGCCAGCCTTTATTATCGTGCTCGTATAGTGGGCTCGTACCAGAGAGGAGGAAAGGCAGAGAGAAAGAGAGAGAGAGAGAACACTACTAGATTACTGTGATCCCAGGAGGGACCCAAGGTCAGGTCCGTACCCTACGACCGCAGCAGGCAAAAAGAGACTCATCCCTTTCCTCGTCGCTCCACGTCACCACGTGACTTCCGGTCAACACCCGACTTCCGCTTGTGGTCAACACCCGACTTCCGCTTGCCACTCAATTCTCCGTTCGGGGTCACGCTACGGTCAAACCATCGCTCATCCTGTTTTGGGTTATCACTATTTTCCTTAAACCTTCACTATTTCTTCCTCCTCCTTCCATTAGTAGTCCTAGCTGACAAAAGTCAATAATATACCCATCTTGCAACACTCTCTAGTAAATACTATATTAAACTCTCAGTAAGAATAAAGTAGAAAAAAAGCTTTCCAAAATCTGTTGGTGTTATTGTGTGTCATTACAGTAAGGTAGTCTTGCAGATTTGTTACTACTGAATAGCAAGTTCAATCCTCGCTGGATACCCATTAACACTCCCATGAAAGAGATCTTATGTTAATACGGTCTGAAAAAATAAAGTAATTATCGTCTGTTGTTTACAAGTGTGATCGTAAAATGCATAAACTGATGCATGTATTTATCAGTTAAAACACCGCTTCTTAATGACATCTGTCGACGGCCAAAACGTTAAGAACCCGGGCTGATGAAGAGTCTGTCGCGTTTCACTCCTGTTCAGAAGTAGTTATTGCGTCCAGCCACACTGAATGAGACGTGAAACGTCAAAACACGGTCTCTGTGGATGACCTACACACACACACACACACATACATATATATATATATATATATATATATATATATATATATATATATATATATATATATATATTATAGAAATTTTTTTTGCTCGTTTTTATAGTTAAAATAGAAGCATTATTTATAATACGATATTTTTTTTTTTTTTGAAGGCAAAATAATGCAGATTCATGTTGAAAAACATATTTATTGAAGTATTCTTAATTTTCGGATAATATCCATCTTCAGAGAATTTATTATAGAGATGGAACATTTTCAACTCTATAATAAATTCTCTGAAGATGGATATTATCCGAAAATTAAGAATACTTCAATAAATATGTTTTTCAACATGAATCTGCATTATTTTGCCTTCAAAAAAGATATATATATATATATATATTATATATATATATTATATATATAGAGAGAGAGAGAGAGAGAGAGAGAGAGATAGAGAGATAAAAGGATATGAAAACAACATAATATCCTGTTAAAATGAAAAGATTTTATATTATATTATATCTTTAACAGCATATTGTGCTGTTTTCATACCTTTTTCTCTATACTTATACCGTCGGATTCATTTCATTTCTTAACTTATATATATATATATATATATATATATATATATATATATATATATATGGGAGATTATGTGCTTAATTAAAGTCATACCTAATTTTGTTAATTGATTAATTATAACTAAATGAATTAGGCGTGCATATCGGTTTAAATATAATGCGTAAACAAATCGAAAAAAAGTCATCTCTGTATGTACATTTCAGCCCATTTCTTGCAAATAGGAAGAAAATACATTTAAACCGATATGCACGCCTAATTCATTTAGTTATAATTAATTAATTAACAAAATAAGGTATGACTTTAATTAAGCACAACATCTCCCACAAATTGTCAGCCTTTGCCATTTTAAACAGATTGTTTGACTACTCATATATATATATATATATATTATATATATATATATATATATATATATATATATATATATGGAATGTTAGTCTCAGACACATATCAATAAAAAAGAGATCAAATGATCCTGTTAATAAAAAAACAAAAAAAAAATAAAATAAAATAAAAATAAAAACAAAACCTTGCTTAGAGGCGAATCAAATCTGGATTAATAATTAAAATAAAATAAAAAGAAATGATCAGACACACAGACATAAGCACCACGCACACGCACATACGCTTACATTTACACACACAAGCACGCACACACACACACTTACACACACAAACACACACATAAGCAAGCACCCCAACCATTCACATACACACACAGAATTTGGAAGACCCAAGACAGAACGAATCTAGCAGCCGCTAAGACAACTTCAGTTCCAGTATTCTTCTGAGGATGGGAATTTTTGTCCCGAAATATTGAGAAATAAAATGACAGGTTAACAAAAAACATCATAGTTACCTTCTTTTTTCTTTACACTCGTATTGTGACAGCCTTCAAAACCAACCAACAAACCAATATATACACAATGCTTCAAGCAAATTACAAAACCCTTTATATATATATATATATATATATATAGGAGTAGAATATCCGGCAGATGACCGGAGTAAGATGATTTTAGGAACACCCATGAGCTAGAGAGAAAAGGAGTAGACAGGAATAAGCGAGGAAAATAATCTAGCAAATTCTTATAAAAATAATTTAAAAAAACAATTGACAGTAAAAATCTATAACTAAATGTTATCCTTTTTTATTGTAGAAAAAATAATGACAAGTATTTTTTTATTTTTTTGTATATTTGAAGAAATCATATATCAAGATATCATTCATTCAATGGCAATTCAGTCTCGAAAGACTATGATAAAGTTTTTTTGTGCCCTGAAGTTGCAGCGCCTCCTGTGACTGTGAAGTCCGATTTTGCATTTGAAGTTTGTCCCTGTAGATGATAATGTTCCGATACTTTGTTGCCGCTGCTTTCTTCTGGACCTCTTAGCTTCACGATGTTGTATCAGGGTGACTTCTGACATGTACATTCCTCTATGGAGATTCTGTCGCCACCGAGGGCGGTCTTGAGCCAAATTTTCCCAGCTGGAAGGGACAATGCCAAAACACCTGAGATCATTTTTGCAGATATCCTTGAATCGCAGTAGGGGGCGACCAATCTGTCTTTTACCAGATGTTAGCTAAACCATACAGGATATCTTTCGGGATTCGTCCATCATCCATCCGACGTACATGGCCCAACCATCGGAGACGACGTTGTTTCAGTAGAAAGTACAGGCTGGGGAGTTGAGCTCTCTCTCTATGACTGCTGTGTTAGTGATCATGTTAGTGACATATAGAAAATAAAAAAGGAAAGAAATGAGGAAAGAAAGGAAGGGCAGAAAGAATACTGGAAGGAAGAAAATAAGAAGGAAATGAATATGGAAAGAAGAAAACGAAAGAAGGAAATGTAAGGAAAGGAAAGGAAGAAGGAAAACAAGAAAAGAGGGGGAGAAAAGAAAGAAAAGAAAGACTTAAATCCTGTTGGGATTACCTTCACATTGCCCTGGAAGAGTTATCTTCCCGCTGGGTTGTTCTCACCAGGGGCTATAGTATTTAAGCGCCTGGTTCAAACGCTTCTAGCTCTCTTTTCTACTCTCTCGTACGTACCCACATGGGTTAGACACATTGTCACACCCTTTCTTCTGCCCCTCCCCCATCACTAGTAAATGATTTTTAATGTATGGACTCTCCAGTCCTTTTATCTCTACTCTTGTATGTTTATTTTATATACTTATATTTTATTGTTAAAGTATAAATATTTACCAAATCCCTCCGCACGAGCAGGATGTGGCACAAGGTCAATTTCTTAGGCGGAGTTTAACAGGTTTAAATTCAGAGTTTTCCTTCTCCTAGACTGGTTACCTAGCCACGGTTAAAGAACCCTGTCTGCCCTACTATTTATCCATAGCTGGAGGGAGAGTAGGATTCATGCCTTTCCCAAGGGTATTAGCACAAATTGAAATGCAATTACCACATCTAGTAGTTGAACTCAGGGCGACGAGTCCATTTCCCATGACTTTAACCATTACACCACGCGCTTCCTACGCATTTATTGTTAAAGTATAATGTCTTATTTCCGTGCTGTGATATATAAAATGTGTTATCCCACAAACGTGTCGGGGTTGTATGTTCATATATTAACCATGAACCCACAATCCTAAAAAAGACAAGAGGACGATGAGAAAGAGGTTCAATTCTTGCTGATGAGGAGGCAAATATAGAAAATAAATATAAACATTAAATAAACTTCTGATGATTTTAAAAAAAAAATAATGAAAATTATGATTGAAAAACAATGTTTTCATTTTTGCACTGTTAAATCAACTGAAATTTAATGTAGCTAAAAACAAGTTACGATAAGAGGATTTTTAAAAATTCTATGAAAAATTAATTAATAAACTGATTTTCATGAAAATTTCCATAAATGTTTAGCATTGGATGTAAATACATCTGAAATAGGTTTTTTCTAAAATATATTAGGGGACATATTTTTTTACGAGGTCTATTCCCCCCCCCATTCTATTTTATGTGATAAAAAAATGACGCTTCAGAAACTTTTTAAAACTTTTTTTCTATAAAGATAAGAGTCTGAATAACTATATCAATGAAATTATATGAATGTACGAGGTGTAGTTT
>CM042169.1:73830816-73860816 GCA_023376005.1 Doryteuthis pealeii
GATGATGATGATTTCACATACCTTTTTCTTTCATTCGTTAATTTTTATTTCTTCTTCTTTTTCTTCTTCTTCTTCTTCTTCTTATGATGATGATGATGATGATGATGATGATTTCACATACCTTTTTCTTTCATTCGTTAATTTTTATTTCTTTCTTCTTCTTCTTCTTCTTCTTCTTCTTCTTCTTCTTCTTCTTCTTTCTTGTAATGCATTTGTGTTCTTGCTCTTCTTGTTCTGCTTATTCTTGTTTCTTTTGTTATCCTTCTTGTTCTTCTTGTTGTTGTTGTTGTTGCTGTTGTTGTTGCTGTTTGTGATTTTCTTCTTCTTCTTCTTCTTCTTCTTCTTCTTCTTTCTTCTTTTCTCTTTCTTCTTTCTTCTTCTTGTAAATGCATTTGTTCTTTCTTCTTGTTTGCTTGTTTGTGCCTTTTGTTATCCTTCTTGTTCTTCTGTTGTTTGTTGTTGTTGTTGTTGCTGTTGGTTTTTTTTCTTCTTCTTCTTCTTCTTCTTCTTCTTCTTCTCTTCTTCTTCTTCTTCTTCTTCTTCTTTCTTCTATTCTCCACCTCACTTATTATTAACGGAAGCAATTATAATCTTTTATTTATATTTCTTCTTTTTTCTCCTTCAATCTCACTCCTTCGTCAATATTTCGTTTTCACTCACATTCTACAATTAATATTTATTTTGTATTCACATTCTTCTACTTAAAATTCTTCTACTCCTTCTTCAATTCATATTTATTCTTCTTCACATTTTCTTCCATTCACACATGTTCTTCTTCAGCCATATTATTTCACTAATATTTCTTCTTCTTCTTCTTCTTCTTCTTCTTCTTCTTCTTCTTCTTCTCTTCTTCTTCTTCTTCTTTCTTCTTCTTCTTCTTCTTCTTCTTCTCTTCTTTGTATTTTCTTTTTTTCTTCTCTTCTTTCCTCTTTGCCTTTCGTGCTTCTTCTTCTTTTCTCTCTTATTTGATATGCACCCTCCTCCTCCTCCTTCTTTCCTCTTCTTCTTCTTCTTCTTCTTCTTCTTCTTATCTTCTTTTCTTGAAGTGGAGAGAGATACGGCGGCAGCTCAACCATTTTTTAATAATCCCGAAGATTAAATGGAATTTTCTTAAGAACAGGGACGTGTACAAGCGATGGTTCGGTCGCCATGGAAATGGAGCATTTTACGTCCAAACTACACATCATCCACCTAAGCAGAGCCGCAATCTCTCTACAGACAAAAATCTTCACGGCATGGTTAATGAAAGACGTCATTATCTGACACGATGCTGCGGAGAGAGAAGAAATGCTGGTATATGTTGGTAATACGGTACATAGGTAATCTTCAGTGCCAGGACTATATAACGGGACTAACCTACCGGAATAATCTGTGAGGTATCTCCCCAGGAGTAGGAGGTTGGGGTTAACTAGGGTGTGAGAGATAGAGGACGTGTTTAGATGGCACTGGTTTGTTCAAATAAAATGATTAAATCTTATGTTCCATGTACTATTAAAATTCTGGATAGTAAACGGGAGCAGGAGCTAGCTTCTTTGCACTGTACCTATCACTCTTGACCTTTCGAGTTTCCAGTGCACCAATCGACGTCGCAGACTTTCGGTCTCAACGTCTACACAATCACAGTCTTGACTCTCAAACGAACGCATGGTCAAAATTCAGTCTTGAGGCCTTTTCTTTATATTCATTATCCGAACTCCACGTGATTTATAAAGAAAAATCCATCATCCGTTCCCGAAAAATATGTTTTTATTCCATATATTTTGTTCCAGATGATGGTACCGTTTAGTTCGTATTTTGTTTTACGGCATATAACCTCAGTGGAGTCATTTAAATTTTGCCGATACAAGTTTTGAAAATAAATCACTAGTTCTTAATTGGATATATCAAATTTTTATGTAATAAATAAAAAAAATACATCTTCCTATTTAACGACCCATCAGAATGGAACCTAACTAAGGTTGACCCTACTCGGGTCAGAGTGAGACCAAAGGAGCAAATGAAGTGATGAAAGGCGTGCTCCACAATTCACCGCAAAACCTCCAAACTGGCAACTCACCATCA
Source organism: Doryteuthis pealeii (assembly GCA_023376005.1). NCBI lineage: Eukaryota > Metazoa > Mollusca > Cephalopoda > Myopsida > Loliginidae > Doryteuthis > Doryteuthis pealeii. The sequence goes on from CM042169.1 coordinate 73,832,878, forward strand.
ATAGAGTTTAACGTCAATTCCCAGGACTGTAGACCCACAGTCCACGCCTTCTTAGCACCCATATGAAAAAGTAGGGTTGGGGTTTGCAATTAAGGGGCAATAGGGTTGGGAAATCATTATAGGGTGCTAGGTCTTGGGGTGACACAGCCGATTGATCGGAGGGGGCGCTCTCCGCACCGCCCGTTCTAGCGAAGATAGGAGACGAAAGTGGTAGTCATTGGGCACGTCATGTGACGCTCATTCCACCTGGGCTCTATCCTTAAGCATTCATGGGTCGGCACCAGACGACCACGGTGGCCAATTGGGGGAGTCTTACCCTCTGAACAGAGGTGCAGTTCCAGTGCTATTCTAACGCCGGCAGCCGACAGGCGCGCGTGTCCAGATAGTGTTTAATAGAAGCCTGAAACATTTTAATACGATCAGACTTCACCAATCAGCAAATAAATTTAGACACACAGATTAATTGATGTTATATATTTCCATGACTGTAAGGTTTAAGTACTCAACGCGTTTCAAAAGTAGTTTTATTCTATTTATATTGTCCAGATGATGTTGTGATAGACCGAACGTTTATTAACGTCGACCATCAACCTCAGGACAATAAATTTAGACAACGAATTAATTGATTTATCATATTTCCCTTGACGTAGGTATTTTATATACATCAACCGTTCCAAATAAGTTTTTGAATATCCTATTATAATTGTTCCAGCATGACGTGTTTAATAGAAAACCGAAAACGTTTAAAATACGTCGATTTCAAACCATCAGCCAATATTTAGACACACTGAATTAGTATGATTATTACTATTTGCCTTGACGTTAGGTTTGTATACCATCTCCCTTCGAAAATAGTTTTTTCTTCCTATTATATTGTCCATATGTAGTGCTTCTACTTCAGAAACGGAAAACGTTTTGAACGTCGAACGCAATCAATAATAACATTTTGAGGCACTTTTTTTTATATTTGGTCGGGGTGGGAAAGAAAAAAAAGTTAATTGATTTATGCTGATTTCCCTTGACGTATAGGTTTATACCATCACCGGTTCCAAAAATAGTTTTTAATTATATTATATTGTCCAGATGAGTGTTTAATAGAAACCGAAACGTTTGAAACGATCGACAGCGCAATCAAATTCAACACATACGATTAAATTGACTTTATCCTATCTTCTCTTGACGTATGGTTTACTACATGTATTATGACTCTAGCCAAAGCTTACCGTTTGATTTTGCTAATTATGCCTAACCCCGATTTCTTTAACCGTTCTGATCGCCATTTAGACAAATAAAATCTTTAAACAACTAAAATAAATATCAAGCAGCCATGCCATAGGGATACAAAAAAAGAATCAATATACATTGTCCATTAGGTAAAGTCTATTCAAATCTATTCCTGTCTGGTATAGGACCACAGCAAGGTCTATATAAGAAACTCCTATCTATGTGCATAGTTTAAAGGGAATATTTAGTTAACCTACACAATCGATCCTTTTCTGAAGTGAATTCTGTAGAAAATAGTACAAAGAAGAAGAAGAAAGAAAGAAAGTAAAGAAGAACAGAGAAGAGAAAGAAGAAGGATAGAAGAGAGAAGAGAGGAGGAAGAAGAAGAAGAGAGAAGAAGAAGAGAAGAAGAGAAGAAAGAAAAGAAGGGAGAAAGAAGAAGAAGAAGAAGAAAGAAGAAGAAGAAAGAAGAAGAAAAAATTAAAGAAGAAGAAAAGTATTAAGAAGAAGAAGAAGAAGAAGAAGAAAGAAGAAGAAGAAGAAGAAGAAGAAGAAGAAAAAGAAGAAAGAAATAAGAGAAGAAAGAAAGAAGAAGAAAGAAAGAAGAAGAAAGAAAGTAAGAGAGAAGAAAGAAAGAAGAAAGAGTACGAAAGAAGAAGAACGAAACGAAGAGAACGAACCAGAAAACGGAAGAAAGAACGAACGAAAGAACGATAAAAAAGAACAACGAACAAGCAAGACAAGAAGTAAACAGAAGAAGAAGAAGAATGAATAAAGACGAAAGAACGGAAGAGGAACGAAGGAAGAAGAAAACGAAAGAAGAGAAAGAAAAAGGAGAGGAAGAAAAAGAGACGAAAGAAGAAGAAGAGAGAAGGAGAAAAGAGAACGAAAAGAAGAAGAACGAGAAGGAAGAAGAAAAAGAAGAAAGAAAAAGAAGACGAATAGAAAGAGAAGAAAAGAAAGAAACAAAAGAAGAAAGAATCAATCCTTTTCCTGAATTGAATTCGTGAAACATAGGATATTTTCTTAATCGACGGACAGGTCAGATGTGACCTTAAAACAATCCTAAATCACACTGGATTGACCGAGAGATTTGAAGAAGCGTCTTTAGAAAATGGTTGGCAGCAGGAAACAGTCGCAGACTGACCGAAAATGGTCGACTTTTCTATGCTTTTTCATTCTCGTCAGTATCAACCGCTCGCCAGTTCTGGCTTGTAATCGGGTAATTCTGGTGAGGTGAAATGCGGAATTGTGACGAAGAGGAAGAGGTAATGATTGGTTCAGAGTTCTGTTTTCAGATTCTGAGAAGAAGAAGAAGAAGAAGAAGAAGAGAAAGAAGAAGAAGAAGAAGAAGAAGAAGAAAAGAAAGGAAAAAGAAAGAAGAAAGAAAAGAAGACAGAGAAGAGAAGAAAGAAAGAAGAAGAAAGAAAGAAGAAGAAGAAAGAAGTAGAACGAAGAAGAAGAAGAAGAACAACAACAAAACAACAACAACAACACATCAAAACAACAGAATAACGAAGCAAGAAAAAGAAGAAAACGAAAACAAGAACAAGCACAAGAAGAAGAAGAAAGAAGAAAAAGACACAGAAAATAGATAAATCTATCACATAAGCATATATTTGAATAGAATACACCGGACATCAGTTCAATAATTTTGGCAGTATTTTGGTAATATGACGACAATTGAACATCTACAGACCTTTTATCATGGAGCACTCTTAACGTATCTTCAACACGAACTTATATATATATATATATATATATATATATATATATTATAAATATAATATAAAAATGTTGTCTGGTTCCAATGGGAGACAAATTCAATATTTTATAAAAAAGTGAAATGTCTTTTGTTCTTAAATTTTTTTTTCTATAGATAGACAAATATGAAAAACAGAGATAGGGTCATAGATATAAGCACATTGAAATAGATAGATAGATTCATAGATCCATATATATGATAGATATGAACAAACACAAGAGGGATATATAGATAAATAGATTGGTAAATATAACAGACTGAGCTTATATAGATAATATAGATATACAGATAGACATAAACAACACTGAAATTAGATAGACAAGATAGATAGATTGCTATATCTTTAAAAAAAATTGGGATAGATAGATAGATAGATAGATGCTCACAGACATACTAGGATATATGTATATTGTATGTATATATGTGTTATATGTATATATGGGTATGTGTGTGTATATGTGTATCTATTATTATATATATATATATATAATATATATATAATGCATGTATATGTATATAGAGAGAGATAGATAGATAAATATCAACTTACTAAACACAGATAGACAGATAGAATATATTGAATGAAATAGATAGATAGATTGAACAGACTGAAATAGATAGAAAGATAGATAGATAGATATATACAGACTGAGATAGATGGATAGATAGATAGTTATAAACAAAGTAAGATAAATAGATAGATATATAAGATAAAAGATAGTTATGAATAGACTTAAATTAATTCGTAATTCAAAATTCAACTCTTAAGTATGTATATATATTGTCACATATACACACCGATACAACATACTTTACATACGCACACACGCACACAAAAAGTAGACATAAGTAGGACAGACAAAGGCAAATATACGTGCACAACACATACACACCCCACAAAGTATAGATTTAAGTGAAACATAGAATGTCTTCGGACAAAGAACAAAAAACAATTACAAACCTACACACACCTGATATTATCAAATGAACATCTGATGAACTTTATCACGACAACCCAAATAAAAAAGTAATAAAAATAAAAAAAAGTTATAAAAAGGCTATAAATTCAGCTAATGACTTATTAGTAAACCACCCAAAAAAAAAACACCTGTTTAAAAGACTAATGTTAAAAATGAAATTCACTTCCACCCCCACAAAAACAGGAAGAGAGAGGTGTGTATGTATATATATCACTTGCATGTAAAATTCATTTTCATATTATCAATCAAGCCTGAAGAATACCAGAAGATCTGAAACATTTGTTGCAGTATGTAAAAACAAAAAGAATAAAAAAAGAAAAAAAATTTTTCTGAGAACAAATACATTTTGCGGACTTCCTTTTTTATAATAATATATATATATATATTATATTATATTATAATATATATATAATGGCAATTGAGATATCTGGCGAATGAGCGTTTACATTTATGGGTATATCAATACAGATAGGGTCTTTTTGCCTGCGTATGACGTTAATCTCTATCTGATGGTGAGTTCTAGTTCTGAGATCTGGGGAATGGAGGTCCCTCTTCATCACTATTATTCCCCAGGTCCATTCTAAACCGGATGGTATGACTGTTAGGTCCATCTATGGTTAAATAGAAATGATTTTTTTTAAATTGTTAAAAACATTCGAGTTTCAAAAAGAAAATTGAGTATCAAGATGAATAAAACAAAGATCTTCGGTGTAAAATAACCCAACAAGAGTTGATATACCGTGAAAATCTAAACAAAACCCAAAAATTCTATAATCATTGAAATATCACTGTTTTTTTGTTTTTTTTGGGAGGGTCGAATCTTTCTACGAAGCCGAAACTTTTCTAATCAGATAAAATCATGATTATTTGGTCTGAAAGATTTTAAACCATCTGTACTAGCAATATATTGCGCCCTCCTGGTACAAGTAATCAGTTTTAATGTAATAAATATTATTCGTCGGTATACTGTTGGTTTGAACAACAGCAACTGGCTAAGCACAACTGAAGGCGTGTCCAAGACAGTATTTATGGAAATCAAGAATAGTCCATTCATGTATTGGGTGATTCCATTCTTGAGTTCTGATTGGCTGCTTGGTTTCTATGTGTGATGAGTTTCATAAATACCTTCATTCTGCAGTAGAAATTGCAACAATATGGTTCGTATTTAATGTACGACTGCTTGTTGCTGTGTCTTAGCAATTCGACGGTAATTGGAACTCAGCTTGATTATTCTATAAATATCATATTAAATTATAAGGCTAATGAAACTAGACAAGAATGCAGATTAAGAAAACAGAGTATCTATCTAAGAATGAATAAAACTAAAGTATTCGGCGTATTAATAACCCAAACAAGTTGGATGCCGTAAAATCCAACCAAACCCCAAAATCCTATACGCATTGAAATATCAACTTGTGTTTTTTAATTACTCTTTTTTCGAATTTTCTACGAAGGTGAAAATGCAAATCATTTAAAATTATGACTAATTAAACTGAAAATATTTAAAATTTTATATTTATACTATATATATATATATATTATATATATATAATTATTAATTTATGTGAAGTAAGATGAGAAATTAATTCGACAGTATGTGGAGAATTTTTTTTAAGAAAACAAAGACAGGATGTCATAACGATGAGAACTCTTCATGTCGATACTTAAGTATACTTAATAAATTTTTTTAAATAATTCCGTAATTTATACATTATTTATTTAAATATATATAGTTTATCTATTTGAATTTTTATTATTACTATGGAAACAATTCAAGGAACAGCTTTGATAATTTGTTAATATAATTGTTATTTATTCTATGTATTGACGATTTGGGGTAATGTGATGTAAGCAGTGACGTAGTTTCCGTTACAATCAAATAGAGACCTAATATTCATTAATATATATATATATATTATATATATATATATATATATATTGATATATAAAGGAGAGATTTTGGTATGTACGTGTCGTATAAGTTTAAAACGGGTGGTCACTCAGATTCAAAATCTTGCATACACATTGAATATCGTTTCTAAATAAGAAACACTCTAAATGTGGTTATTGATTTTTTCTGATTAAGGGATATAATTAATTAATTAAGCCAAAATCACAATTTGCGAAACTGTCCGTATACTAACTTCTGCTGATGATGACATATTGTCCTCTGCCTGACTTTTTATTAGAGCGAATACCAGCAGTGAAATTTGGTTTTAGTGAATAAATTTCGCAGTCTTAAGCAGTTCATCCCGGAATTTATCGCTATTTAAAGTCCAATCTTAAAATATCCATATGGTTGAAAAGAAGAGAAGATAATCTTTCTCAATATATAATTTGTAAGAATCTTTATCCATTGAATCATTTTTTATAGCGAAAAATCAAACCTTATTCATATCGCAATCTTTTTATTCCTATCTTTAAAATATTAATTTAGTTAGAAATGAAATGAAATAATCTACCCATACAAATATTTATTAGGTACGAAAGATGTAGTTTATCGATTGAATTTAATATATAACTCAATGTATGTATGTACATTTCGGCCTATTATGCCTCATCAACAAAGTTATAGACCGGAAGCCGCTTTGTTCTAACTCTGCTGAAGGGGCATAATAGACCGAAATGTACATACAAAGAATGACTTTTTCTTAATTGTTTACGCTTTACATTTGAACAGATATATTCACCTAATTCATTAATTATCACTAATTGATTTTCAAATTAGGTATGACTTTAACTAAGCACATATTCTCTCAAAAATTGTCGGCATAGCCATATCAAAACAACTGTTTTGTTACTTTCATATATATATATATATATATATATATATATATATATAGCTACAATGTATGCACCCTCCGGGTGCAAGTATTATATAGTTTTCATGTAATAAAATAGATTAATTTAGAAATGCTAATGAAACTAAATAAGAATGCAGATAAAAAGATTTGAAACTGAGGGTGTATAATCAAAAAATAGAAAACTGAAACTTACTCTCCCCCCACTTCCCTCTTTCATTGCTAAATAATCCTAATTAACTATTTAGTTAAAATAGGAAGTAAAGAATAAAATTACAGTTATTTCTTCTTGTTAATGGTTTTTCTTTAAGATTAATCCACAAGATTTTTGCATAATTTCATTGAGATAAAATCAAACAATTAGAAATCAGTAATACGAAGCACATTATTATTAAAATCAGATTTTTTATATCAATATGCAAATTAGCCTTCCCATTCATACTGTAACAAACTATTTTGTTGTATATATAAATACACTGCACGATATTAGTTTGTATGGCCAAATCTTAATGATGTAAAACAATTTATTAATAATTGAAGGTTTAAATAAAAATAAAATCATGGAGAATGTGATGTAAATAATAAGCGGAATTGTGACTTGAGTAGTATATAGTTTTGGTTACAGACAGAAAAAACACACAATCTCCATATATATAAGAATATATATATTATATATATGATTTAATATTTTGATAACGCGATGCACAATTCGACAGCACCGGTGAGTTTTGCAAGGTCGAAACGATCCATACTGAACTCTCAGGTGCCAAGCTCACCTGATACATTCTCGTGTTTATCCGCCAGCTTAGCATCTATGACTTGGGGGCACAACCTTCGAATCCACAGTTTTTAGACTTACCTGACCTTGCCTGATCGACAAGGTTCTGTCAACCCAAGCGAAATTTCGAGCTCTAGCTGTTTACTGTGTGGTTTTCAAGATTTCTTTTTTTCTGGTGTTGCTCTCCTGCTTTAGCAAAATCCTTGTTTAAAATTCAAATCTCACCCAGAAAGCTGATTCAATTTAGAAATATCTAGCTAATCCCGCCTGTCGGCTGGGGCGTTAGAAGGCACCAACTGCACCTCTGCACGGGATAGGACTCCCCCAATGGGGCCACCTGTTGGCCGTGGGTGGCAGACCCGTGATGCTTAAGGATAGAAAGGTGGCTGAGCTGTCCATAACTTGCAATATTCCACCTTAGGCTTTTCTTTGGCTAGACGGCGGTCGGAGAGGCTCCCCTCGATCAATCGGCTTGCCACGTCAAGCCCTAGCACCTATATGATTGCCCCAATCCTATTGCCCTTATGGCAACCTCCAATCCTTCTTTATCATAATGGGTGGCTAGAAGGTGGTGGCTGAGGTCTACATCCTTGGAATGACGTTAAACTCTATCTGATGGTGAGGTTCCAGTTCTGGAGGTTTGGGGAAGTGTAGAGCACCCATTCATCACCATTGATCCCTCGTCCACTTTGAGCCGGAGTGGTAGTACCCTGTTAGGGTTCCATCTATGGGTTGAATAGAAAAATATGAGGTTTAATAAACAAAAATTGTATTATGCATTAAGAATTAACTTATTTCACAACTTTGTCGGCATTAAATGACCCACCGGGTTGATATGCCATAAAACAAAACAAACCAAACAACCAAAAACCTATCTAATCTGATCATCTACCTGATAAGCTCNTATTCTTCTTCTTTCTCTTCTTTTTCTTTCTTTTTCCTCTTTGTCTTCTCTTCTTCAGTTCTATTTCTTCTTCTTCTTACATTATTCTTTCTGTTCTTTTGGTTTTTAGCTTCTATTTTCTTCTTTCTTTCTTTGCTTCTTTCTTCTTCTTCTTCTTCTTCTCTTCTTCTTCTTCTTCTTCTTCTTCTTCTTCTGTCTTTCTTCTCTTGCTCTTCTTCTTCCTTTCTCTTCTTTTCTTCTTTCTCTTTTTTACTTCTCTCCTTCTTCTTTTCTTCTTTTCTTTCTTGTTCTTCTTCTTCTTCTTCTTTGCTTGTTCGTGCTTTTCTTCGTTCTTTCTTCGTTCTTTCTTACTTGTCCCCTCCTTCGTTCTGCTCTCGTTCGGTTTCTCGTCGTTCTTTCTTTTGTTCTTTCGTTCTCTCTTTTCTTTTTCTTCGTCTTCTGTTCGTTTGGTTGTTTGTGTTTCTTATTCTTCTTCTTCTTCTTCTTCTTTCTTCTTCTTCTTCTTCTTCCTTCTTTTCTTCTTTTCTCATACACCTCCCTCTTATCTCCCAATCACATTACGCTCTCTGTACAACTCACACCCCACATCCTCTTTATTTCACTGTCTCTTATTTATTCATCATCACCCATCATCACCGCATCATCCTCACCATCATCATCATCATCAGTCATCACCACCATATCAATCATCAACTATTACTATCAAATCAATTTCTTCATTCGTAATGTTCCTATACAAAAAGAAAGCTGAACAAAAAAAAAAACATATATAAAACCGAACACAAAAACAAACACCCCAAAAAAAAACACACACGGAATAATTCAAATGTATATAATATTTTCTCATTATAACTTGTGTTTTTTTTTTATACGTTTATTTTTAAAAACTTTTGCTATTAATTTTCTTGCATTTATTTAAGTCCCGGAAAATGCGACAAAAATACAAACACTAAATAAAAGACCAAAAAAAAAACAATGACAAAAACAAAAACAAAAATCAAACAAGCATCTTTTCGCCACTGTACAGACAATTCAAAACCTTCAAAACAACACACATCTCCGATTAACAATTTGACCAAATTATTATCGGTCACCTTCAGCTGAACCTGAATGATTTTTTTTTTTTTATTTTCTTTGCTTAGTTGTCTTTTTTGTTTTTGTTTTTTGTTTACTTTAAAACTTGTTTGATAACTAATCTTCTAAAATAAACTTGTCTTTTTACATGTGTCTGAACATCCTGTATTGTTTACTTTTTTGTTGTATGTTACTGTTGCTTGTTGTTGTTTTAAACTGTTCAAAGTCTGGTATTGTAAGAGTATACAATAAAAGGAAAGAACGAAAAGAAGAGAGAAAGAAAAGAAGGAAGAAGCACTCACGAGAAATTGGACAAGAAAAAGAAAAAGAAAAAAGAAGAAAGAAGAAACAAGAAAAGAAAGGGACGAAGAAGCTGCTATCAATTTTAAAGAAATTCGAAAAGTGGAATTGATGCCAATGGTATCTCGTGTGGACCAACAACGACAGTTAATGAGGTAACTTAGCAAGAAAAGTTTTAATTGTATATGCTTGAGACAAAGTATCTTGCAAAATAAGGAGACGTCAACACTTGGCGTGAGAGAACGGTCAGTCACACACATACTAGCTCAAAAGGCATATATATAATATATATTATTATATTATATGTGTGTGTGTGTGTGTGTGTGTGTGTGTGTGTTTGTGTGTGTGTGCTGTGTGTTGTGGTAATTGGAGAGAGAGAGAATGATATATATAGAGAGAGACAAATTATATAGAACGGCCGATATATAGATGGATTGATAATGAGATAGGTATGTCGATACTTAGATAATGTAAGTAGGTACGTACGATGGAAGCACAGAAAAGTAATATTTGTGACTTTATAGTTGGTTTATAAAATATCCAAAGGCAACTGACTGATGTATAAAATCATATGTATATTATTAATATATATATATAATATATATATACCCTTGGAAATGTATGAACATTATATACTCCCTCCCCCACTCCAGCTATGGGTTAAATAGTAGGGGCAGAGCTGGCCTTTCAGACTTGGTAGGTTACCAGTCTAAGAGAGGGTAACTCTGAATTTCAAAATTCCCTTCAGCTAGGGTTATAATAGATAGGGTAGACTGGGCCCTTCAGCCCTTTGGTAATAATCAGTCTAGGAAAATTTACACAACACTATATAGATAATGAGAAGCTAAATACACAAACGATGTGTTTTGTATGGCTTTTATTTTATCGACATTTTTGGAGAATATGTGCTAAATTGAAAGTCGATACCTAATATTTGAAAAATTTAATTTGAATTAATAATTCATTCATTAGGCGGGCACCTATTAAATTAAGGCTAATAAATCGAAAAATATCAATCTCTAAATGTATATTTCGGCCGTTGGAGCCTCATCAGCAGAGCTTAGATAGGAAAGACCCCGCGATTGTGCGTGATTCGAACCGCTGACTGTCAACGCCTGACAGGCCAGGACCGTAACCCCTACACCAACGGACTTTCCCTAGATTTTTCATTTAGTTGAATAGGTTTATATTGACTCTTATGCGTGACTTTATACTACACGACAGACTACTATACAAACGATGTGTTTTGTATGGCTTTTTTTAGCGACAATTTTTGGAAGAATATGAGCTTAATTGAAGTCGTACCTAATTTTCAACTGGGCCAAGGATGGCATTTAAAAACTTTACACCTACCATGTTTTAAAATGGTCATGTATGTCAATTTCCACGTGCTCAGACCAATAAAAGTTGTTATTGTTGTTATGTTGTACTTCTTTTTCAGATTTATTTCATAGTAATATATTCACCAACGCTGGAGGTATAGTCTGAATACTTCTAACGCATAGAAGAACAGCATGATTCAACTATCTTCAGAGACATAACCGAATTTGCTACAATATTTGTCACAATGATTTGGCGATACCTTAAATGCACACAATTTTTCTAAATATTGATTCAAACAAACTTATTTCAAATGTCTCGTCTCATTGTTTCGCACTTAGCTTTCACATAGAAATGTATTAGTATATCTTGAAACACAGGTACTTGATGTAATGGTTTGCAGGCTTGTATTGCAGACCAATTTTTAATTGTTTTATATTCACTGGACACCCAATTTCTTTTGCCATATCAAAGTTTGTCAATAAAGTACTTTATCAAGTATAATTAATATATATACAGGTAAGTACTGATAAAGATATTTGTACGCCTAGGTGTTTCAAATCTCTCTCTCTCGCTCTCTCTCTCTCTCTCTCTCTCTCTCTCTCTCTCTCTCTCTCTCTTCTCTCCTCTCTCTCTCTTCTCTAATAAAAAATAAAATAATTTTATCCTTAAACAAACCAGAAAGCATTTTTAATCCAACAGGAAAACTCAAAAAGATGTTTGTAGTAAAAATATATAAAATGTGTTAAGATATCAAAAATCGTTCATGATTCCACAATTAAGGGTCGTAAGTTTAAAAAGTCCACAGCACGATTGAAAAGATGGAAGTTTTCAGAGGATTACTGTGTAATTTACATTTTTAACACCAGTAATGACATTTTTTAAATTTAGATAAATTCCGCTCCGTACTCGAACAGTCGCACAGGTGCACAGGTCCGTACTTCCTCATTCAATTTAACGATTTATTTATTTTCCGGTTCTATCCATCAAAAATCATATTTTCGCTTCTTGAAGAAGACGCTGCAAAGGTTGAACAGATTCTGTACAGCGAACTATCAACAATTGGTCGATTTTTCAAATATATTTAATTCATATATATATATATATATTAAATATTATATTATTATAATATTTGTTAATTAGGTCGCCCCCCGTTCCACCCACCATACCTAATTTTGAAATCTAATTTAATTAATTAATGAATATAGCGGGAATGCCTATCTATAAATGTATGGACTTAAACAAATCGAGAAAAAATCATTTTCTCGATTTGTTACGCCATACAATTTAAATAGGATTCCCGCCTAATCATTATTAATTAATAATTTCAAATTAGAGTACGACTTCTATATTAACGCACCATATCTCCCAAAAAATTGTCGGCAAAAAAGGCCATTCCAAACATACCTGTTTCATATATATATATATATATATAATATATATGATATTATATTATATATATATATAATATATATATTATTATATCGTCTTGCAGTCATATCATATGTATTGTCTGTATTTATCAGTCTGTAGTCATATCGTCTGTGGCAGCCTTTTTCAAAGCTATCTCTCTCGGCAAGTTTTTTTTTCTTTTTTTTTTTTTTCGTTTTGTTAATATAGCATAAACAGTATTTAAATTAATGCTCATAAGTAGGGTATATAACACTTCGCTTCTTTCTTTTTCTCTCACCAACCCTGTCCAATGTATGACACGTTTTCCCGCTTTGGGTACCAAGGTGTCTTTAATCCTTACCCACTTACCCACAATGCATTACAATCTCCCACATGAAAGTACCTCTCCTCCCTTCTGGCTTCTTATTTGTCACAGCGCGACAGCAAGCACTCCTCGACCATACGCCAAGTTCCAGCATGCCTGTAAGTACTTTTTGACCACAGTGCACTATGATCAACCAAGCCTTCCCCTTTCGCATAATGTAACATAAGAGAGAGAAAGAGGTAGAGAGAGAGAGAAAGCGAGATAGAGAAGAGAGAAAGAGAATGAAAAGAGCCAGTAGGTTTGCATGGAAAAGTTTTAGAATGAATCAGCATAACGCCGCAGTGTGTCATTAAATGGCAGAGTAGAAGAACAGTAGTGGTACTATTTATCTCTCGAGATCTTTTCCCAGCTGGGAGATGAGTTGATTCATACCTTTCCCAAGGGTATTTTCTGAAAGCAAATCTAACAGCTTGACTGGAGTTAAAACTCCCTACAATATCACGGTCCAACATGTTACTTACTACGCCTCGGAGACTACCCCATCATCTTTACGATTTGTACGGTTTGGTTTGTTTTGGTTGTAATATCTTCTATTAAGGATGGAGATTGTCATGATTTCTGTAACAAAAACAACATCATAGCTCTACGTCACAGCTTACGTCACAATATTCTTATAATAATACCTAACATTTGAGTAAGCAATTTTAATTTTTTTTTATATTACTCTCGTCCCGTTTTTTTATACAGTAACAAGAAGTAAACTAAAAAGTTTACAAATAAATAAATACCCACTATTTTGTGTAAAATTGATGTGGAAAATATTCAAAATAATTGTTTGATTATTACATGCACTCAACATTTTATTTGAGAGGGACGGGGCTCAGTTTTCATTTCAAATTGTTTTGTTTTTATTTATTTATTTTTTTTTACTCCTAATAAATATGAGGATTTGTCTTACTTATGATACAAACCCTCTGACATTGAATTTTTAACTCCTACCCTCTCAGGAAATGTCTTTCAAAAATTAATTTTTACGACGCCCGGAGGGTGTTTTCTGTTGCTAGTTTGTTATAATGACATATGAACCTCTGTGGGTCATTTAATCCCAAGAGTATTGATCCTAAAGTGAGCGTAATAGCGCGACTATAGATCCATCAACAATTTCCACCTCTTTTTCCACCCTCAACCTTCTTCTTCTTCTTCTTCTTCTTCTTCTTCTTCTTCTTCTTCTTCTTCTTCTTCTTCTTCTTCACATTGATCAACTTCTTGTTCTTCTTCTAAGCGACTTTTTCTTTCTAAGAAAGTCCTCTTAACAAAAACAGAGGTTCTTTCTTTAATAAAAGCAAGAACAAAAAAAAACAAAACAACATTAAACATCGTTAGTTTCTGTCACCTTCCATTATTTTTGTATTTTGGTGGCTTTATTCTTTTTTATTCTTTTTGTTGTTGTTGTTGTTGTTGTTGTTGTTGTTGTTCTTCTTCTTCTTCTTCTTCTTCTTCTTATTATTATTATTATTATTATTATTATTATTATTATTATTGTTATTATTATTATTATTATTATTATTATTATTATTCTTTCCCCAGATTCATTAGCCTCACTCTTCTTCTTCTTCTTCTTCTCTTCTTCTTCTTCTTCTTCTCTTCTTCTTCTTCTTCTTCTTCTTCTTCTAGATTTATCAGCCTCATCCTATTCCCCTTCTTCTTCTTGTTTTCCCAGATTTATCAGCCTCATCCTATTCTTCTTCTTCTTCTTCTTCTTTCTTCTTCCAGATTTTCAGCCTCATCCTATCTTCTTCTTCTTCTTCTTCTTCTTCTTCTTCTTCTTCTTCTTCCAGATTCATCAGCCTCATCCTATTCTTCTTCTTCTTCTTCTTCTTCTTCTTCTTTCTTCTTCTTCTTCTTCTTCTTCTTCTTCTTCTTCTTCTTCTCTTCTCTTCTTCTTCTTCTTTTCTTCTCTTCTTCTTCTTCTTCTTGTTCTTGTTCTCTTCTTCTTTCTTGTTTTCCCAGATTTATCAGCCTTATCCTATTCTTCTTCTCTTCTTCTTCTTCTTCTTCTTATTATTATTATTATTATTGTTATTATTATTATTATTATTATATTATTATTAGTAGTAGTAGTAGTAGTAGTAGAAGTAGTAGTAGTAGTATTGGTGAATTCAATTTCCTTCTTTTCCGTCTTCTATTCTCTTTCTTCATTGTCATCATCCCTATAATTTTTGCGCATAATCTTTCCTCTTTATCACCAAACCTCAATAAAAACGTTCTTTTTTACCTTCTTCCTTTTTCCCTTTCCCATTTTCTTTCAATCCATCCATCTATCTTAAACTCTAAGCTTTCCCACCTACAAGCAGGAACTCGAAGAACATCTCCTTCCATTAAAAGTCTCCGACCGAGTCAAAGAATTCCAGCTAAAATGACCGTTAATGAAGCCAGTTGAAAAGGAGAAAAGCCGAAAAAAAAAAGATGGGAAGAATGGAAATTCTTTGTTAGAATCAACCCCCCCACACACCTCCACTTCCAACCCCCGAAAAAAAAGAAACAAAAAAAAAGAAAAGCGAAAAGATCGAAACGTATTTCTGCATGATCATTGGAATTGGACTGTCCACTGACCGGTTGCATTTTCTTCTGGACATTACTACTTTCCCTTTATTTGACCAAGGCCTTTTATTGTTCGCCACGCGCACGAAAGAGCGCGCACAGAGAACATCAAAGTTTTCTAAAAGGATAACCTGGATCAAACATCATATGATAAATTGGCGGGAGATATATTTTAGATAAAACTGCTTAATGGAATAATAATAATAATAATAATAATAATAATAATAATAATAATAATAATAATAATAGGTCGCCCATGAAAAGACTTGGACATGGTTAAGAAAGGGAAACCTCAAAAGAGAAACGGAATCACTTATAATTGCTGCACAAAATAATGCCAACAAAATAGTAAATGTAGACTTTGCAGGAATAGACATGAGACTGTAAACCATATACTCTGCGAATGTAGCAAACTAGCACAACGAGAATAATAAAAATTAGACACGACTGGGTTGGGTAGGTGATCCACTGGGAATTATGCAAAAAATTTAATTTTGACCATACAACAAAATGGTATATGCATAAACTAGAATCAGTACAAGTTACAAATACTTACGAATTTTAGAAGCAGACAATATCTAGCAAGCTGAAATGAAAAGAAAAGTTAAATAAGAATACCTCAGGAGAACAAGAAAACACCTAGAAACCAAGCTCAACAGCAGAAATTTGATCAAAGGAATTAATACCCGGGCTATTCTCATTATAAAATACTCTGGTCCATTCTTAACATGGACAAAGGAACAACTGGTACAGATTGACCAAAGGACTAGGAAATTAATGACTATGCACCAGGCTCTACACCCTAGAAACGATAGAGATAGACTATACGTATGAAGAAAGGAAGGTGGAAGAGGCCACAATCCAAGGACTTGGAGAATACACAAAAAAGTGCAAAGAAAGTTTATGGCAGCAAACAACGTTTATTATATGGGCTCTTCAAACGCCAAATCGGAGAGGTTGCACATAAAAAGACTCGGACATGGTTAAGAAGAGGAAACCTCAAAAGAGAAACTGAATTACGAATAATTGCTGCAAAAAATAATGCCATAAGAACAAATTATATGAAAGCAAAAATTGATGAGACACAGCAAAACAGTAAATAGACTACGCTGTGACAGAGTTGAAACTGTAAACCATTTACTAAGCGAATGTAGCAAACTAGCACAACGGGAATAAAAAAAATCTAGGCAGGACTAGTCTAATTAGCCTATCTTATTTAATATGTTATTTTATTACATTAAAACGTAAGTACTTGCTCACGTAGGGTGCATATATTTGCTAGTATATATATATATATATATATATATATATATATATATATATATATATATATATATAAGTTAAAAGAAAGGAAATGAATCCGACAATATGAGTAAGAAAAGGTGGAATGAAAACATCACAGTTTTCTTCTTTAACAGCACTGTGTGATGTTTTCATTCCACCTTTTTCTTACTCATATATATATATATATATATATATATATATATATATAATATATAATATATATATAGAGAGAGAGAGAGAGAGAGAAGGATAATAACATGATTAACATTATACAGTTTCATTTTTTTATCTGCATTCTTATTTAGCTTCATTAGCCTTTCTAATTCAATATAATATTCTTAATCATTTAATTCCTATTTCAACTAAATAGTTAAATAAGGAAAATTTAGCAATGAAAGACGGGAATGATAGAAGAGTAGATTTTATTAGTTCTACTTTTTGATTATACCTCCCTCTGATTTATATCTTTTTATCTGCATTCTTATTTAGTTTTATTAGTCTTTCTAATTTAATATAATATTCTGTTGCATTAAAACTTAAATACGTGCATTCGGAAGATGCATATATTTGTTAGTTACTGTAAATATGTTTAGCTAAGGTGAGCGAATGGAAATCAGAATTTTAATGGCTGGTGCTGGTGGGATGAGGTGGTGTGGGGTCTGGAATTGGAATCTTCAGGAGGTAAGCATTTCTAGACATAGAATGAAATAACTGTACTTTTATTCTTTACTTCCTATTTAAACTGAATAGTTAAATGATGAATAAGTTTAATATATATATATTATATTTCTTCGTGTGTTCGAATCGTCGAATCGACACAATCCTCAATGCTGTCGAGTTCCTCCTTAAATCCAAAATACCCATTGATAGGTACTGTGGTGAGGTGAGGTGCGGTGATGTGGTGTGGGGTCTGGGGTTGGAATCTTCTAGAGGTACGCTTTCTAGACATAGAATGAAATAACTGTACTTTTATTCTTTACTTCCTATTTAAACCGAAAAGTTAAATAAGGAAAATTTAGCAATGAAAGACGGGAGTGATAAAATAGTAAGTTTCAGTTGTTTTATTTTTGTATTATATAGTTTCAAATCTTTTTATCTGCATTCTTATTTAGTTTCATTAGCCTTTCTAATTTAATATAACATTCTATTACATTAAAACGTAAGTACTTGCCCTCGGAGGGGCATATATTTGCTAGTATATATATATATATATATATATATATATATATATATATATATATATAGAGAGAGAGAGAGAGAGAGAGAGAGAGAGAAGGATAATAACATGATTAACATTATACAGTTTCACATCATTTTATCTGCATTCTTATTTAGCTTCATTAGCCTTTCTAATTCAATATAATATTCTTAATCATGTATTTCCTATTTCAACTGAATAGTTAAATAAGGAAAATTTAGCAATGAAAGACGGGAGTGATGGAAGAGTAAATTTCAGTGTGTTCTATTTTTCTATTATGTCCCTAAATCTGTTTAAAATCTTTTTTATCTGCATTCTTATTTAGTATCATTAGACTTTCTTATTTAATATGTTATTTTATTACATTAAAACTTAAATACTCGCGCCAGGAGGGTGCATATATTTGCTAGTTGAGTTAAAAAAAAACGTGTATCCATAAAAAATAATTAAACAAAACATTTTCGGCATAGAATAATCCAACACTGTGTTGTGAATAAATTAATTCATTAACAACAAAGACAATACGGAAAAGGGGTTTATTGCTTTTTGTACATGAATATAAATAGTAGAAGCAACACGCAGTTCTCTAACAGGATGACTAGCTACTCGACTACGAAAGATTTTGCGTAATCGTATCTTTATATGTGTTTCGTTGGACGAGTCCAACTATCTTGTAAAATAAATATCTTCCCTCACAACAAATAGTTTGTAGGATAGTATTATCTGCGTTATTCGGACTATTGTCCCCATCTTTATTGTTATTTGTACAACGTTTCGATATGCCCTCCGACCTTCTTCAGGTATTTCTTGTCGGACTCGGGAACCTTCTCGGACTTGGGAACCTTCTTTTCGAACTCGGGAACTTGCTTGTCGTAATCGGAAGCCATAACGGAACTTCGAACCCAACCCTTTATTCAGTCCTCGGGGTATCCTGTTCTCATTCCGCGAACCATAGCTGGGGTAGGAGTTGTGTTAATAATTTTTCTATGTTACTGCCTCTACTCAAGATTGAACCTGGAACCCAAAGATAACTGTCACTTAGAACTGTCTTAACCTAACTAACAAATCCACTAGGCCATGTGTCCAATTCAGAGAAATAGCTTGTAGGTATTTTGCCTTATTTGGATTTTCGGACTGTTGTACTCATCTTTATTGTTATATACAGAAAATTTCGACCGATGTGCCCTCCGACCTTCTCTAGGTATTTTTTGTCGTAAAAATCCAACCAACCAACCAACCAACATTTAAATATTTAGAGACAGTTCGTTGCTTTTTCCCGCCATGGTATTCTCGGCCTGAGTTTCTTTGCCGTTTATTTTCTAAAGACACACTATCTTACATCTCCGTGTTTGGCACAAAACATGGGAATTTTATCGGAAGGTATACGGACCTTTTGGTGAATTTAAGAGAAGGTAATCCATTAATTCTTTCTTCCCCGAGGAAAGAACAAGGAGATATCCTTTAGCTCAAGAAAGCTCCAAGGTTCCTATTCGGTTTTCAATACTGCAAGGATTTCTTTCTTCTTTTTTTCTTTTTTTCGTTCGTGTATTGGCTCTGATATTTTTTTAGCTTCTTTTGCGTAAAGAAGAGATTGCTGGAGGAAAGTAAAGTTTTCGTGTTAGCAGATATCTACGTCAGTAAAATATTCACTGTAAAAAAATCGAGTATTGTTGAAAGTAGGGACCTGTCCTCATCCCACAAAAAATATTATATAGATAAGTTCCTGGAAAATGTACTCGAGTATAGGCATTTACCCAACCCGTTTGCCATGGGTAGGTTTGGTTTGGGTTTTGGGATTTTAAGCCATGCCAACACTTGCAGGGTTAATTTAGAATTAGTTTTTAAAAATGTGTTCACAAAAATTGAGTTTTAGAAAAAAAATTGAATACACATCAAGAATAAATAAAACAAAAAAAAACTCTTCGGCATAAAATAACCCAATGGGTTGAGATGCCTTAAATCCAACCAACCAATATCCTTCAGCTCAAAAAAGCTCCAAGGTTCCTATTCGATTTTCAATACTGCAAGGATTTCTTTCTTCTTTTTATTTTTTTTATTTTTCGTTCATGTATTGGCTATGATTCTTTTTTTCTTTTGTGGATAGCAGAGATTGTTGGAGGAATATAATGTTTTCCGTGTTAGCAGATATCTACATCAGTAAAATATTCACTGTAAAAAAAATCGAGTATTGTTGAAATTATTGGTCTGTCCTCATCCCACCAAAAAAATAGATAAGTTCCTGGAAATGTACTCGAGTATAAGCATTTACTTAACACGTTCGCTATGGGTAGGGTTGGTTTGGGTTGTTTGATTTTAAGCCATGCCAACCCTTGCTGGGTTATTTTAAAATTAGTTTTTAAAAATGTCTTTACAAAATTTGAGTTTTAGAAAAATTTGAATACACATCAAGAATAAATAATTAAAAAAAACTATTCGGCTGAAATAACCCAATGGGTTGAGATGCCCTTAATACAAGCAACCAATTTCCTTTAGCTCATGAAAGGTCCAAGGTTCTTTTGGGGTTTTCAATACTGCAAGGATTTCTTTCTTCTTTTTACCCCCCTTTTTTTTCTTTCGTGTATTGGCTCTGAATTTTTGTCTGCTTTTGCGTATAGAAGAGATTGCTGGAAGAAAGTAAAGTTTTCGTGCTAGCAGAGATCTACGTCTGTAAAATATTCACTTTAAAAAAAAAATCGAGTATTGTTGAAAATAGCACAGAAAAATAGATAAATTCCTGGAAAATATACTCGAGTATAAGCATTTACTTAACCATTTAAGCCATGCCAACACTTGATGGATTATTTTAAAATTAGTTTTTAAAAATGTCTTTACAAAAATTGAATTTTAGAAAAATTTGAATTCACATCAAGAATAAATAAAACAAAAAAAAATCTCTCTGTTGACTCATTGGTTGGGTCTTGCCCCGCTGTAGAGGTGCAGTCGGTGTATTTCAGACAGAAATTACAAGAGATTCACTAGATGGAGATACCATTACATTTGCCTAAGTTCAATTACACCACAAAGGTAGCATGTAAGCATTTTTCCGCAGCTTGTACAACTTTATTCATGAGTAAAAATATTTCTTGGTAAATATATTCAAAAAATTATTCAGAATAAACTAAACCAAAAATATAAAGAAAATAAAAAAAAACCCTCATATATAAACAATAAATATATGGATAAACATATTTCGCGGTTTCTTTTGTATATTTTTGTTTTTGTTTTTCACTTTGTGTACACTTTAATAGTATTTACTTTCTCTCTGTTGAAGCATTGTGGAGTTTTAACCCACTGAAGACGAGCAGTTGTTGAATTCTAAAGGCTGGCCATGATTTTAACTTATCTGAAAAAGAAATGACAAGACATTAGGTAGAAGGAGCTACCATTACAAAGGCATAGTTCAGTTCTATATACAATATATATATATATATATATATATATATATATATATTATATATAATATATATATATATTATATATATATCTTTATATATATAAAATATATAAAAATCCGAAGCGTATTAGCGTCCACGAAAGCAACCGACGTTATTTGCGGTCCAGAATATAACATTAAGAAAAGATCTTCAAATAAACACCATAAGATCTAATTTGACAGCCTGATGATTGCGACTTAGCAAGACAACCTGGGTAGCTGTCTATAATAAGCATTTATTTTTAAAAAAAACTCAACAAATTAAATAAATATTAGCTCTCACAATTTGTGATTGAGCACTGTATTTTCTGTTGCATCACAAAAAAAAAGTTTTTATATATACCTATATATATATATATATATATATATATATATATATATATGTGTGTGTGTGTGTATTACAAACACACACAAATATATATATAATATATAATATATATATATAAACAAATATGAATAAAAATGTTTGCGTGTTATTATTTATATTTTGTTCTGTCAATTTGTGTATACTTCAATAGTATTTAGTTTCTCTTTATTGACACATTGGGGAGGGTCGTACCCCAATGCAGAGATACAATCGGTGTATAATAAACGCTGACCATAATTTTAACTTGTCTTATCTGAAAAAGAAATGACAAGAAATTGGCTACAAGGAATTACCATTACAAAGGCATAAGTTCAGTTGCATAAACTATATATATATATATATATATATATATATATAATATATAATATATATATATATATATAATATTATATACTAGCAAATATATGCACCCTCCGGGTGCAAGTATTTAAGTTTAAATGTAATAAAATATTAGATTAAATCAGAAAAGGCTAATGAAACTAATTAAGAATTCAGATAAAAAGATTCGAAACGGAGGGGTATAATCGGAAAATAGAACAACTGAAACTTACTCTTTCATCACTTCCGTTTTTCAATGCTAAATTTTCCTAATTTAACTATTTAGTTAAAATAGGAAGTAAAGAATAAAATTACAGTTATTTCTTCTTGTTAATGAATTTCTTTTAGGATTTATTGAAGAGATTCTTATTCATATTCATTAAGATAAAACCAAACAATTAGAAATCAATAATACCAAGCACATTTTTATTAAAATCAGTTTTTTTAATATCAATATGCAAATTCGCTTTACGTTTACACTGAAAACTGGTATTTTGTTGTATATATAAATACAATTGCATGCTATTAGTATTTAGGTAAGGCCAACAGTATTAATAATGTCAAACAGTTCTATTATTAATTGAGGTTTAAATAGAAATAGATGAATGTGACGTAAATAACTAAGGGAATTGTGACTTGAGTAGTAATATAGTTTCGGTTACAGACAGAAAAACACACAATCTCCATTATAATAAGATATACAAACATATATATAAACAAATATGAATAAAACTTTTTTTTGTTTTCTTATTTATATTTTTGTTCTGTCACTTAGTGCATACTTCAGTAGTATTTAATTTATCTTTATTGACTAATGGGGGAAGGTCCTACCCCACTGCAGAGGTATAGTCGGTGTAGAATAAACGCTGACCATAATTTTAACTTGTCTTATTCGAAAAAGAAATGACAAGATATTCACTAGATGGAGCTACTATTACAATTAATTAAGTTTAATTGCACCATTTTCTAAATTTAAACCTAAGCCTAACCCTAACCCTAATACTAAATGAAGAATAAAACCTAAAAATATGAAGGAATTTTAAATTTCTTCTTCTTCTTCTTCTTCTTCTTCTTCTTCTTCTTATTATTATTATTATTATTATTATTATTATTATTATTATTTCTTCTTCTTCTTCTTCTTCTTCTTCTTCTTCTTCTTCTTCTTCTTCTTCTTCTTCTTCTTCTTCTTCTTCTTCTTTGTATTAATATTATTATTATTATTTCTTCTCCTTCTTCTTCTTCTTCTTCTTCTTCTTCTTCTTCTTCTTCTTCTTCTTCTTTTTCTTCTCATTATTATTATTATTATTATTATTATATTATTATATTATTATTATTTCTTCTTCTTCTTTTTCTTCTTCTTCTTCTTCTTCTTCTTCTTCTCATTATTATTATTATTATTATTATTATTATTATTATTATTATTATTATTATTATTATTATTATTTCTTCTTCTTCTTCTTCTTTTTCTTCTTCTTCTTATTTGTATTATTATTATTATTATTATTATTATTATTAATATTATTTCTTCTTCTTATGTGGCATACGGGAGTTCAGCCTCAACTAGTACAACTTTATTCATGAATGAAAAGATCTATTGGAAAATGTATTAAAAAATTTATCCACAATAATCGAAACCCAAAAATATAAAGAAAATGAGAAAAAAAACTCATATATATATATATATTTACCAACTCCTCCGCACGAGCAGGATGCGACACAAGGTCAATTTCTTAAGCAGAGTTCAGCAGGTTTTGAATTCAGAGTTTTCCTTCTCCTAGACCGGTTGCCTAACCAAGGTTAAAGAGCTCGATCTGCCCTACTATTTACCCATAGCTGGAGGGAGAGTAGGATTCATACCTTTCCTAAGGGTATTAGCGTTAAGTGAAAATGCAATTACCACGTCCAGGATTTGAACTCGGGGCAACGAGTCCATTTCCCATGACTTTAACCATTACACCACGCGCTTCCTCATATATAAACAATAAATATATGAATAGACATATTTTGCGGTTTCGTATTTTTATTTGTAATTTTCTTTGGTAATTTTGTTTATACATAATTACTTTCTCTCTGTTGACTCATTTTGGGGTCTTACCCCACTGTTGAGGTGCAGTCGGAGTATTCTAAAAGATGGTCCTGATTTTACCTGGTCTTATATGAACAGGAAATAAGATTTTAGTTAGATGGAGCTATCATCATCATTGCTTAAAATCAGTTGCATATATTATATATATATACACTTATGGCGGTGATTATTTGTAAAATGACTTCTAATATACACTTATATATAAACATACATATACAAACATACATAAAATCATATATAAACAAGAATATATGAATAAACATGTTTGGTGTTTTTTTATTTATATTTTTGTTTTGTCACTTTTTGTCTACTTTAGTAGTACTAGCAAATATATGCACCCTCCGGGTGCAAGTATTTAAGTTTTGATATAATAAAATATCATATTAAATTAGAAAGGCTAATGAAACTAAGAATGCAGATAAAAAGATCTGCAACAGAGGGGGTATAATCGAAAAATAGAACAACTTTGAAACTAACTATTCCATCATTTTCCATTACTCCCCTGTTTCATTGGTAAATTTTCCTAATTTAACTATTTAGTTAAACTAGGAAGTAAAGGATAATATTACAGTTATTTCTTCTTGTAAATAAATTTATTTTAAGATTTATCCACGAGATTTTTGTTTATATTTCTTAAGATAAAACCAAACAATTAGAAATCAATAATACCAAGCACATATTTATTAAAATAAAATTTTAAATATCAATATGCAAATTAGCCTTCTCGTTCAAACTGTAAATCGCTATTTTGTTGTATATATAAATACAATTGCATGTTTATTAGTACGTAGATATGGTCAACAGTATTAATAATGTAAAACAATTTTTATTAATAACTGAAGGTTTAAAAGAATGAAATCATGGAGAATTTGACGTAAATAATTAAGGGAGTTGTGACTTGAGTAGTAATATAATTTCGGTTACAGACAGAAAAACACACAATCTCCATTATAATAAGATTTACTTTCTCTCTGTTGACTCATTGGTGGGGTTTGGGTAAAACCCCACCAACTGCAGAGGTGCAGTCGTCATATTATAAAGGCTGACTGCAATTTCAACTGGTCGTATCTGAAAAGGAAATGAAAAGACTTTGGCTATATGGAGCTACAATTTCAATTACTTATGTTTAAATGCACCAAGTAGGTGGTATGTGGGAAATATGCCACAGCTTGTACAACTTTATTCATGAATTAACATATCTCTCGGTAAATAAATGTTTTTCACTTTGTGTATACTTTAATAGTTTTTACCTTCTCTCTATTGACTCATTGGTGAGGTTTTACCCCACTGCTAAGGTGCAGTCGGTTATCATAAATGCTGACCATAATTTTAACTTGTCTTATCTGAAAAACAAATGACAAAATATTCACTAGATGGATCTACCATTTCAATTGCCTCAGTTCAATTGTACCACACAGGAAGCATTTAAGAGTTATTCTGCAGCCTGTACAACTTTATTCATGAATAAACAAATCTATTGGAAAATGTACTAAAAAAAAGTATCCACAATAATCGAAACCAAAAATATAAAGAAAATAAGAAAAGAACTCAAATATAAACAATAAATATATGAATAAACATATTTTGCAGTTTCTCATTTTTATTTGTAATTTTCTTTAGTGATTTTGTTTATACTTATCTTCTTTCTCTCTGTTGACTCATCGGTAGGGTTCTACCACACTGCAGAGATGCCGTCAGTGTATTATAAAGGTTAACCACGATTTTAATTGGTCGTATCTGAAAAAGAAATGACAAGACTTTGGCCAAATGGAGCTACCATTTTAATTACTTATGTTCAAATGCACCACGTTGGTGGTATGTGGGAGATATGCCACAGCTTGTATAACTTTATTCAGGAATAAACATTAGATGGATCTACTATTACAATTGCCCAAGTTTAATTGCACCACACAAGTGGTATGTAAGAATATTTCCGCTGCTTGTATAACTTTATTCATGAATAAACATATCTCTTGGTAAATATACTAAAAAGATTATCCACAATAAACAAAACCAAAAATATAAAGAAAATAAGAAAAAAAAACTCATATATAAACAATAAATATATGAATAAATATATTTTACGTGTTTTTTTTATATTGGTAATTTTGTTTGGTGGTTTTGTTTATACTTATTTACATTCCCTCAGTTGACTCATTTTGGGGGTCTTACCCCACTGTTAAGGTGCAGTCGGAGTATTCAAGTCTTTGGTTTTGGTTTGTTTTGTTTTACGGCATATCAACCTTAGTGGGTCATTTAATGCCGATAAAGTTTTGAAATAAATCAATTCTTAATGGATAATACAATTTTTTTATAAATACATTTTTCTATTTAACCCATAGATGGGCCAAGTCTTTGGCTTGATGGGGCTACCATTTCAATTACTTATGTTAAAATGCGCCACATTGGTGGTATGTGGGAGATATGCCACAGCTTCAACAACTTTATTCCTGAATAAACATTTCTCTTGGTAAATATACTCAAAAAATTATCCACAATAAACGAAACCAAAAGTACAAAGAAACTAAGAAAAAAAAACTCATATATAAACTAAATATATGAATAAACATATTTTGCAGATTCTTGTTTATATTGTTTGTTTTTTTGTTTGTTTTGTCGATTTATCCATACTTCAATGGTATTTACTTACTCTCTGTTGACGCATTGGTGGAGTTTTAACCCACTGAAGACGAGCAGTTGTTGGAATCTAAAGGCTGGCCATGATTGTAACTTGTCTTATCTAAAACAGAAATGACAAGACATTAGGTAGAAGGAGCTACCATTACAAAGGCATAAGTTCAGTTCTATATACAATATATATATATATATATTATATATATATATATATATATATATATATATAAATCCGAAGCGTATTAGCGTCCACGAAAGCAACCGACGTTATTTGCGGTCCAGAATATAACATTAAGAAAGGATCTTCAAATAAACACCATAAGATCTAATTTGACAGCCTGATGATTGCGACTTAGCAAGACAACCTGGGTAGCTGTCTATAATAAGCATTTATTTTTTTTAAAAACTCAACAAATTAAATAAATATTAGCTCTCACAATTTGTAATTGAGCACTGTATTTTCTTTGTTCATCACCCAAAAAAGTGTTTTTATATATACCTATATAATATATATATATATATATATATATATATATATATATATATATATATATATATATATATATATATATTACAAACACACACAAACATATATTATATATTAACAAATATGAATAAAACTGTGTGTTCTTATTTATATTTTTGTCCTGTCAATTTGTGTATACTTCAGTAGAATTTAGTTTCTTTTTATTGACTCATTGGGGAGGGTCCTACTCCAAGGTAGAGGTTCAGTCGGTGTATTATAATGGCTGACCTTAATTCTAACTTGTCTTATTCGAAAAAGAAATGACAAGATACTCACTAGATGGAGCTACTATTACAATTACTTAAGTTTAATTGCACCACATATGTGAGATGCTGGAGTTCAGCCTCAGATTTATTCATGAATAAACAAATCTTTGGAAAATGTACTCAAAAAATTATCCACAATAAACGAAACCAAAAATATAAAGAAAATAAGAAAAAAAACTCATATATAAACAATAAATATATGAATACACATATCTTGCAATTTCTTGTTTATTTTGTTGTTTTTTTGTTTGTTTGTTTGTTTTGTCGATTTATGCATACTTCAATAGTATTTACTTACTCTCTGTTGGTTCTGTCTTTTGTCTACGAGACGTTAAGGAATTTACTGTCAAGGTTAATTCGCGT
>CM042169.1:73868316-73877642 GCA_023376005.1 Doryteuthis pealeii
CGCGTCCATTTCGGGCGCCATGACGCCTACGTCACCACGGACGATTTAGTGCAAGCAAATAAGAAGACATTGATGTACTTTAAGGGCAAGTCAGACAAAAGGCCAATCGACTTTGTTTTACGGCATATCAACCTTAGTGGTTCATGAAGTTTTGAAATAATAGAGTTTTGAAATAAACTAATTCCTAAAGGATACAGATTTTTTTATAAACACATTTTTCTATTTTACCCATAGATGGGACCGTAATACGTACTAGAATTCCGGGTCAGAGTGGTCCTGGGAGCAATGGTGATGAAGGGGTGCGCCACATTCCCAAAACCTCTACAACTAGAACCTCACCATCAGATACAGTTTAACGTAATTCTCCAGACATGAAGACCCTCAGCCACTGCCTTCTAGCACCCATATGAGAGTTCCAATATTTTGCCCATATTTTTTGATCATATGCGCAGAAAGACTGTGGTTGAAGGTTTTGATATCCTTTATTTGACGTTAAAATTTCTAATGGTGAAATTCCTATTCAAGGGCTCTGGAGAATGTGGACTACCCCATCAGGAACATTACTTCCAGCTCAACTCTGAGTGGTAGTACCTGTTATGGTTTGGTTTGGTTTGGTTTGGTTTGCCGCCAGATATAAGGGCAGTAGATTTTGTAATCATCGCATGTTTGCTGGTTGGATTTTACGGCATTTCAGCTTTGTAGGGCTATTTTATGCCGATAACATTTTGGTTTATTTATTCTTGATGGGTACTCAAACTTTTTGAAACTCAATTTTTAAACTATTTTTTCTATTTAACCCATGAATGCCTGGTTTGTTTGTTTGCTTGTTTGTTTGTTTGCTTGTTTGTTTGTTTGTTTTTTGGTTGGATTTTACGGCATGTCAACCCTTATTGTGTTATTTTATGCCGAAGAGTTTTTTGTTTTATTCATTCTTGATGGGTACTGCATTTTTTAAAAATTTCATTTTGTTCTATCCAATCCAATAAGAGGTAAACCAGGAGGCTGAGCAGTCCATGACATGCAATATTCCACTTTAGGCTTTTCTTGGGCTAGACGGGCGGTCAGAGAGGCCCCTTTTGATCAATCGGCTGGTCATGTCAAGCCCTAGCATCTATATGATTGCCCCAATCCTATTGCCCTTATGGCAACCCCCAATCCTTCTTATCATATGGGTGCTAGAAGGCGGTGTCTGAGGGTCTACATGTCCTGGGAATGACGTTAAACTATATCTGATGGTGATATTCCAATTTTGGAGGTTTGGGGAATGTAGAGCACCCCTTCATCACCATTGCTCCCTGGTCCATTCTGACCTGGAGTGGTAGTGCCTGTTAGGGTCCAATATATGGGTTAAATAGAAAATGTATTTATAAAAAAATTGTATTATCCATTAAGAATTGATTTATTTCAAAACTTTATCGGCATGAAATGACCCACTCAGGTTGATATGCCGTAAAACAAACCAAACCAAACCAAACCAAACCATAACAGATACTACCACTCACAGTTGAACTGGGAGTAATGTTAATGATGGGGTAGTCCACATTCTCCAGAGCTCTTGAATAGGAATTTGAACATAAGACATTTTAACGTCAAATAAACCTTCAACCACAGTCTTTCTGCGCATATGATCAAAAGGTTATTATTGGGGCAAAATGATTGGAACTCTCATATTGGTGTTAGAAGGCGATGGCTGAGGGTCTTCATGCCTGGGGAATGACGTTAAACTGTATCTGATGGTGAGGTTCTGGTTGTAGACGTTTGGGGAATGTGGCGCACCCCTTCATCACCATTGCTCCCTGGTCCACTCTGACCCGGTGTACGTGTTAATCTATGGGTTAAATAGAAAAAATTGTTTATAAAAAATTCAGTATCCTTTAGGAATTGATTTATTTCAAAACTTTATCGGCATTGAATGACCCGCTAAGGTTGATATGCCGTAAAACAAACCAAACCATCGAGTATTTGTCTACATTTCTCCACATACTGTCAGATTGATTCCCTCATTTCACTTCCATATATATATATATATATATATTTGTTAATTTTGAATCATATTACCACGACCAGACAACTCGGCAAACACCATTTGCGACATCCGGAGCACTGGACAGCTGTTTCGACCTCCTTTGGTCTCATCAGCAGTGCATACCACAATCTCCGCCACTAGAGATTGAACTCGTGGACCACAGCGTGAAGAGCGGGGACTTAACACACTGGGCCACCAGCCCATGCCACAAACGGAGAATGCCAAATCATCTAGTCAATGGTAATATTAATTCAAATGCGCAGTCACTTAACCTATATATACATATATATATATATATATATATATATATATATGTCTGTGTGTGTGTGTGTGTGTGTGTGTGTGCGTGTGTGTGTGTCACGAAAGTGAACTTTTCTGATGACGGATAATCACCTAAAAGTGATGTTCCGAAACCATTGGTAAAACGTACTTTTAAATGTATTGGTGACTATAAATAAATAAATAAATAAATATTTGTGTGTGTGTGTGTGTGTGTGTGTGTGTGTGCGCGCGTTATTGTACTTTGATATTTGATTTCAATTGAAAGTTTTTTTTATAATATAATTGAAAGTATTTCAAGAAGTTTTTCGTAGATATAATTGCAGAATTAAAAGTGCTATGAGCAAATAAGAAGTCTACTTCTCTTTTGCCAATAGGTGAGTCGAGACTTTACGAATTTTATTTTCTATTTTTCAGTCTTCTTCTCATCTCGTTCAATTTAGCTAATTTCCTCGCTCGTCTCTTTACCACTAGATAAAACATCACTTTAATGAACGATTTGGCCGGGCTGATTAACAAGTCGGTCTTTTCTTTTTTTTTTTTCTTTTTTTTTTTTTTATTTGTTTAATTTGAACATCCGCATGGAAAATTGAACGTTTAATCTGCAGGCAATGAAATATTGACGAATTTATTTTTCTATTGAGAGGATGTCTTGGTCGATCAAAAGCGTCATTACTCGTTTTTTTTTTCGTTGTTTTGCTTTTAGTTTTAGATTTGCCCCGAGTTAAAATAAATCCAGCATTTAAATCGTTGTCCATGGCGCATTGAAATGGTTTCCTTTGATTTCTTCCTGTTGCAATGGAAATCTTTGACAATTTATGCCACAAGCGAATTTACATTAAAGTAAAATATACGCCAGTTTTAACCAACACTTGGATTTTAACTGAATTTATCAGAAGAGTTGAGGATTTTTTTTTATTCAGTTTTATTCAGGCTATAATTTAGAGATAATTGGGTTTAATTAATTGTTTTGCTAAAGAGCGGTTTTTTTTTTCAGATCTGTATATTGCTAATTAATAAAACATTGTAATTGACCTTTCATCGTTATTTGATAATCTATAATTAATAATAATAATAATAATAATAATAAGAAGAAGAAGAAGAGGAAGAAGAGAAGAAGAAGAAGAAGAAGAAGAAAGAAGAAGAAGAAGAAGAAGAAGATGATGAGGACGAGGAAGAAGACGATGATGAGGACGAAGAAGAAGAAGAAGAAGAAGAAGAAGAAGAAGAAGAAGAAGAAGAAGAGAAGAGAAGATGAATGATGAGGACGAAGAAGAAGATGATGATGAGGACGAGGAAGAAAAAAGAAGAAAGAAGAAGAGAAGAAGAAGAAGAAGAAAGAAGAAGAAGTGATGATGAGGACGAAGAAGAAAGATGATGATGAGGACGAGGAAGAAGAAGAAGAAGAAGAAGAAGAAGAAGAAGAAAAGAAGAAGAAGAAGATGATGATGATGATGAGGACGAGAGAAGATGATGAGAGGACGAGGAAGAAGAAGAAGAAGAAGAAGAAGAAGAAGATGATGATGAGGACGAAGAAGAAATGATGGATGAGGACGAGGAAGAAGAAGAAGAAGAAGAAGAAGAAAGAGAAGAAGAAGATGATGTGAGACGAAGAAGAAGATCATGATGAGACGAGGAAGAAGAAGAAGAAGAAGAAGAAGAAGAGAGAAGAAGAAGAAGATGATGGGGACGAGGAAGAAGAAGTGGGAATCAAATGAAATAACGAGAGAGTGAGATAGAGGAAACAAATGAAGAAGAACAAGAACAAGAACAACAGAAGAAAGAAAGAAAGAAAGATAATAAGACCCAGAAAGTAAGAAAGACAGAGAGAAAGAAAGACAAGAAAGAAAAAAAGAGAGACGTGGAAGAAAGAAAGAAAGACGATAAGGACTCAGAAAGAACGAAAAAAGAAAGAAATGATGTTGGGACCTAGAAAGAAGGAATGATAGAAAAAAAGAAGATAAGCATTTGGAAAGGTAGAAAGAAGGAGAGAAAGAAAGAATGACAAATAAAGATGATAATGACCCAAAAAGAAAAAAGAAAAAAGAAAAGAAAGAAAAAGAAATAGAAAAAGAAAAGAAAGAAAGAAAACAGAAAAAGAAAGAAAGAAGAAGAAAGAAAGAAGAAAAAAGAAAGAAAGGAAGAATAAAAGAGAGAAGAATAAAAAAAGAAAGAAGTTAAAAACCCTGAAAAAAAAAGCGTACTGGGGGCCTAAGGAGATTTTCTGTCACTCCAGTGAAAGACTATCAGCCAACGCCGGGTGTAAAAAAAAATCTCACCAGGTGTGAATAATAAAAAAGACTAAAAAAAAAACAGAAAGAAAAAGATGATAAATAGAAAGAAAGAAAGTAGTTAAAAAATAGAAAGAAAGAAAGAAAGAAAGAAAGGAAGAAAGAAAGAAAGAAAGAGAACAATTAAAAAGATAAACCACAGAAAGAAAGAAAATAAAAACAAAATAGAAGGAAACGAAGCCTAACGTAGCTGTGGATCATATAGGTGACGGTGATACCTATTGTTGTAGGTGAACTTGGAACGGTTCCCCAAAGGCTTGGGAAATTAACTTGAGGAATTAGAAACCATCAACAGTACAACAAATCGGAGAGGTTGCACATAAAAAGACTTGGACATGGTTAAGAAGAGGAAACCTCAAAAGAGAAACTAAATCACTAATAATTGCTGGACAAACTAATGCCACAAGGACAAATTATATCAAAGCAAAAATTGATAAGATCCAACATAACAGTAAATGTAGACTATGCGGAGACAGAGATGAAACTGTAAACCATGTAATTAAGCGAATGTAGCAAACTAGCAAAACGGGTATACAAAGCGAGACACGAATGGGTTGGGAAGGTGATCCTCTGGTAACTATACAAAAGAATAATTTTTGACCATACAACAAAATGGTATATGCATAAACCCGAATCTGTTCTTGAGAACGAAATGCATAAAATTCTCTGAGACTTCGAGATCAAGATGGATCACCCTATCCCAACCCAGAGAACTAGAAGACTGGTGGTCTTTGCAATTCCATATCACAGGGTGAAGATGAAGGAAAATGATAAGATGGACAAATATGTGCACAGTATTAACTGTTTGTTATTGAAAAATAACTATAACAGCAGTTTTGTTGTGATGAAAAGTTTACTTATAAAACCTGCAGACCGCGCCGTGTTGGCTGATGCGTTAGAATGCACAG
The DNA here is from genome assembly GCA_023376005.1 of Doryteuthis pealeii. NCBI lineage: Eukaryota > Metazoa > Mollusca > Cephalopoda > Myopsida > Loliginidae > Doryteuthis > Doryteuthis pealeii. Next base: position 73,873,821 of record CM042169.1, read on the forward strand.
ACTGCCTCTGCAGAGGGCGGTCAGAACTCCCCCCAATGGTGGCCACCTCGTTGCCTTTGGTGGCGACCTGTGATGCTTAATATAGAACACTGGTGGCTGAGCATCCATTAACAATGCAACACACCACTTAGACCCTTACTTAGGCATAGAAAAAAAGGCGGGCGGGGAGAGGCCCCTTTAATCATTCGGTCTGGTCATGTTGAAGCCCGAACACCTATATGATTTCCCCGACCCTATTGCCATAAAGCAAGCCCCTTTAATTACATGGGTGCTAGAAGGCGGTGGCTGAGGGTCTACATGTCCTGGGAATGACGTTAAACTTTATCTAATGGTGAGGTTCCAGTTCTGTAGGTCTGTTGAATATGGAGCACCCCTTCATCACCATTGCTCCCCGGTCTACTCTGACCCGGATTTGTAGTACCTGTTAGGGTCCCATCTATAGGTTAAATAGAAAAACATGAGTTTATAAACAAAATTGTATTATCCATTAAGAATTGATTTATTTCAAAACTTTATGAGTTAATATTTTATGAGTTATTTTTAAAAAATTGAATATTGAATACCTGTGAGGAATTAATAAACCAAAGTGTCTTCGGTATAAAATAACCCAATAAGAGTTGATATGCCGTAAAATCCAACAAACCAAAGCAAACCAAACCATTGCTCCCAGGTCTTCTCCGAACCGGAGTGGTAGTACCGGTTAGGTTTCCATCTATGGGTTAAATAGGAAAATGTGTTTACAAAAGAATTGAGTATCTATTAAGAATGAATTCATTTAATGGGTTAAGTAAAAAAATAAGTTTTAAAAATTGTGTTAAAAATTGAGTTCAATTTTTTTTAAAATTGAATACCCATCACGAATTAGTAAAACAAAATATCTTAAAATAACCCAACAAGAGGTGACATGCCGTAAAATCCACCCAACCAAACCAAACCAAACCAGTGCTCCCAGCTCTACTCTGATCCGGAGTGGTAGTACCTGTTAGGATCCCATCTATGAGTTAAATTGAAAAACGTGTTTAGAAAAGAATTGAATATCTATTAGAATTAATTAATTTCAAAAGTTTGCCGGCATTAAATGACCCACTGAGATTGATATGCCGTAAAACAAAACAACCGAACCAAATCCTCTACCAGGCCTAGTATTGATTAACAACAAAAAGCGAGACTGTAAACTGGTGGACATTGCAGTTCCAGATCACAGGGTGAAGATGAAGGAAAACGAAAAGATGGACAATAATTTGCGCAGTAGTTAACCGTGTTTGTTATTGAAAATAACTATAACAGCAGTTTGTATTTGAATTGAAAAGTTTACTTTAAAACCTGCAGAAACATTGCCCTACCCCCTCTCCTGTGAATTTTATTGTTTCTTCATTCATAAAACCAGACAGTGCGCCTAATTTAACTGACGATCCGACATGTACCAAGAATCGTAAAATCGAATTATAATCTCCGTTGTAACGTGTTATAAGACTTTCTTCGATTTTCTTTTTATTACTCGTATTCAATGCAGGTCAGTGAAAAGCCATATAAAAAGAGATTTTTCCAAAATTGGCCCTTGGTCGGGGGGGAGGTTTGTGAGCGGTCCAAGTGGAACTCTGTATTTTCCACAAAGTTTAGAATTTATGACCGCCAAACGGTCTCGCGGTTTTTGTGAGCGTGATGAGGAAGGCTGGGGGGTCGCAGTGAGAAGGAAACAATTTGCCATGAAGTGTACAGAAATAATCAAATCAAAACAAAAATCTATAATTCGGAGTTCACATTTGAATGGTTGGAATTGCTTTTTATGGCATGTCAACTCTTGGTTGGGGTTATGTTAAGCCGAAAGAGATTTTTGTTTTTTTCGTTGTTGAAGGATTCTGAAAAAAATCACTGAGAAAGGTTTGCTTCAAGAATAATCCAGTTACTGCTGGAATTCGGTTCTCAGTGCCCCTGCATAGACTGGCCGTTTTTGACCTGTACCACTGTGAGCCGAAACCAGACAGTTTTTGAGTTTCTACTAAACCTGTGCCCGCAATCTGCTCGTCACTTGTCTGGCCCAAGTTCACCTTCCAAAGATCTGGACAATATTGTGAATAATATATGCAAGGTTTATAAATGCAACAATCCTCCCTTGGTCTATGCGCTAGTGAAAAAGGGGATAGACCCCCTCGCTGTCTGGCTGAATACTGACTTCTAGGCACCCGACTCCGACTTTTTTTATTGTAACCTTAGTTCTGGTGTTTCTTCGATTTTTTTGAAATTAACTAATGAAAAGATGGCACCCGGTCTTAATCAACCTCATTTTAAAAGTGAACTTTTGGCAGCTTTCTAATTTATAGCTCATACATCAAATTGAAATGGGTCAATGAGATTTTTCATTTATATTTGTCTGATAAAGGCAAAAACGTGAAGAGTCAGGGTTAATTTAATCTCTGGAGAAAAACTTGATTGAGGTGCGGGTGAATCGGAAAACTGTCTGATTGAATGAGATGAAATTCATGGGACAACACTGAGACATCTTGATTTGGTATGTTAGATCATAATCGTTGATTAGGAGTCGGTTTTTTTCCCCCCCCCCCCCCCCCCCTGGTTGTTGGTTGGTTGGTTATTTTGTTTTTACGGCATGTCCAACTCTGTTGGGTTAATGTTTAAGCCTGGAGATTTTCTTTGATTCTCCTGCTTGCCCCCCCGTTCGAAACTTGCCTACATAGGCCCCCGTAAACATCGGTTAGAATTAAACCAACTCCATGAATATATACATTATTAAAATAACACATTCCTACACACACACACACAACACATTTCACAACACACACACATATATACTATATATCACTACACTATATATACCGTATTAATGAACCGGTAAGCGGTCGAGCAATAGCGGATGATGATTATATTATATGAATACTGCATAGGTAAGGTAATATGATATAGGTCACATACACACAGCACACACACACACGAGCACATATATGATAGTAGCTATATATTAATATATTATATACTAATTTATATATATATATATAATTAAAAACAATAAATTGAAAAAAATAGACTAATCACATAAATAGATCAATAAGAAATAAAATTAAATTGATTGAACCTGGCTATTCACGACCCTGTGTGTAGCCGCGTTGGTGTTCTAAAAAGAACATGAAGACCGGCGTCCATTTTCGGAAAACCCGTCTCTTTGAAATGGATTAGACTAGAACATGATTTTATTTTTTGTAATTAGCTTTCCTATCTATAAATAATAATAAATTATCATTTTTTTAAACCACTGTTTCTTGGAACCCCTCATTTTCGTTTCTAGAGTAGTGAAGACCTGGAAATAGCCAGGTCGTAAATTCCGATGTCCACTGTCTTGCTGAGCCAACTTCCTTCACTACAGATTTCATTCCCTCGTCACTGGAATATATGCCTTCTCCATGCAGACCCGAAGGAGATCAATGTCTAGGCAAGCGCTAAATTCTGGTGAGTATGGAGAAATGACGGTAAAGTTTGTCCACTCGTAATGAGGGCAATTTTCTCCCTTTTCCCTGTGCCTGTGGTGTGGTCAGAGCATCGCATTGCAGGAAGGAGGCACATTGTCGATTGGCAAGCTTGGGTCTTATTCGTTGGATTCCCTGTCCCTCTGGTCTCGTTAGGTTTTCAAATATAAGTCTAGTTTTAATAGAATAACTTCAACATGAAATACAGAAAAAGTGGCATTACTTTTTACTCACCCCTGTAGTTGGAATGGCAGGACCCGTGGAATTCTCCCACGAGACGAAACAAAATTCAAGGGGTTATTTAAGCTAGATACGATCGATTTGCTATTTCATCCTCCAATAATAT
>CM042169.1:73877742-73885242 GCA_023376005.1 Doryteuthis pealeii
GAGAGAGATACAACAAGGTGCAGTAAGCATTTTTCCCGCCAGCTTGTACAACTTTATTCATGAATAAAAATATTTCTTGGTAAATATATTCAAAAAATTATTCAGAATAAACTAAACCAAAAATATAAAGAAAATAAAAAAAAACCCTCATATATAAACAATAAATATATGAATAAACATATTTTGCGGTTTCTTTTGTATATTTTTGTTTTTGTTTTTCACTTTGTGTACACTTTAATAGTATTTACTTTCTCTCTGTTGAAGCATTGTGGAGTTTTAACCCACTGAAGACCAGCAGTTGTTGAATTCTAAAGGCTGGCCATGATTTTAACTTGTCTTATCTGAAAAAGAAATGACAAGACATTAGATAGAAGGAGCTACCATTACAAGGGCATAAGTTCAGTTGCATATACAATATATATATATATATATATATATATATATATATATATATATATATATATATATATATAAATCCGAAGCGTATTAGCGTCCACGAAAGCAACCGACGTTATTTGCGGTCCAGAATATAACATTAAGAAAAGATTTTCAAATAAACACCATATGATTTAATTTGACAGCCTGATGATTGCGACTTAGCAAGACAGCCTGGGTAGCTGTCTATAATAAGCATTTATTTTTTTTTTAAAAAACTCAACAAATTAAATAAATATTAGCTCTCACAATTTGTGATTGAGCACTGTATTTTCTGTTTCATCACAAAAAAAAATGTTTTTATATATACCTATATATATAAATATATATATATATATATTACAAACATACACAAACATATATATATATATATTTATATATATATATATATATATATATATATATAAAAACAAATATGAATAACAATGTTTGCGTGTTATTATTTAAATTTTTGTTCTGTGTATATTTCAATAGTATTTAGTTTCTCTTTATTGACACATTGGGGAGGGTCGTACCCCAATGCAGAGATACAGTCGGTGTATTGGCTACAAGGAATTACCATTACAAAGGCATAAGTTCAGTTGCATATACTTATATATATATATATATATATATATATATATATTTATATATATATATACAAACATATATATATATATATATAAACATATATAAACAAATATGAATTATACTTTTTTTGTTTTCTTAATTATATTTTTGTTCTGTCACTTAGTGCATACATCAGTAGTATTTACTTTATCTTTATTGACTAATGGGGGAAGGTCCTACCCCACTGCAGAGGTTCAGTCGGTGTATTATAATGGCTAACCTTAATTTAAACTTGTCTTATTCGAAAAAGAAATAACAAGATATTCACTAGATGGAGCTACTATTACAATTAATTAAGTTTAATTGCACCACATATGTGGCATACGGGAGTTCAGCCTCAACTAGGACAACTTTATACATGAATGAAAAGATCTATTGGAAAATGTATTAAAAAATGTATCCACAATAATCGAAACCCAAAAATATAAAGAAAATGAGAAAAAAACTCATATATATATTTACCAACCCCTCCGCACGAGCAGGATGCGACACAAGGTCAATTTCTTAAGCAAAGTTCAGCAGGTTTTGAATTCAGAGATTTCCTTCTCCTAGACCCGTTGCCTAACCAAGGTTAAAGAGCCCGATCTGCCCTACTATTTACCCATAGCTGGAGGGAGAGTAGGATTCATACCTTTCCCAAGGGTATTAGCGTTAAGTGAAAATGCAATTACCACGTCCAGGATTTGAACTCGGGGCGACAAGTCCATTTCCCAAGACTTTTAACCATTACACCACGCGCTTCGCTATACTTCAGTATATAAGGGATAACAAGAACAAACTGCTACTTTGTTGAGAAATCAAATAGTGTTGTAGCGATTGTCTGACCCTGTTTGGTCTGGAAGAGTTATCTTCCCTAGTCCATTTCCCATGACTTTAACCATTACACCACGCGCTTCCTCATATATAAACAATAAATATATGAATAGACATATTTTGCGGTTTCTTATTTTTATTTGTAATTTTCTTTGGTGATTTTGTTTATACTTATTTAATTTCTCTCTGTTGACTCATTTCGGTGGTCTTATCCCACTGTTGAGGTACAGTCGGTGCATTCTAAAAGATGGTCATGATTTTACCTGGTCTTATATGAACAGGAAATAAGACATTGCCTAGATGGAGCTACCATTACAATTGCCTAAGTTCAGTTGCATATATAATATCTTATTATAATAGAGATTGTGTGCTTTTCTGTCTGTAACCGAAACTTTATTACTACTCAAGTCACAATTCCCTTAGTTATTGACATCACATTCACAATGATTTTATTTTAATTTTAACCTCAATTATTAATAAAATTGTTTTACATTATTAATACTGCTAACCATGTCTACATCCTAACAATATGCAATTATATTTATATATACAACAAAATAGCGGTTTACAGTGTGAACGGGAAGGCTAATTTGCATATTGATATTAAAAAATCGAATTTAATAAATATATGCTTAGTATTATTGATTTCTAACTGTTTGGTTTTATTTTAATGAATATAAGCAAAAATCTCTTCAATGAATCCTAAATTAAATCCATTAACAAGAAAAGATAACTGTCATTTTATTCTTTATTTCCTCTTTTAACTAAATACTTAAATTAGAAAACATAACAATGAAAGACGAGAGTGATGGAAGAGTAAGTTTCAGTTGTTCGATTTTTCAATTATACCCCCTCTGTTTAAAATCTTTTTATATGCATTCTTATTTAGTTTCATTAGCCTTTCTCATTTAATATTTTATTACATTAAAACTTAAAAACTTGCACGCGGAGGGTGCATATATTTGCTAGTAAATAAAAACATATGTATATAAACATGTACATGGTGTAAAATATAAGGAATGAAAGAACAACATTCAGACAGAAATGTGTAGTATATTTCACTGGGGTTTTGAACCCGGCTTCGTCAGCTTTTATTGCTACCATTTCCATTACTTAAGTATAAGTGCACCACGTAGGTGGTATGTGGGAGATATGCCACAGCTTCAACAACTTTATTCATGAATAAACATTTCTCTTAGTAAATATACTCAAAAAATTATCCACAATAAACGAAACCAAAAGTACAAAGAAACTAAGAAAAAAAAAATCATATATAAACTAAATATATGAATAAACATATTTTGCAGTTTCTTGTTTGTATTGGGTTTTTTTGTTTGTTTTGTCGATTTATGCATACTTCAATAGTATTTACTTACTCTCTGTTGACGCATTGGTGGAGTTTTAACCCACTGAAGACCAGCAGTTGTTGAATTCTAAAGGCTGGTCATGATTTTAACTTGTCTTATCTGAAAAAGAAATGAAAAGACATTAGGTAGAAGGAGCTACCATTACAAAGGCATAAGTTCAGTTGTCTCTCTCTCTCTCTCTCTCTCTCTCTATATATATATATATATATATTACAAACAGACACAAACATATCTTCTTATTATAATGGAGATTGTGTGCTTATCTGTCTGTAGCCGAAACTATATTACTACTCAAGTCACAATTCCTTCAGTTAATTACGTCACATTCTCCAAGATTTTATTCTATTCAAATCTCAATCATTAATAAAAATTGTTTTACATTATAAATACTGTTGACCATATCTACATACTAACATCATGCAATTGTATTTAAATATACAACAAAAATAGCAGTTTACAGTGTGGGCAGGTAGGTTAATTTGCATATTGATATAAAAAGATTGATTTTAATAAATATGTACTTGGTATTATTGATTTTTAATTGTTTGGTTTTATCTTAATGAATATTAGCAAATACCTCGAGGATAAATCTTAAAAGAAATTCATTAACAAGAAGAAATAACTGTAATTTTATTCTTTACTGCCTATTTTAACTAAATAGATAAATTAGGAAAATTTAGCAATGAATGACGGGAGTGAAGGTAGAGTAATTTCAGTTGTTCTATTTTTCGATTATACCCCCCTCTGTTTCAAATCTTTTTATATGCATTCTTATTTAGTTTCATTAGCCTTTCTAATTTGATATAATATTTTATTACATTAAAACTTAATTACTTGCACCTAGAGGGTGCATATATTTGTTAGTATATATAAACAAATATGAATAAAACTGTTTGTGTGTTCTTATTTATATTTTTGTTCTGTCAATTTGTGTATACTTCAGTAGAATTTAGTTTCTTTTTATTGACTCATTGGGGAGGGTCCTACTCCAAGGCAGAGGCTCAGTCGATGTATTACAATGGCTGACCATAATTCTAACTTGTCTTATTCGAAAAAGAAATGACAAGATACTCACTAGATGGGGCTACTATTACAATTAATTAAGTTTAATTGCACCACATATGTGAGATGCGCGAGTTCAGCCTCAGCTTTATTCCTGAATAAACAAATCTTTGGAAAATGTACTCAAAAAATTATCCACAATAAACGAAACCAAAAATATAAAGAAAATAAGAAAAAAAACTCGTATATAAACAATAAATATATGAATACACATATCTTGCAATTTCTTGTTTATTTTGGTTTTTTGTTTGTTTGTTTGTTTTGTCGATTTATGCATACTTCAATAGTATTTACTTACTCTCTGTTGGTTCTGTCTTTTGTCTACGAGACGTTAAGGAATTTACTGTCAAGGTTAATTCGCGTTTTCCAACGTAAAGCATTTAAGAAATATAAGTTAGATTTTATTTTTTGTTTTCAATTCTTTATTTCAATTTCAGTTATCGAAATTATTATTATTTTTTTTTTTTTTTTTTTTGTTGACTAACAACAGAAACATTTTAAATATAATCATTTGAGAAAAAATAAAACAAAAACAAAAGTAAAAAAAGAAATCAAAAAAGAAAGTCAGATTGTGCTGGAAACTGATTCTTGCAAAATGCGGAAAATGATCTTTGAAATTTAAAACATAATCATTTTTTCTTGAGTGTCTCCAAGGAGAATGAATCCATACAGTGCGCAGAGTTTCTCGTCTGTCGGTCGTAATTGTCTAAATGCAATTATTTGCTAAACTGAGGAACGAGAGTAGAATTAAAATATCCGAAAAAGAAAGAAAACACCACATCACTTGTGATGTAAGTTTGCTTACTCTTGTTTTGAAATTACCTCTCTCTCTATTCTCTGTCTCTGTCTGTCTGTCTGTCTGTCTGTCTCTCTCTCTCTCTCTCTCTCTCTTAACTATATATATATATATATATAGATAGATATATATGTATGTATGTGTTTATATATATGTATGCGTTTGTATTTATGTATGTGTATATATATATATATATGTGTGTGTATGTTTATGTGTGCGTATATATACATATATATATATACATATATATATGTTTGTGTGTGTGTGTGTGTGTGTGTGTGTGTGTAAACTGAGGAACGAGAGTAGAATTAAAATATCCGAAAAAGAAAGAAAACACCACATCACGTGTGATGTAAGTTTGCTTACTCTTGTTTTAAAATTACCCCTCTCTCTCTCTCTCTCTCTCTCTCTCTCTCTCTATCTATCTATCTATCTATCTATCTATCTATCTCTATCTCTATCTTTCTCTCTTAACTATATATATATTATATATATATGTATGTATGTATGTGTGTATATATGTATCTGTGAGTATATAGGTATGTGTGTATATATATGTGAATGTGTGTGTGCGTATATATATATTTATATATATATATACATACATATATATAAATATACATATATATACATATATATATGTGTGTGTGTGTGTGTGTATGTGCGTGTAAACTGAGGAACGAGAGTTGAATTAAAATATCCGAAGAAGAAAGAAAACACCATATCATTAACTCTCTCTCTCTTCTCTCTCTCTCTCTCTCTCTCTCTTCTCTCTCTCTCTCTCTCTCTGTTAACTATATATATATATATATATATATATATATATATGTATGTATCTGTGTATATATGTATCTCTGTGTATATAGGTATGTGTGTGTGTATATATTATATATGTGAATGTGTGTGTGCGTATATATATATATATATATATATATATATATATATATATATATATATATATATATATATATAAACTGAGGAACGAGATTAGAATTAAAATATCCGAAAAAGAAAAAAACACCTCATCACTTGTGATGTAAGTTTCTTTCCTCTTGCTTTAAAATTAACTCTTTCTTTCTCTCTCTCTCTATATATATATATACAGGGTGGGTCAAGTGTAGGGATACAGATAACACTTAAACATTTTACCTTTATTAGAAATTTAGACATTAATTTACATATATTTACATACATTATATTTATATATTAGACATTTTACATTGAATATTTAATTACTCAAATACTCCAAGTGTCCACCTTTAACTTGGCAATAATTTTCATATCTGTCCAAAACACTCTGGCACACATTACGAACGTGATTGTGAAGGTGAAACAGATAATGAAGAAACTGTAACCCTACTTTTGGCCCACCATGTTATATATATATATATATATATATATAATATATATATATATATATATATATTATACTAGCAAATATATGCACCCTCCGGGTGCAAGTATTTAAGTTTTAATGTAATAAAATATTGTATTAAATTAGAAAGGCTAATAAAACTAAATAAGAATACAGATAAAAAGATTTGAAACAGAGGGAGTATAATAAAAGATTTGAAACAGAAGGAGTATAATAAAAAATGGAACAACTGAAACTTACTCTTCCATCACTCTCGTCTTTCATTGTTATTTTTTCTAATTTAAGTATTTAGTTAAAAGAGGAAGTAAAGAATAAAATGACAGTTATTTTATCTTGTTAATGGATTTTATTTAAGATTCATTGAAGAGATTTTTACTTATATTCATTAAAATAAAACCAAAGAGTTAGAAATCAATAATACTAAGCACATATTTATTAAATTCGACTTTTTAATATTAATATGCAAATTAGCTTTACCGTTCACACTGTAAACCGCTATTTTGTTGTATATATAAATATAATTGCATGTTCTCAGTACGTAGACATAGTTAACAGTATTAATAATGTAAGACAATTTTATTAATAATTGAGGTTTAGATAAAAATAAAATCATGGAGAATGTCATGTAAATAACTAAGGGAATTGTGACTTGAGTAGGAATATAGTTTCGGTTACAGACAGAAAAACACACAATCTCCATTATAATAAGATATATATATATATATGTGTGTGTGTGTGTGTTTGTGTGTGTGTGTGAGTGAGAGAAGAAAATATAAATATATAAGAAAATATTTTAAAAATATAACAAACACAGGATGTTATGATCAGGGGAAACAATTTTATGTGTCAATACTTAAGCATTTCGGTATATTGTACCATCTTCAGGACACTGTTAAGTAATGTTTATGTGAGGGAAAAAATGAAAGATGTTTAGTGTATAGTGAATGTGTGAATATGATGTCATTAACCGTTAATTTCATTTTGCGGTATACCACAGGTCATGCTAGAAAATGACAATTACCGTTAGTTTTTTATATGTAATT
>CM042169.1:73887742-73900242 GCA_023376005.1 Doryteuthis pealeii
GAGAGGGAGAGAGAGAGAGAGAGAGTGAGAGAGAGAGAGAGAGAAGAAAATCAAATAAAAATGTATAATTTTTAAAGTCACAAACTTGTTGAAGGGAACAGATTATTATTTTTGAAGTCCAAAGATAGAATTTTAAAAATTAAAAAAAAATGCCCGGAATAAAATTGGCAACACAAGAAATCCCTACCATTGATCTCCCTCCCCCCCCTCTTCACTGCTTCCAGCGGCGCGTAATTTTCTTTTGGTGAGGTTCCACTCGTTAGTAAAAAACATATTTAGAACATCTTTTTTTTCATGTTATTATGTTTACTCTTCTTTGTAATATTTTTTGCGGTTTGTGCATTTGTTCCAAGGATTATGTTTCTTCTTTTTTTTTGTTTGGTTGTCCTAATATTTCAAAGAATTGGTATGTGAATATTTTTGGAGAGACTCTTTGATTCTCAGAGCTTGGCTTCGAATGGAAATCCCGTTTATTGGGATTTTGGCTAAAAGTGCGAGTGTTTGATGTTTTAAAAGGACAAGAGATTGAAAGAATGATTAATGAAAAGTTAAAAACAAAATAAGAAAGAAAAATTCTCTAAAAACGAATGGATGGGTAGAGAAGAAGGTATATCCAGTTATGCAAGTACATCAATATATAGGAAGCGCGTGGTGTAATGGTTAAGGCCATGGGAAATGGACTCGTTGCCCCGAGTTCAAATCCTGGACGTGGTAATTTCATTTCACTTAGCGCTAATACCCCTGGGAATGGTATGAATCCTACACTCCCTCCAGCTATGGGTAAATAGTAGGGAAGATTTGGCTCTTTAACCTTGTTTAGGTAACCGGTCTAGGAGAAGGAAAACTCTGAATTTAAACCTGCTGAACTTCGCTTAAGAAATTGACCTTGTGTCACATCCTGCTCATGCGGAGGGGTTGGTAAATATATATATATATATATATATGTATGTATGTGAATGTGTGTGTGTGTGTGTGTGTGTGGGAAGATAGGGGGGTTGTATTAAAATCCGACAGTATGGGTTAAGGTAAAAGGAAAAGTGAACAAAAACCTCATCTCATCTTTCCATACAAACTACTGTCCTCTGAACTATCCCCCTCCACTTTATATGATAGCTATTCTCTGTTCAATCAAATCCTCTCTAACCTCCCTACCCATCAATTTCACCACAAACTCACTTTCTCTTCTATAAATACAAATATTCGTACTTTGTTTTGAATAAAGTTAGACCAATGAAGTTCTTCGTGTAAAGAAGGAAGAAATATCTATCTCCTACTTCTACTTGTTTGAGTCATTATTTTTTGTCCATTTTTCTTCTTGCCTTACCTCATATATATATATATATATATATATATGAAGATCGGAGGGTTAGAGTAAAATCCAACAGTATGAGGTAAGGTAAAAGTGAACAAGAAAATAATGACTCAAACAATTAGAAGTAGGAGAGAAATATTTCGTTCTTCTTTACGCGAAGAACATCATCAGTCTAACTTTATGAACTTATATATATATATATATATATATATATATATATATATAATCGTAAACATAAAGGGAGAAAGTAATCTATTTCTCTCTTTCTCTCTTTTTACGGCCACACGCTCTCTTTGTCCTTCTCTCTGCCTCTCTCTGTCTCTCTCTGTCTCTCTCTCTCCCTGTCCCTTTTCTCTCTCTCTCTCTGTCTCTCTCCCTGTACCTCCCTTTTCTCTCTCTCTCTCTCCTTGTACCCCTTCTCTCTCTCTCTCTCTCTCTCTCTCCTCTCTCTCTCTCTCTCTCTCTCTCTCTCTCTCTCTCTCTCTCTCTCTTCATCCTCTCTGTTTCCACAAGACAAAAAACACTTTTCCAGTTCGATGTCATCTAATTGTCCCAGGCAGACAATTTGAGAAATTATCATTCAATAGATACCCCCGCTACCCCCACGCACACCCATCAAAGAAGGCAACAAATTCCTATCCTCCCCCCCAGTTGTTGTTGTTGTTTTACAGTTGACGTATATTTTCTTGTTTTTGTGCACTGACGCAAATTGTCTATATCAACCAGTGACTACAAAATGACGAGCGCAATTGGGTGCACGCGACTTCACAATGTGTCATCGCGTCCATTTCGGGCGCCATGACGCCTACGTCACCACGGACATTTAGTGCAAGCAAATAAGAAGATATTGATGATGTACTTTAAGGGCAAGTCAGACAAAAGGCCAGTCGACTTTGTTTTACGGCATATCAACCTTAGTGGTTCATTCAATGACGATAGAGTTTTGAAATAAACTAATTCCTAAAGGATACTGAATTTTTTTATAAACACATTTTTCAATTTAACTCATAGATGGGACCGTAACATGTACTAGAACTCCGGGTCAGAGTTCTGGGAGCAATGGTGATGAAGGGGTGCGCCACATTCCCAAAACGTCTACAACTAGAATCTCACCATCAGATACAGTTTAACGTAATTCCCCAGACATGAAGACTCTCAGCCACCGCCTTCTAGCACCCATATGAGAGTTCCAATCATTTTGCCCATACGGTAACCTTTTGATCATATGCGCAGAAAGACTGTGGTTGAAGATTTTGATATCCTTTATTTGACGTTAAAATTTCTAATAGTGAAATTCCTATTCAAGGACTCTGGAGAATGTGGACTACCCAATCATGAACATTACTCCCAGTTCAACTCTGAGGGGTAGTACCTGTTATGGTTTGGTTTGGTTTGGTTTGGTCTGCCGCCAGATATAAGGGCAGTATATTTTGTAATCATCGCCTAGTTGGCTGATTGGATTTTACGGCATTTCAACTTTGTTGGGCTATTTTATGCCGATAACATTTTGGTTTATTTATTCTTGATGGGTACTCAAACTTTTTGAAATTCAATTTTTAAACTAATTTTTTTCTATTTAACCCATGAATGCCTGGTTTGTTTGTTTGTTTGTTTGTTTTTTGGTTGGATTTTACGGCATGTCAACCCTTATTGGGTTATTTTATGCCGAAGAGGATTTTGTTTTATTCATTCTTGATGGGTACTGAATTTTTTTTAAATTTCATTTTGTACTATCCAACCCAATAACAGGTAACCCAGGAGGCTGAGCAGTCCATGACTTGCAATATTCCACTTAAGGCTTTTCTTGGGCTAGACGGGCGGTCAGAGAGGCCCCTTTCGATCAATCGGCTGGTCATGTCAAGCCCTAGCACCTATATGATTGCCCAAACCCTGTTGCCTTCATGGAAACCCCAATCCTTTTTATCATATGGGTGCTAGAAGGCGGTGGCTGCGGGTCTACATGTCCTGGGAATGACGTTAAACTCTATCTGATGGTGAGATTCCAATTTTGGAGGTTTGGGGAATGTGGAGCAACCCTTCATCACCATTGCTTCCTGGTCCACTCTGACCCGGAGTGGTAGTACCTGTTAGAGTCCCATCTATGGGTTAAATAGAAAATGTATTTATAAAAAAATTGTATTATCCATTAAGAATTGATTTATTTCAAAACTTTATCGGCATTAAATGACCCACTGAGGTTGATATGCCGTAAAACAAACCAAATCAAACCAAACCATAACAGGTACTACCACTCAGAGTTGAGCTGGGAGTAATGTTCATGATGGGGTAGTCCACATTCTCCAGAGCTCTGGAACAGGAATTTGAACATCAGAAATTTTAACGTCAAATAAACCTTCAACCACGGTCTTTCTGCGCATATGATCAAAAGGTTACCATATAGGCAAAATGATTGGAACTCTCATATGGGTGCTAGAAGGCGGTGCCTAAGGGTCTTCATGTCTGGGGAATGACGTTAAACTGTATCTGATGGTGAGGTTCTAGTTGTAGACGTTTGGGGAATGTGGCGCACCCCTTCATCACCATTGCTCCCAGGTCCACTCTGACCCGGAGTTCTAGTACGTGTTACGGTCCCATCTATGGGGTAAATAGAAAAATGTGTTTATAAAAAATTCAGTATCCTTTAGGAATTAATTTATTTCAAAACTTTATCGTCATTGAATGACCCACTAATGTTGATATGCCGTAAAACAAACCAAACCATCGAGTATTTTGTCTACATTTCTCCACATACTGTCAGATTGATTCCCTCATTTTACTTCCATATATATAATTATATATATATAATATATATATATATATATATATTAGCAAATAATGCACCTCCGGGTGCAAGTATTTAAGTTTTAATGTAATAAAATATTGTATTAAATCAGAAAGGCTAATGAAACTAAATAAGAAATGCAGATAAACAGATTTGAAACAGAGGGAGTATAATAAAAAATAGAACAACTGAAACTTACTCTTCCATCACTCTCGTCTTTCATTGTTATTTTTTTCTTATTTAAATATTTTGTTTAAAGAGGAAGTAAAGAATAAAATGACAGTTATTTCATCTTGTTAATGGATCTCATTTAAGATTCATTGAAGAGATTTTTGCTTATATGCATTAAAATAAAACCAAACAATTAGAAATCAATAATACTAAGCAAATATTTATTAAATTCGATTTTTAAATATTAATATGCAAATTAGCCTTCCCGTTCACATTGTAAACCACTATTTTGTTGTATATATAAATATAATAGCATGTTGTCAGTATGTAGACATGGTTAACAGTATTAATAATGTAAAATAATTTTATTAATAATTGAGGTTTAAATAAAAATAAAATCATTGAGAATGTGATGTCAATAACTAAGGGAATTGTGACTTGAATAGTAATATAGTTTCGGTTACAGAGAGAAAAACACACAATCTCCATTTTAAGAAAATTCGAAAAGTGGAATTGATGCCAATGGTATCTCGTGTGACAAACGACAGTTAATGAGGTATCTTAGCAGAAAAGTTTTATTGTATATGCTTGAGAAAGTATCTTGCAAATAAGGAGAGTCAACTGGCGTGAGAGAACGGTAGTCACACACATACTAGCTCAAAAGGCATATATATATATATATATATATATATATATATATATATATATATATAGTTTTTTCCGTAGTTAGGGTCTTTCCATGTGTGGTTTAACCAAGCTGATGCAGGTAGACCATAAGGAGAGCTCAATGTACCTAATACCAGTGAGTAGAAGGACAGAGCAAGATATTTAGTAAATGAAGAAAAACTCTAAACTTGCTTCATTACAATAATTTATTTCAACCGTATTAATACGGCATCTTCAGGTAATCACAAGAACATGACTCTTCTCATGTTCTTGTGATTACCTGAAGATGCCGTATTAATACGGTTGAAATAAATTATTGTAATGAAGCAGTTTAGAGTTTTTCTTCATTTACTAATATAATTATATATATATATATATAGTGTTGTGTGTGTGTGTGTGTGTGTGTGTGTGTGTTGTCACGAAAGTGAACGTTTCTGATGACGGATAATCACCTAAAAGTGATATTCCGAAACCATTGGTAAAACGGACTTTTAAATGTATTGGTGTCTATAAATAAACAAATAAATAAATAAATATTTTGTGTGTGTGTGTGTGTGTGTGTGTGTGTGTGTGTGTGCGATTGTACTTTGATATTTGATTTCAATTGAAAGTTTTTTTTTATAATATAATTGAAAGTATTTCAAGAAGTTTTTCGTAGATATAATTACTGAATTAAAAGTGCTATGAGCAAATAAGAAGTCTACTTCTCTTTTGCCAATAGGTGAGTCGAGACTTTACGAATTTTATTTTCTATTTTTCAGTCTTCTTCTCATCTCGTTCAATTTAGCTAATTTCCTCGCTCGTCTCTTTACCACTAGATAAAACATCACTTTAATGAAGATTTGGCCGGGCTGATTAACAAGTCCGGTCTTTTCTTTTTTTTTTTTTTCTTTTTTTTTTATTTGTTTAATTTGAACATCCGCATGGAAAATTGAACGTTTAATCTGCAGGCAATGAAATATTGACGGAATTTATTTTTCTATTGAGAGGATGTCTTGGTCGATCAAAAAGCGTCATTACTCGTTTTTTTTTTTTTTTCGTTGTTTTGCTTTTTAGTTTTAGATTTGCCCCGAGTTAAAATAAATCCAGCATTTAAATCGTTGTCCATGGCGCATTGAAATGGTTTCCTTTGATTTCTTCCTGTTGCAATGGAAATCTTTGACAATTTATGCCACAAGCGAATTTACATTAAAGCAAAATATACGCCAGTTTTAACCAACACTTGGATTTTAACTGAATTTATCAGAAGAGTTGATGATTTTTTTTTATTCAGTTTTATTCAGGCTATAATTTAGAGATAATTGGGTTTAATTAATTGTTTTGCTAAAGAGCGGTTTTTTTTTCAGATCTGTATATTGCTAATTAATAAAACATTGTAATTGACCTTTCATCGTTATTTGATAATCTATAATTAATAATAATAATAATAATAATAATAATAATAATAATAATAATAATGAAGAAGAAGAAGAAGAAGAAGAAGAAGACGATGATGAGGACGAAGAAGAAGAAGAAGAAGAAGAAGAAGAAGAAGACGATGATGAGGACGAGAAGAAGAAGAAGAAGACGATGATGATGAAGAAGAAGAAGAAGAAGAAGAAGAAGAAGAAGAAGAAGAAGAAGAAGAAGACGATGATGAGGACGAGGAAGAAGAAGAAGAAGAAGAAGAAGAAGAAGAAGAAGAAGAAGACGATGATGAAGAAGAAGAAGAAGAAGAAGAAGAAGAAGAAGACGATGATGAGGACGAGGAAGAAGAAGAAGAAGACGATGATGAGGACGAGGAAGAAGAAGAAGAAGACGATGATGAGACGAGGAAGAGAAGAAGAAGAAAGAAGAAGAAGAAGAAGAAGAAGAAGAAGAAGAAGAAGAAGAAGAAGACGATGAAGAAGAAGAAGAAGAAGAAGAAGAAGAAGAAGAGAAGAAGAAGAAGAAGAAGACGATGATGAGGACGAGAGGAAGAAGAAGAAGAGACGATGATGAGGACGAGGAGGAAGAAGAAGAAGACGATGATGAGGACGAGGAAGAAGAAGAAGAAGAAGAAGAAGAAGAAGAAGAAGAAGAAAGAAGAAGTGGGAATCAAATGAAAATAAACGAGAGAGCGAGATAGAGGAAACCAAATGAAGAAGAAGAACAACAACAACAACAACAAGAAAGAAAGAAAAATAATAAGACCCAGAAAGTAAGAATGACAGAGAGAAAGAAAGACAAGAAAGAAAAAAAGAAAGACAAGGAAGAAAGAAAGAAAGACGATAAGGACTTAGAAAGAACGAAAAAAGAAAGAAATAATGTAGGGACCTAGAAGGAAGGAATGATAGAAAAAAAGAAGATAAACATTTAGAAAGATAGAAAGAAGGAGAGAAAGAAAGAATGACAAATAAAGATGATAAGGAGCCAAAAAGAAAAAAGAAAAAAAGAAAGAAAGAAAAAAGAAATAGAGAAAGAAAAGAAAGAAAGAAAAACAGAAAAAAGATAGAAAGAAAAAAGAAAGAAAGAATAAAAGACAGAAAGAATAAAATAGAAAAGAAAGAAGTTAAAAACCCTGAAAGAAAAAAAGCTTATTGGGGCCCTAAGGAGATTTGCTGTCACTCCAGTGAAAGACTATCAGCCAACGCCGGTGTAAAAAAAAAAAATCTCACCAGGTGTGAAATAATAAAATAAGACTAAAAAAAACAGAAAGAAAAAGATGATAAATAGAAAGAAAGAAAGAAAGAAAGAAAGGAAGAAAGAAAGAAAGAAAGAAAGAGAACAATTAAAAAGATAAACCACAGAAAGAAAGAAAATAAAAACAAAATAGAAGGAAACGAAGCCTAACGTAACTCTGGATTATATGGGTGACGGTGATACCAATTGTTGTAGGTGAACTTGGAACGGTTCCCAAAGGTTTGGAAAATTAACTTAGAAATTAGAAACCATCCACAGTACAACAAATCGGAGAGGTTGCACATGAAAAGACCTGGACATGGTTAAGAAGAGAAAACCTCAAAAGAGAAACTGAATCACTAATAATTGCTGCACAAAATAATGCCATAAGGACAAATTATATCAAAGCAAAAATTGATAAGACCCAACATAAGAGTAAATGTAGACTGTGCAGTGACAGAGATGAAACTGTAAGCCATGTATTAAGCGAATGTAGCAAACTAGCAAAACGGGAATACAAAGCGAGACACGACTGGGTTGTGAAGGTGATCCTCTGGTAACTATGCAAAAGAATACATTTTGACCATACAACAAAATGGTATATGCATAAACCCGAATCTGTTCTTGAGAATGAAATGCATAAAATTCTCTGAGACTTCGAGATTAAGATGGATCACCCTATCCCAACCCAGAGAACTAGAAGACTGGTGGACTTTGCAATTCCATATCACAGGGTGAAGATGAAGGAAAATGATAAGATGGACAAATATTGCACAGTGTTTAACTGTTTGTTATTGAAAATAACTATAACAGCAGTTTGATTCAAAAGTTTATTTATAGACCTGTAGACCACCCTGTTGCCTGGTGCGTTAGAATGCACAGACTGCACCTCTGCAGAGGAGTAAGACTCCCCCAATGGTGCCACCTGTTGGCCTTTGGTGGCGATCCGTGATGCTTAAATATAGAACACTGGTGGCTGAGCAGTCCATGACATGCAACACCCCACTTAGACCCTTACTTAGGCTAGACAGGTGGTCGAAGAGGCCCCCTTCAATCATTCGGCTGGTCATGTTAAGCCGTAACACCTATATGATTTCCCCGACCCTATTGCCCTTATGGCAAGCCCCAACCCTTTTTATTATATGGGTGCTAGAAGGCGGTGGCTGAGGGTCTTCATGTCCTGGGTATGACGTTAAACTCTATCTAATGGTGAGGTTCCAGTTCTGTAGGACTGGTGAATGTGGAGCACCCCTTCATCACGATTTCTCCCTGGTCCACTCTGACCCGAAATAGAAAAACATGAGTTGATAAAAAAAATTGTATTATCCATTAAAAATTGATTTATTTCAAAACTTTATGAGTTATTTTTTTCAAAATTGAATACCCATCAGGAATTAATAAACCAAAGTGTCTTCGGTATAAAATAACCCAATAAGAGTTGATATGCCGTAAAATCCAACAGACCAATCCAAACCATTGCTCCCAGGTCTACTCTGACCCGCAGTGGTATTACCTGTTAGGTTTAAAAAATCTAGGCTTAAAATTAGGTTTAAAAAGTTTTTAAAAATTGTATTAAAAATTGTGTTAGAATTTGTTTTAATTGAATACCCATCACGAATTAGTAAAACAAAATGTGTTCGGTATAAAATAACCCAACAAGGGTTGACATGCCGTAAAATCCAACAAACCAAACCAAACCATTGCTCCCAGGTCTACTCTGACCCAGAGTGGTAGGACCTGTTCGGATCCCATCTATGGGTTAAATAGAAAAATATGTTTATACAAGAACTGAGTATCTATTAAGAATGAATTCATTTCAAAACTTTGCCAGCATTAAATGACCCACTGAGATTGATATGCCGTAAAACAAAACAACCAAACCAAATCCTCTACCAGACCTAGTATTGATTAACAACAAAAAGCGAGAACTAGTAAACTGTTGGACTCTGCAGTTCAAGATCACAGGGTGAAGATGAAGGAAAACGAAAAGATGGACAAATATTGCGCAGTAGTTAACCGTTTGTTATTGAAAATAACTATAACAGCAGTTTGTTTGATTGAAAAGTTTACTTTAAAACCTGCAGAAACATTGCCCTACCCCCCCCCATCTCCTGGTGAATTTTATTTCTTCATTCATAAAACCAGACAGTGCGTCTAATTTAACTGACGATCCGACCATGTACAAGAAATCGTAAAAATCGAATTATAATCTCCGTTGTAACGTCGTTATAAGACTTTTCGATTTTCTTTTATTACTCGTATCAATGCAGGTCAAGTGAAAAGCCATATAAAAAGAGATTTTTCCAAAATGTGGCCCTTGGTCGGGGGGAGGTTGTGAGCGGTCAAGTGGAACTCTTATTTTCCACAAGAGTTAGAATTATGACCGCCAAACGGTCTCGGGTTTTTGTGAGCGTGATGAGGGAAGGGCTGGGGGGTCGCATGGGAGGGAAACCATTTGCCATGAAGTGTAAGAATATCAAATCAACAAAATCTTATAATTCGGAGTTCACATTTGGAATGTTGGAATTACTTTTTATGGCATGTCAACTCTTGTTGGGTTATGTTAAGCCGAAGAGATTTTGTTTTTATTCGTTGTTGGAGGATTCTGAAAAAAAATCACTGAGAAAGGTTTGCTTCAAGAATAATCCATTACTGCTGAATTCGGTTCTCGTGCCCCTGCATAGACTGACCGTTTTGGGCCTGTACATCTGTGAGCTAAAACCAGACAGTTTTGACTTTTGACTTTACCATGTGCCCAATCTGCTCTCACTTAGTCTGGCCCAAGTTCACCTTCCAAAAGATCTGGACAATATTGTGAATAATATATGCAAGTTTATATGCAACAATCTCCTTAGTCTAGCGCTAGTGAAAAGGGGATAGACCCCCTCGCTGTCTGGCTGATAATGACTTTAGGCCACCCGATGACGACTTTTTTGTTATTGTAACCTTAGTCTGGTGTTCTTCGATTTCTATTGATTAACTAATAAAAATGGCACCCGGTTCTTATCAACCTCATTTAAAAGTGAACTTTTGGCAGTTTCTAATTTATTAATCATCATCAAATTGAAATGGGTCAATGAGTTTTTATTTATATTTGTCTGATAAGCAAAACGTGAAGAGTCAGGGTTAATTTATCTCTGGAGAAAAACTGGATTGAGGGTGGGGTGATCGGAAAATGTCTGATTGAATGAGATGAAATTATGGGAACAACACTGAGACATCTTGATTTGGGTATGTTAGATCAAAATCGTATGATTCGGAGTCGGTCATGGTTGGTTGGTTGGTTGGTTCATTTGTTTTTACGGCATGTCAACTCTTGTTGGGTTATGTTCAGCCGAAGAGATTTTCTTTGATTCATTGTTGAAGGATTCTGAAAAAAAAAATTAGCTAAATTAGGTCCCCCGTATAAACAATAGGTTAGAATTAAACACAGAATATATAATTAATTAAAATACACATTCCATATATATACACACACACACACACACACACACACACATATATATATATATATATATATATATATATATATATATATATATATATATATATATATATAAACAAATAAATAAAAATAAATAAATACATAAATAGATCAAAAGAATAAAATTAAAATTGATTGAACAATGGCTATCACGACTCTTCCGCGTGGCGTTATGAAAAAAACATGAGACGCGTCCATTTCTGAAAACGTCTCTTTGAAATGGATTAGACTAAACATAATTTTATTTTAATTGTAATTGCTTTCCTATCATAAATAAATAATAAAAAAATATCAATTTTTTAAACACGTTTTTAAACTCATTCTTTCTAGATATGAAGAACTTGCATGCCTCGTAAAATTATGTCCACTGTCCTTTGAGCCACTTCTTCACTACAGATTTCACTTCCTCGTCACTGGAATAATATTTGCCTCTCATGCAACCGAAGAGATCATAGTCTAAAGACGCTAAATCTGGTGAGTATGGAGAATGCGGTAAAGTTGTCCACCCGAATGAGGCAATTTTCTCCCTTTTCCTGATGCCTGTGTGTGGTCGAGCATCGTCATGCAGAAGGAGGACATTGTCGATTGGCAAGTTGGGTCTTATTCGTTGGATTCCTGTCCTGTGTCTCGTTGGGGTTTCAATATAAGTCTTAGTTTTATAAAATAACTTCACATGAAATAAAGAAAATGGCATTACTTTTTAACTCACCCTCGTAGTTGGAACTGGCAGGACCCGTGGAATTCCCACGAAACGAAACAAAAATCAAGAGGAGTTAGTTAAGTAAGATACGATGATTTGCTATTTCATTACATATAAATCTTACCAAAATTACCAAAATATCTGCCGTAATTCACAATTTTAATATAAAAAATAAAACAATTTTTAAAAATTGATTTTAATTTTTGTTTTGATACTGCCTGGCTGTTGTTCATACATATATATATATATATATATATATATATATATATATATATATATATATATATATATATATAATATATATAATTCAAACACGTTACATAAATGTAAAAAAGATTATGAGAGGTAAAAGAGAAAATCGAAGATTATCAATAAAATACAAAACACAAAATTTAAAATTTAAATTGATTGATTGTTTTAACGACATTTCAACCCGTCTTAGGTTATTTTATGCCTAAAAATTAGGGAGTCGAGTTTATTGCGCGTACATCATTGTATGTTATTTACATTTGTGTTGTTAAATTAGGAGACCTGAAATAATGGAAAATCATTTAAGTTCAACGTGTAGATAATAAAGGAAATTAACTAAGTTCTCGAAGGGGGTGATAGTCTGGGCTGAGTGTTTCAGGAGGACAGACGCAAGATGCAGTCTGTCCTTAAAGGTATTTTTATTTGAGTTTAAAACAAAATATATGAGCTCTGAGAAAAACAACAATGTCTTGTGTTCGTTATCAAGAACTGCCAA
>CM042169.1:73905242-73915242 GCA_023376005.1 Doryteuthis pealeii
AATATTTTTCAATCCTTTTTCCATCTTCTTAACAAATGCCGTTATCTATCTAATAAGTGTTCTGTATATATGCCTTTGAATATATCGAAGCAATCCTCTTCGGGGATTATGGGATTTGGATTTAATACGCATAAATCCACGGGGTGACCTAATGTTGATATCAACCAGACAACAAGGGTGTATGTCCCCTTTTCACTAGCGCTTGACCAAGGAGACAGTTTTTGCATCTGTGGTGGAGCTTCACACCTATCATCAGCTCCTTACTTTACTGCATATCATATTAACCTCTCCCAAAGGCTTGAAATGTTTGATTATTGAGGTTTGACTTGGTTTGTTCGTTTATTTTGTTTTGTTTTGTTTTACGGCATATCAACCACGAATGGGTCATTTAATGCCGGTAAAGTTTTGAAAGATTCCTAGCGATCATCAGGAGGGGTTGGTTCAATATATACGTAACGTTCTCTTATGGACTTATAAACACGAACATACCACTTTTGGCCAATCAGAAAATACATTTTTTAGCTCTTTTCGGACACTGGATGCCATCTAGAAGACCTATATTATATAGTTCTTCTGGAAATATTGTTGTGTTGCTAAATTTAAATTTTGCACACTCATCATTACCCAGAGATTTTGATAGTTGTAAATATATAACCCATAACCAATCCTGTTATTTGGATTATTCGGACTATTGTCCTCATCTTTATTGTTATCTACACAACGTTTCGGCTGATGTACCTCCGACCTTCTGCAGATATTTCTTGTCGGACTCGGAGACATTCTCGAACTCGGAAACATTTTCTTCAAACTCGGCAACCTTCTCTTCGAACTCAGGAACCTTGTTGTCGTAATGGGAAGCCTTCGCGGAATTCTGAACCTCACCCTTTATTCAATCCACAGGGGTATACTGTTCTCATTCCGCTAACTATAACTGGGTACAAGTGTTAAGCAGTGTTAATTATTATTCTATGTTACTTTCGGCTTTGACTAGGATAGAACCTGCAGCCTTGAGGTAAATGTTACGTAGAACTGCCGAATTTACTCAACGCCTATATCCAGTACGCCATGTTCCCAAAACCCGAAATGTGTCTCATGATGCCTCAAGGTTATCTTGCATCTGGAGATGCTTACACACGACGAGGTAATCAAAGACATCCCACTCAAGGTGAAAATTGTAGACGACGCCCTACTATATGACTTTAGCATCAAGGAAGCCTTTTATCACACCTTTGATTTTTCTGATCCAATGTGCGAGGAATGGAATCGTGCTCAACACTGGCAAATCCCTGTTCTGTCAGGATGTGGTACAGTTTGGAGGCCTCCAGATAACTCCTTCTGGAGTGATCCCTTCAGAATCCATGCTAGAGGCGATACTACACTTTCCAGTCCGAAGGGCAATCACAGACGCCAGATAACAATAAAGATGAGGACAATAGTATGAATAATCAAAATAATACAAATTGTCAAGCCTTTTCTTAAAAGTTCAGAGAAATAGTAAAACCAATTGGATCAAAGTTACAGCAATAAAAAGATAATATTTTAATTTATTTTTAGATATTAACGCTTTGATTTCCCTATTCCTTTTATTTTTTATTTTTTATTTTTCATTTCTTTTTTTTAATGCAATATGGTGACTTTAGTTTAAACATGGAGATTGCTTTTCAAATCCTTTTTTCTTACCAACCCCATTCTTTTTTCAAACAGCTCGTGGACATTTTCGGATTGTTTATTCATGTCTTTAAAACTTCTACTCGTTTTATTTTTATTATATGTTTGCCTTTTCGTATTTCGCTAAACTTGATTTTACCCCCAACAGCGGCTGTTTGCTCCAAATTCAACAACGTCTGCTTTCTATCGATTGTCGGCCATATTGATAAATGAAGCCGTTTGATTGGCTAGCGGGCTTCTCTATCATGGCCGACCGTACCAACAGGACAGGTTCAAGAGTCAAAATAGAAGAACCATCCAGAAGTTTTGAATTAATGTGTTATTCTTATAACCCGGGCATCAAGGGTTTCCGTTCTTTTTATTGTATTCACTTGACAGAGACAAATTACGAACCGGAGCCTGATTTTCTTTGTCTTTTTTTTCCACGGGCGCGAACGCATGTATGTCTATTACCAGTCCACCCAGCCCCAACCCACTCTCCGATCGTGTTGCTGTTTGTGATTGTACATGTGCACAGACAATACGAAACAGATGTTCCAACAGAAATAGCCCGGGAAGAAAATCCGTGATACTCGGATCAAACGGACAGACATATCCAAATAACGCTTCGGCGCCAGAGATTTGACAAAATCCACATTAGTTCACTTCTAGCGAGATTTTCATTCTCTGGAGGCTGAGTGACAGCAAGTCTCCTCTGGCATCCAGAACTCTGCTGAGTATTCTAGCCGATCTTAACAATGATTTGCTCCGAATAGTTTCGAATCATCCTCTGTTTCTTCCACTGATCTCCAATTCTACCAGTCTCTTTTCTAAGCCTTGGGAATTTTATGAGGCATCATGGGGAACTTGGTTTAGTTTGTGGGGCATTCTGGGTAAACCATTCTACTTTATACTGTGTGGTTATTTAACCGAGTATGTTTTATTAATTTTAGATTTCTTCATTCCTTTACTCTATTAAATCAAATTCATTATTATCATCACCATTATTATTATTATTGTGAGTTTTTCGCATGAGCATTAGCTGGTGGTATTTCCCTGGAGTCTGAGTGACAACAAGTCACCTCAGGTCTCCATGACTCTTCTGAGTATTCTGACAGATTGTAGCCATGCGGTATTCTGGATCGTCTCAATTCTTCCTCTGATTTCCAGATTTTCCAGTCTTTTTTCAAAGCTTCGTGGGACTGTTCCAAGTGAACCAACTAAATTTGATATCCCTATGAATTTCATATTCATTAGCTTTTTCAGTTCTCTGGCAAGGTCCAGATATTTGTCCATTTATTCATTTTCCTTTAGCTTTACCCTGTGATCTGCTGGCACTGCAAAATCCACCAGTTGACAATTTCTTTCTTTTTTGTTTATCAACACTAGGTCTGGTTTTCTTGCTGGGATAAGGTGATCCGTTTTTATTTCAAAGTCCCAGAGAATTTTATGCGTTTCGTTCTCAAGAACAGATTCTGGTTTATGCATATACCATTTTGTTGTATGGTCAAAATTACATTTTTTTATTATTTGTTGTATGGTCAAAATTTGTATTATTTGTTGTATGGTCAAAATTAAAATTTATTATTATTATTATTATTATTATTATTATTATTATTATTATTTGCTCCTTTTGAGTTTTCACATCAGCATTAGCTGATGGTCTTTCACTGGAGTCTGAGTGACAGCAAGTCTCCTCAGGTCTCCAGGCTTCTTCTGAGTATTCTGGCAGATTGCAGTAGTGCAGTGTTCTGAATGGTTTCAACCCTTCCTCTGATTTCC
This sequence comes from Doryteuthis pealeii, assembly GCA_023376005.1. Classification (NCBI taxonomy): domain Eukaryota; kingdom Metazoa; phylum Mollusca; class Cephalopoda; order Myopsida; family Loliginidae; genus Doryteuthis; species Doryteuthis pealeii. The sequence goes on from CM042169.1 coordinate 73,908,672, forward strand.
AAACATTCCAAACCGTTTTCAAATCCTTTTGGGACTGTTCCAAGTGCACCAACTACAATTGGTATCACCTTCACTTTCATATTTCATAACTTTTTCAGTTCTCTCGCAAGGTCCAGATATTTGTCCATTTTCTCATTTTCCTTTAGCTTCACCCTGTGATCTGCTGGCACTGTAAAATCCACCAGTTGACAAGTTCTTTATTTTTTGTTTATCGACACTATGTCTGGTCCTCTTGCTGGGATAAGATTATCCGTTTTTATTTCAAAGTCCCAGAGAATTTTATGCGTTTCGTTCTCAAGAATAGATTCTGGTTTATGCATATACCATTTTGTTGTATGGTTAAAATTTAATTTTTTGCATAACTCCCAGTGGATCACCTTCCCAACCCAGTCGTGTCTAGTTTTGTATTCTCGTTGTGCTAGTTTGTTATATTCGCAGAGTATATGATTTACAGTCTCATCTCTATTACCACAAAGTCTACATTTACTATTTTGTTGGTTCTTATCAATTTTCGCTTTGATATAGTTTGTCCTTATGGCATTATTTTGTGCAGCAATTATTAATGATTCTGTTTCTCTTTTGAGGTTTCCTTTTCTTAACCATGTCCAAGTCTTTCCATGAGCGACCTTTTCGATTTTTCGTTTGAAGTGTCCATATAATTGTTTTCTTCCCAATTTTGTTTTCTAGTCTTTGTTGTTTTTCTGTTTGTCCATCTGTCACTTCTACTATTGTCTTTGCTCCTTCTTGTGTAATCCTCAAGTTGTTGGATTGTGGTTTCTACGTAGTCCTCAATGTTGCCAAGACCTCTTCCCCCTTCCTTTCCTGACACATATAATCTATCTCTATCATCTCTAGGGCGGAGAGCCTTGTGAATGGTCATTAATTTTCTCGTCCTTTTGTCAATCTGTCTGAGTTCTTCTTTTGTCCATTTTAAGAATGGCCCTGAGTATCTTATAATGGGGACAGCCCAGGTATTGATTCCTTTAATCAGATTTCTGCTGTTAAGTTTGGTTTCTAGATATTTTCTAGTTCTCCTTAGATATTCTTTTTTAACTTTTCCTTTCATTATTGCTTGCATGATATTGTCCGCTTCTAAAATTACTAAGTATTTGTAGCTTCCATTTTCATCAAGTGATTTTATAGTTTACTGATCTGGCAGTTGTATTCCATCCATTAGTTTTCTTTCACCCCTTTTTATTACAAACATAGCACATTTTTCGATTCCAAATTCCATCCCTATATCCTGGCTATATATTCTAATAGTTTGTATTAATTCTTTTTCATTTTTTGCACACTTTTTTATGTCATACATGTACATAAGGTGGTTTATCTTTTCTTATGAGTTAGAGAATTTGTATCCCCCTGTAGATTTCTTAAGTATATGACTGAGCGGCATCATTGCTATAATAAAGAGTAGTGGTGATAACGAGTCTCCTTGGAAGATACCTTTGGATTTTTACGTCTGCCAGGGATTGTTTTCCAGCTTTTAATTGAACTCGCCAGTTTTCCATGGCTTTATTTTAATGAAGTTTATGATGTTGTTGGAAATTTTGTACATTTTTAGACATTCTAAAATCCAAGTATGTGGGACCATGTCATAGGCTTTTCTGTAATCAATCCAGGCCATTGCAATATTTTTTCCGTCTATTTTTTTTTACTTCTTTTGGTCTATATAAAGTAGATCATGGGTTCCTCTTTTTCCCTTGCGGCATCCTTTCGGTTCTTCTGGGAGAAGTTTCCGCCAATTGAGAGAAAAGTATATTTCTTCTGTTATAACGGCAGTCAGAATTTTCTACATCATGTGTAGACAAGTTATTGGTCTATAATTGCTAGGGACGTCTCTTTTTTGTGGGTCTTTCTGGATTAGTGTAGTTATTCCTTTTGTCATCCATTCAGGTATTTCCGTCTCTTGTAGGCATCTGTTCAGTTGCTGGGCTATTTTTTTTTGTGGATAGACGTATATTTTTTTTTAACCAGAATCCATGTATGCCATCATGGCCTGGTGTTTTCCAATTTGTTACTTACTTGAGTACTGATTTAAGCGTAATTACATGAATATATTATTATTATTATTATTACTAGCAAATATATGCACCCTCCGGGTGCAAGTATTTAAGTTTTAATGAAATAAAATATTGTATTAAATTAGAAAGGCTAATGAAACTAAATAAGAATACAGATAAAAAGATTTGAGAGAGAGGGAGTATAATAAAAGATTTGAAACAGAGGGAATATAATAAAAAATGGAACAACTGAAACTTACTCTTCCATCACTCTCGTTTTTCGTTGTTATTTTTTCTAATTTAAGTATTTAGTTAAAAGAGGAAGTAAAGAATAAAATGATATTATTTTATCTTGTTAATGGATTTCATTTAAGATTCATTGAAAAGATTTTTGCTTATATTCATTAGAATAAAACCAAACAGTTAGAAATCAATAATACTAAGCACATATTTATTGAATTCGATTTTTTAATATTAATATGCAAATTAGCCTTCCCGTTCACACTGTAAACCGCTATTTTGTTGTATATATAAATATAATTGCATGTTGTCAGTATGTAGACATAGTTAACAGTATTAATAATGTAAGACAATTTTATTAATAATTGAGGTTTAGATAAAAATAAAACACATGGAGAATGTGATGACAATGACTAAGAGAATTGTGACTTGAGTAGGAATATAGTTTCGGTTACAGACAGAAAAACACACAATATCCATTATAATATTATTATTATTATTATTATTATTATTATTTCACTCCTTGTAAGTTTTTCACGTCAGCGTTAGCTGATGGTCTTTCACTTGGATCTGAGAAACAACAAGTCTCTTAATTTCATTTGCACCATACGTATATGTAGCAGTTTAAAAACGTGGGAGGTATTTCTGCAGCATCCTGTATTTTTAAAAACCTCTTCCCAATTAAACTTTAAAGACGAAAACAAGGAACAAAAATATTTTCACTTATGGAATTTCATATATAAGGATGATTTTTTTATTTGTTTTTTAAGAGTTTTTTTTTTTTTTAATCTTTGCTTTCGTTTGAAGAAAACGGCAATTATTTGACGGAAAACGGAATTGAAAAACAGCGGAAATTGGGGAAAAAATTGAAAGTAAAAGATTTTTGCGGTGAATTAGCGATAAATGAGACAAGGGAAATGTGAGAAAGTTAAGTAGGGACACAAGGGGAAATAATCAGGTATTGGGTTAGGCGGGAAAATATAAGAAGGGGGAGAGGTTGAGAGAAAGAGTGAGAGAGTACATCATGGGAGAGAGAGAGAGAGAGAGAGAAGAGGAATACAAGTAGAGAGGGATGAAAGAAAAAGAAAATTGTGTGTGTGTGTGAGAGAGAGAGAGAGAGAGAGAGAGAGAGAGATGGGGAGATATAAGGAGAAAGGGGATAAAAGGGAAAGAAATCGTGTGACTGAGAGAGGGTGGAGAGAATAAAAAATGGATAGAGGGTATGAGAGAAAAGAAAATCTCGAAAGAGAAAGAGAGAGAGAGAGAGAGAGAGAGAGAGAGAGAGAGAGAGAGAGAGAGATGTTGAATTATAAAGGGATATTGGATGGTAGTGAAAGAGAGAGAAAGAGAGAGACTGAGAAAGAATGGAGGGACTAACAATGAAAAACTGTTGAACAAGGTGTTAGATACGAGGAAAGTCCAGAATTAGAGAAAATGAACTCGCTATATATATATATATATATATATATATATATATATATATAAATTTTTTCCGGAATGAAACAAAGAAATCACAGTGCTCATATATATATATATGCATATATGTGTGTGTGTGTGTGTGTGTGTGTGTGTGTGTGTGTGAAAGAGAGACAGAGAAACATAGAGACAGAAACATACAAAGACAGAGAGATAGAGACAGACAGAGAGACAGAGAGACAGAGAGAGAACGAGAAAGAGACAGAGAGAGAGAACAAGACAGTGTATGAATTGAAGAAAAAATCTAACTCCTTTGTAAATCTCTTGATTTGAACATTTTTAAATATTTTTTTCATTCCTCATTGAATACGAGATTTACGCAGAATTAGAAAGGATTTCTTTTCAACAGATACAATATGAAGAAACTAACTGAAAATGATGAAAGGGATGAAATGTTGTCCTTTTTAAGAGAAATATGATCAGACTCAAAATTATAAAGAAGATCAGAAGAAAGGCTTTTTATAAATCTTTACCAGCTCCTTTTTGAAACTTGGGATCTAATTGGTACAAGCGAAGACGTTTAAAATATGTGGCGTATTTCTTAGAGATACCGGTGATTACGAGTTGAGAAGAATTAATTAATTGTCTGAATTTTTGAGAAAAGTTGAACGAAAGGAAAACGAAAGAAAAATAAGTCAGAATTTTCAAGAAGGAACGCTAGCAAACGGCTATGAACTTTTGTTTGTAGATACTTTCTCATTACGGTTCAGAAAACACTTTTTCCATCCTAATTTCCAGGTGATGTTTTGATGAAAACCGAAACTTTTTTAACGGCGACTTCATCTTTTATGGAATACTTTCTTTTTCTTATTCACCCCTATTTCAGTAGGCCAGATTCAGGAAAAAAGGTTTTTAGTGTATTTAAGCATATATTGTTGAAAACAGTCAAGCAGAAACATAGCTGTATAAAAGCGATTTGCATGGAGTTTAGGGAAGGTAAAAGTACTGAGCGTAAGCTGGGTTAGTGAGCATCATAGAGAAGATTAGCCTAGGCCTACGGGAGGTCTCAAACTTCTCCTACGATGTATAAGACGCAGGGCATTTTTTTGAACCAAAATTTTGGAAAAGAAAGTACGTCTTATATGCCGTCAAATAGGAGTGCGTGGTGTAATGGTTAAAGCCATGGGAAATGGGCTCGTCGCCGCGAGTTCAAATCCTGGACGTGATAATTGCATTTCACTTAGCGCTAATACTCTTGGGAAAGGTATGAATACTACTCTCCCTCCAACTATGGGTATGTAGTAGGACAGACCGGGCACTTTAACCTGGTTAGGCAACCTGTCTAGAAGAAGGAACACTCTGAATTCAAACCTGTTGAACTTCGCTTAAGAAATTGACCTTGTGTCACATCCTGCTCGTGCGGAGGGGTTGGTAAATATATATGTATGCTGTCAAGTACGGTATATTAACAACCCCATAATTCTCTTTTGTGCTGGTCTAGTTATAATCAGTCGCCATTAGACACGGTGATGATAGGGCCAGGTCAATAAGTCCGTAACCTGACATGAACTTATTAGATAGAAATTAATCTGAAATGTCGGATTTAGTTCAAAGTTTTATTCACACACACACACACACACACACACACACACACACAAACATATATATATATATATATATATATATATATATATATATATATATATATATTATATATTCAATTCTTAATGAAACTCTTTTTGTAATTATAGAATTTTTTTTTTATAGACTAAGTTAAAAGCGTGGCATTTTTCAATGCAGGTGTCATTGGGGAACAAGAAAGATTTCGGTAAATGGGCCGGCCAGTCCTTTGCAAGAATAGCTAAATTTTTCTCATGTCTCAAGGAAGTTCCAATTCTGGAGCTCTGGATAGTGTGGAGTACCTCTTCATTGCCATTACTCCCAGGGCCACTCCGAAACGGAGTGTTAGTACCTATTAGAGTCCTATCTATGGGCTAAATAGATCGAAAATGAGTTTAAAAATGTTTAAAAAACATGACTGATTGGCATACCATGGTCAAAGTGCCCAGTCTGTCCTACTATTTACCCATAGCTAGAGAATAATTGGATTCATATATTTCCCAATTGTATTAGCGATATGCAAAATGAAAACAGCTTCAGCCTGGATTCTAACACCGTTTGTCATTTACTATAATGATCACCATTATACCACAAACACCTCCTCTTGAAATAAGTGATTTTATACACACACACACACACACACAAACACAAACACACACACATACACACACATATGTATATGTATATATATATATATATATATATATATATATATATATATATCTTATTATAATGGAGATTGTGGGTTTGTCTGTGCTGTAACCGAAACTATATTACTATACAAGTCACAATTCCTTCAGTTATTTTCATCATATTCTCCATGATTTTATTTTTTTATTTAAACCTAAATTATTAATAAAATTGTTTTTCATTACTTATACTGTTGACCATATCTACATACTAATAACATGCAATTGTATTTATATATACAACAAAATAGAGGTTTACAGTATGACTGGGAAGGCTAATTTGCATATTGATCTTAAAAAATGATTTTAATAAATATATGCTTAGTATTATTGATTTCTAATTGTTTGGTTTTATCTTATTGAATATGAGCAAACATCTCTTCAATAAATATTAAAAGAAATCCCTTAACAAGAAGAAATAACTAATATTATTCTTTACTTCCTATTTTAACTAAACAGTTTAATTAGGAAAATTTACCAATGAAAGACGGGAGTAACGGAAAATGATGGAAGAGTTAGTTTCAAAGTTGTTCTATTTTTCAATCATACCCACTCTGTTCAAAATCTTTTTATCTACATTCTTATTCAGTTTCATTAGTCTTT
>CM042169.1:73920242-73930242 GCA_023376005.1 Doryteuthis pealeii
GTGTGTGTGTGTTGTGAAATAAAACTTTGAACTAAATCCGACATTTCAGATTAATTCTATCTAATAAGTGCATGTCAGTTACGGACTTATGACCTGGCCTATCATCACCGTGTCTAATGGCGACTGATTATACTAGACCAGCACAAAAAGAATTATGGGTTTGTTAATATACCTACTTGACAGCATACATATATATTTACCAACCCCTCGCACGAGCAGGATGTGACACAAGGTCAATTTCTTAAGCGAAGTTCAACAGGTTTGAATTCAATGTTCCTTCTTCTAGACAGGTTGCCTAACCAGGTTAAAGTGCCCGGTCTGTCCTACTACATACCCATAGTTGGAGGGGAGTAGTATTCATACCTTTCCCAAGAGTATTAGCGCTAAGTGAAATGCAATTATCACGTCCAGGATTTGAACTCCGCGACGAGCCCATTTCCCATGCTTTAAACCATTACACCACGCACTCCTATTTGACGGCATATAAGACGTACTTCTTTTCCAAAATTTTTCAAAAAAATGCCCTGCGTCTTATACATCGTAGAGAGTTTGAGACCTCCCGTAGCCTAGGCTAATCTTCTCTATGATGCTCACTAACCCAGCTACGCTCAGTACTTTTACCTTCCTAAACTCCATGCAAATTCGCTTTTATACAGCTATGTTTCTGCTTGACTGTTTTCAACATATTATGCTTAAATACACTAAAACCTTTTTTCCTGAATCTGCCTACTGAAATAGGTGAATAAGAAAAAAAGTATTCCATAAAAGATGAAGTCGCCGTTAAAAAAGTTTCGTTTTTCATCAAAACATCACTGGAAATTAGGATGGAAAAAGTGTTTTCTGAACCGTAATGAGAAAGTATCTACAAACAAAAGTTCATAGCCGTTTGCCTAGCGTTCCTTCTTAAAATTCTGAATTTTCTTTCGTTTTCCTTTCGTTCAACTTTTCTCAAAAATTCAGACAATTAATTAATTCTTCTCAACTCTAATCACCGGTATCTCTAAAAATACGCCACATTTTAAACGTCTTCGCTTGTACCAATTAGATCCCAAGTTTCAAAAAGAGCTGGTAAAGATTTATAAAAAGCCTTTCTTCTGATCTTCTTTATAATTTTGAGTCTGATCATATTTCTCTTAAAAAAGGACAACATTTCATCCCTTCATCATTTTCAGTAGTTTCTTCATATTGTATCTGTTTGAAAAGAAATCCTTTCTAATTCTGCGTAAATCTCGTATTCAATGAGGAATGAAAAAAATATTTAAAAATGTTCAAATCAAGAGATTTACAAAGAGTTAGATTTTTTCTTCAATTCATACACCTGTCTGTCTCTCTCTCTGTCTCTTCTCGTTCTCTCTCTGTCTCTCTGTCTCTCTGTCTGTCTCATCTCTCTGTCTTTGTATGTTTCTGTCTCTATGTTTCTCTGTCTCTCTTCACACACACACACACCACACCACACACACACACACACACATATATGCATATATATATATATGAGCACTGTGATTTCTTTGTTTCATTCCGGAAAAAATTTATATATATATTATATATATATATATATATATATATATAGCGAGTTCATTTTCTCTAATTCTGGACTTTCCTCGTATCTAACACCTTGTTCAACAGTTTTTCATTGTTAGTCCCTCCATTCTTTCTCAGTCTCTCTCTTTCTCTCTCTTTCACTATCCATCCAATATCCCTTTATAATTCGACATCTCTCTCTCTCTCTCTCTCTCTCTCTCTCTCTCTCTCTCTCGAGATTTTCTTTCTCTCATACCCTCTATCCATTTTTTATTCTCTCCACCCTCTCTCAGTCCACGATTTCTTTCCCTTTTATCCCCTTTCTCCTTATATCTCCCCATCTCTCTCTCTCCTCTCTCTCTCTCTCTCACACACACACACACACAATTTTCTTTTTCTTTCATCCCCTCTCTACTTGTATTCCTCTCTCTCTCTCTCTCCCATGATGTACTCTCTCACTCTTTCTCTCAACCTCTCCCCCTTCTTATATTTTCCGCCTAACCAATACCTGATTATTTCCCCTTGTGTCCCTACTTAACTTTCTCACATTTCCCTTGTCTCATTTATCGCTAATTCACCGCAAAAATCTTTTACTTTCAATTTTTTCCCCAATTTCCGCTGTTTTTCAATTCCGTTTTCCGTCAAATAATTGCCGTTTTCTTCAAACGAAAGCAAAAATTAAAAAAAAAAAAAAACTCTTAAAAAACAAATAAAAAAATCATCCTTTATATATGAAATTCCATAAGTGAAAATATTTTTTTCCTTGTTTTCGTCTTTAAAGTTTAATTGGAAAGAGTTTTTAAAAAATACAGGATGCTCCAGAAATACCTCCACGTTTTTAAACTGCTACATATACGTATGGTGCAAATGAAATTAAGAGACTTGTGGTTTCTCAGATCCAAGTGAAAGACCATCAGCTAACGCTGACGTGAAAAACTTACAAGGAGTGAAATAATAATAATAATAATAATAATAATAATATTATAATGGAGATTGTGTGTTTTTCTGTCTGTAACCGAAACTATATTCCTACTCAAGTCACAATTCTCTTAGTTATTGACATCACATTCTCCATGTGTTTTATTTTTATCTAAACCTCAATTATTAATAAAATTGTCTTACATTATTAATACTGTTAACTATGTCTACATACTGAGAACATGCAATTATATTTATATATACAACAAAATAGCGGTTTACAGTGTGAACGGGAAGGTTAATTTGCATATTAATATTAAAAAATCGAATTCAATAAATATGTGCTTAGTATTATTGATTTCTAACTGTTTGGTTTTATTCTAATGAATATAAGCAAAATCTTTTCAATGAATCTTAAATGAAATCCATTAACAAGATAAAATAATATCATTTTATTCTTTACTTCCTCTTTTAACTAAATACTTAAATTAGAAAAAATAACAACGAAAAACGAGAGTGATGGAAGAGTAAGTTTCAGTTGTTCCATTTTTTATTATATTTCCTCTGTTTCAAATCTTTTATTATACTCCCTCTCTTTCAAATTCTTTTTATCTGTATTCTTATTTAGTTTCATTAGCCTTTCTAATTTAATACAATATTTTATTTCATTAAAACTTAAATACTTGCACCCGGAGGGTGCATATATTTGCTAGAATAATAATAAATAATAATATATTCATGTAATTACGCTTAAATCAGTACTCAAGAAGTAGCAAATTGGAAAACACCCAGGCCATGATGGCATACATGGATTCTGGTTCAAAAAAAATACGTCTATCCACAAAAAAAAAATAGCCCAGCAACTGAACAGATGCCTACAAGAGACGGAAGTACCCGAATGGATGACAAAAGGAATAACTACACTAATCCAGAAAGACCCACAAAAAAGAAACGTCCCTAGCAATTATAGACCAATAACTTGTCTACACATGATGTAGAAAATTCTGACTGCCGTTATAAAAGAAGAAATATACTTTTCTCTCAATTGGCGGAAACTTCTCCCAGAAGAACAGAAAGGATGCCGCAAGGGAAAAAGAGGAAACCATGATCTACTTTATATAGACCAATATATTCTTAAAGAAGTAAAAAAAAAAACGGAAAAAAATATTGCAATGGCCTGGATTGATTACAGAAAAACCTATGACATGGTCCCACATACTTGGATTTTTAGAATGTCTAAAAATACAAAATTTCCAACAACATCATAAACTTCATTAAAAAAAGCCATGGAAAATGGCGAGTTCAATTAAAAGCTGGAAAACAATCCCTGGCAGAGTAAAAATCCAAAGGTATCTTCCAAGGAGACTCATTATCACCACTACTCTTTATTATAGCAATGATGCCGCTCAGTCATATACTTAAAAATGTACAGGGGATACAAATTCTCTAACTCGCAAGAAAAGATAACCACCTTATGTACATGGATGACATAAAAAATTTTGCAAAAAATGAAAAAGAATTAATACAAACTATTAGAATATATAGCCAGGATATAGGGATGGAATTTGGAATCGAAAAATGTGCTATGTTTGTAATAAAAAGGGTGAAAGAAAAACTAATGGATGGAATACAACTGCCAGATCAGTAAACTATAAAATCACTTGATGAAAATGGAAGCTACAAATACTTAGTAATTTTAGAAGCGGACAATATCATGCAAGCAATAATGAAAGGAAAAGTTAAAAAAGAATATCTCAGGAAACTAGAACTAGAAACCAAACTTAACAGCAGAAATCTGATTAAAGGAATCAATACCTAGGCTGACCCCATTATAAGATACTCAGGACCATTCTTAAAAAGACAAAGGAAGAACTCAGACAGATTGACCAAAGGACGAGAAAATTAATGACCATTCACAAGGCTCTCCGCCCTAGAGATGATAGATAGATTATATGTGTCAAGAAAGGAAGGGGGAAGAGGTCTTGCCAACATTGAGGACTACGTAGAAACCACAATCCAACAACTTGAGGATTACACAAGAAGGAGCAAAGACAATAGTAGAAGTGACAAATGGACAAACAGAAAAACAACAAAGACTAGAAAACAAAAATAGGAAGAAAACAATTATATGGACACTTCAAACGAAAAATCGAAGAGGTCGCTCATGGAAAGACTTGGACATGGTTAAGAAAAGGAAACCTCAAAGAGAAACAGAATCATTAATAATTGCACAAAATAATGCCATAAGGACAAACTATATCAAAGCGAAAATTGATAAGAACCAACAAAATAGTAAATGTAGACTTTGTGGTAATAGAGATGAGACTGTAATCATATACTCTGCGAATATAACAAACTAGCACAATGAGAATACAAAACTAGACACGACTGGTTTGGAAGGTGATCCACTGGGATTATGCAAAAAATTAAATTTTAACCATACAACAAAAATGGTATATGCATAAACCAGAATCTATTCTTGAGAACGAAACGCATAAAATTCTCTGGGACTTTGAAATAAAAACGGATAATCTTATCCAGCAAGAAGACCAGACCTAGTCGATAAACAAAAAAGAAAGAACTTGTCAACTGGTGGATTTGCAGTGCCAGCAGATCACAGGGTGAAGCTAAAGGAAAATGAGAAAATAGACAAATATCTGGACCTTGCGAGAGAACTGAAAAAGTTATGAAATATGAAAGTGAAGTGATACCAATTGTAGTTGGTGCACTTGGAACAGTCCCAAAAGGATTTGAAAACGGTTTGGAATGTTTGGAAATCAGAGGAAGGGTTGAAACCATTCAGAACACTGCACTACTGCAATCTGCCAGAATACTCAGAAGAAGCCTGGAGACCTGAGGAGACTTGCTGTCACTCAGACTCCAGTGAAAGACCATCAGCTAATGCTGATGTGAAAACTCAAAAGGAGCAAATAATAATAATAATATAATAATAATAATAATATAATAATAAATTTTAATTTTGACCATACAACAAATAATACAAATTTTGACCATACAACAAATAATAAAAAAATGTAATTTTGACCACACAACAAATGGTATATGCATAAACCAGAATCTGTTCTTGAGAACGAAACGCATAAAATTCTCTGGGACTTGAATAAAAACGGATCACCTTATCCCAGCAAGAAAACCAGACCTAGTGTTGATAAACAAAAAAGAAAGAAATTGTCAACTGGTGGATTTTGCAGTTCCAGCAGATCACAGGGTAAAGCTAAAGGAAAATGAAAAATGGACAAATATCTGGACCTTGCCAGAGAACTGAAAAAGCTAATGAATATGAAATTCATAGGATATCAAATTTAGTTGGTTCACTTGGAACAGTCCACGATGCTTGAAAAAAACTGGAAAATCTGGAAATCAGAGGAAGAATTGAGACGATCCAGAATACCGCATGGCTACAATCTGTCAGAATACTCAGAAGAGTCATGAGACCTGAGGTGACTTGTTGTCACTCAGACTCCAGGAAATACCACCAGCTAATGCTCATGCGAAAAACTCACAATAATAATAATAATGGTGATGATGATAATGCATTTGATTTAATAGAGTAAAGAATGAAGAAATCTAAAATTAATAATACATACTCGGTTAAATAACCACACAGTATAAAGTAGAATGGTTTACCCAGAATGCCCCACAAACTAAACAAGTTCCCCATGATGCCTCATAAAATTCCCAAGGCTTAGAAAAGAGACTGGTAGAATTGGAGATCAGTGGAAGAAACAGAGGATGATTCGAAACTATTCGGAGCAAGTCATTGTTAAGATCGGCTAGAATACTCAGAAGAGTTCTGGATGCCGAGGAGACTTGTGTCACTCAGCCTCAGAGAATGAAAATCTCGCTAGAAGTGAACTAATGTGGATTTTGTCAAATCTCTGGCGCCGAAGCGTTATTTGGATATGTCTGTCCGTTTGATCCGAGTATCACGGATTTCTTCCCGGCTATTTCTGTTGGAACATCTGTTTCGTATTGTCTGTGCACATGTACAATCACAAACAGCACACGATCGGAGAGTGGTTGGGGCTGGGCGGACTGGTAATAGACATGCATGCGTTCGCGCCCGTGGAAAAAAAAAGACAAAGAAAATCAGGCTCCGGTTCGTAATTTGTCTCTGTCAAGTGAATACAATAAAAAGAACGGAAACCCTTGATGCCCGGGTTATAAGAATAACACATTAATTCAAAACTTCTGGATGGTTCTTCTATTTTGACTCTTGAACCTGTCCTGTTGGTACGGTCGGCCATGATAGAGAAGCCCGCTAGCCAATCAAACGGCTTCATTTATCAATATGGCCGACAATCGATAGAAAGCAGACGTTGTTGAATTTGGAGCAAACAGCCGCTGTTGGGGGTAAAATCAAGTTTAGCGAAATACGAAAAGGCAAACATATAATAAAAATAAAACGAGTAGAAGTTTTTAAAACATGAATAAACAATCCGAAAATGTCCACGAGCGTTTGAAAAAAAATGGGTTTGGTAAGAAAAAAGGATTTGAAAAGCAATCTCCATGTTTAAAACTAATCGCCCATATTGCATTAAAAAAAAGAAATGAAAAATAAAAATAAAAAATAAAAGGAATAGGGAAATCAAAGCGTTAATATCTAAAAATAATTAAAATATTATCTTTTATCGCTGTAACTTTTATCCAATTGTTTTAATATTTCTCTGAACTTTTAAGAAAAGGCTTGACAAATTTGTAATATTTTGATTATTCGGTCCTCATCTTTATTGTTATCTGGCGTCTGTGATTGCCCTTCGACTGGAAAGTTTTAGTATCGCCTCTAGCATGGATTCTGAAGGGATCACTCCAGAAGGAGTTATCTGGAGGCCTCCAAACTGTACCACATCCTGACAGAACAGGATTTGCCAGTGTGAGCACGATTCCATTCCTCGCACATTGTCAGAAAAATCAAAGTGTGATTTCCTGATGCTAAAGTCATCGTCGTCTACAATTGAGTTGTCTTTGATACCTCGTAAGCATCTCCAGATGCAAGATAACCTCATCATGAGACACATTAACATGGCGTACTGGATATAGGCGTTGAGTAAATTCGGCAGTTCTACGTAACATTTACCTCAAGCTGCAGTTCTATCCTAGTCAAAGCCGAAAGTAACATAGAATAATAATTAACACTGCTTAACACTTGTACCCAGTTATAGTTAGCGGAATGAGAAACAGTATACCCCTGTGGATTGAATAAAGGGTGAGGTTCAGAATCCGCGAAGCTTCCCATTACGACAACAAGGTTCCTGAGTTCGAAGAGAAGGTTGCCGAGTTTGAAGAAAATGTTTCCGAGTTCGAGAATGTCTCCGAGTCCGACAAGAAATATCTGCAGAAGGTCGGAGGTACATCAGCCGAAACGTTGTGTAGATAACAATAAAGATGAGGACAATAGTCCGAATAATCCAAATAACAGGATTGGTTATGGTTATATATTTACAACTATCAAAATCTCTGGGTAATGATGAGTGTGCAAAATTTAAATTTAGCAACACAACAATATTTCCAGAAGAACTATATAATATAGTCTTCTAGATGGCATCCAGTGTCCGAAAAGAGCTAAAAAATGTATTTTCTGATTGGCCAAAAGTGGTATGTTCGTGTTTATAAGTCCATAAGAGAACGTTACGTATATATTGAACCAACCCCTCCTGATGATCGCTAGGAATTTTTCAAAACTTTACCGGCATTAGATGACCCATTCGTGGTTGATATGCCGTAAAACAAAACAAAACAAAACAAACCAAGTCAAACATCAATAATCAAACATTTCAAGCCTTCGGGAGAGGTTAATATGATATGCGGTAAAGTAAGGAGCTGATGATAGGTGTGAAGCTCCACCACAAATGCAAAAACTATCTCCTTGGTCAAGCGCTAGTGAAAAGGGGACATACTCCCTTGTTGTCTGGTTGATATCAACATTAGGTCACCCCGTGGATTTATGCGTATTAAATCTAAATCCCATAATCCCCGAAGAGGATTGCTTCGATATATTCAAAGGCATATATACAGAAACTTATTAGATAGATAACGGCATTTGTTAAGAAGATGGAAAAAGGATTGAAAATATTGAATTAATAGAAAAAAATAACAAATAAGCGAATCTCACTTCTTAGCGGATAATAAAATCTATTAATAATGGAGATTCGCTTCCGGTTTTTCTTTTGTAACAAAAACTATGTGACTGCTTACGTTACATTACCCAAAATCGTTCATAATATAGAATAAATACACTGACAATTTGAACATGCAACATTAGACAGTTCTCATTGTTTTTTAAAACAAGTTTTAATAAATACATGACTGGTATTATATATCTATATATAGTTTGTTTTATTTTAATACATATTTAAAGTTTACATTTGAAATTGTTTTATTTTTTAATCCTTTAATGAATTTGATAATTTTACTTACTTAGGGTACAAACTCGCTGACATTAAATTTTTTACTCCCACCTCTCAGGCAATAAGTTTCAAAAATCTATTTTTACATCGCCCGGAGGTCGTTTTTTTATTTTGTACTAGTATATTTAATATTAATAATCGTGTTCCTTAAAATTACGACGGATATCATCTTGCAATACCCTCTGGTTAAAAAATGAGACCGTCCAAATCTTCTAAATGAAATGCAAAAATGTAAATCCTGATTATATATATTTACCAACCCCTCCGCACGAGCAGGATGCGACACAAGGTCAATTTCTTAAGCGGAGTTTAACAGGTTTGAATTGAGAGTTTTCCTCCTCATAGACTGTTTACCTAGCCATGGGTAAAGAGCCCAGTCTGCCCTGCTATTTACCCATAGCTGGAGGGAGATTTGGATTCATACCCTTCCCAAGGGAATTAGCGCCATTTGAAATGCAAACAGCTTCGTCCAGGAATTGAACTCGGGGCGACGAGTCCATTTCCTACGACCACGCGTCTCCTAGTTAAATGGTGTCGGCACCTTATATAATGTAATCAAGCTAGATTCGCAGACCATTGTGAGTGAGTTGGATTCTCACTGGGTGCCCCATAATCTGGCCTAGTGCCACATCTAAGCTAAGCTTAGTAAATAACTATATGGTGTGGGCACCTTATGTGGTGTAATGGTTATCAAGGTAGATTCGCAGACCAATGTGAGTGAGTTCGATTCTCACTGGGTGCCCCATAATCTGGTCTTGTGCCACATCTTTGCTAAGTGTTGTAAATGACTATATGGTGCTGCTATATGTGATAAATCCAAACCTCTCGCTCCTCGAAGAGGATTGGCCTTGTATATTAAATGAGCCATACACAGAACAATGGCGACGTATCTTATAGCATTGTTTTAAAAGAAATAAAGACAATCAGAAAACATTCTTAATTTAATAGAAAAAAATCCTTTAGAAGTAAGGGGACCTCACATCTTGGTGGATCACTATTTCTCCTCTCTTTCTCTCTCTCTCTCTTTCTGTCTCTTTCTGTCTCTCTCTCTTTCTCTCTCTCTCTTTCTCTCTTTCTATCTTTTCTTTATGTATCTCTCTCTTCTCTCTATATATATATATAATATAGATAAT
>CM042169.1:73935242-73960242 GCA_023376005.1 Doryteuthis pealeii
GAAGAAGATAACTGTAATCATTATTCTTTACTTCCTAATTTAACTAAAGAGTTCAAATTAGGAAAACTTTACACAATGAAAAGACGGGAGTAACGGAAATCGATGGAAGTGTTAGTTTCACAGTTGTTCTTACTTTTTAATCATGCCCCCTCTGTTCAAATCTTTTTATCTGCAATTCTTATACAGTTTCATTAGCCTTTATAATTTAATATCTAATATTATAATTATTGAAACTCTGATACTTAGCACCCAGGAGGGCATATATTTGCATAGTTTAATATAATCGAACAGTAGTCGATTGTGTACCCCTGCTGGGTAGGACTTCTATGTGTTGTGTGTGTGTGTGTGTGGTGGTGTGTAATCATAACGCTCGAGATACAATTCAGAAATCGGCACTTGATACTACTTGCAAGCATGTGAACAAAAGCCTTCTTTTTGTTCAAGTCAAGAAAAATTATAGAATTATTCTAATTTAAGCAATCGTACACGTTTCTTTAACCCCATTTGTAAAACAGTGTATTAGATGCTATATTCAAGAACTAGCTTCATTCTGCCTATGCGCTCCTATTGAAATTAATTGAGTATAAGTGGCTCAGTAACGCAGGACGTAATAAGCGCAATCCTGACAGGTTGTGGTGCGTATGCCATAAGACAACTGTCTACTACACGAGAACAAAATAGCCAGTAAGATAACACAAATTATAGTCAACACAAATATTATATTGTGTCGTATGTTGATTATATATAATAGAAAGAGACACGAAGAAGAAAGAAGAGAGAGAGAGTAAGAGAGAGAGAGAGGAGAGAAGGTATCATTTCTCATGACAATTTATAATACTCAGAATTTTGGAGGCACGTTTTAGCCCATCAATCTTTTATAAGTTTTTAAATATATGTATATGTGTGTGTGGTGGTGTGTGTATAATTTTTGATAATATAAGTTTCCTTCATGTATTTTAACTATAACACCACATCTATCACCACAGCACACACATCGCATCATGTCCATATATATATATATATAAAATAAGTAAATAAGATTAGGGGAGAAATTGCGACAGAAGGAAACTCACACTGCAGACAGTAGATGTAGGAGCATATATATTCGCCGACGCGTGAGCTCGCTTTCATCAGCGTCGTTATTTGCTCAATGAAAGGCATCATACTTGTGTTTTAATAGAAGAGACGAGGTGGACCGGAAGCAGGGTGGAATCTTGCGGGGTTGAAGCGGGTGATGGGAATAGCGTTTTGTGAAGAATTTGATTGGTCAGTAAGGGAATCCTTTGGTGGATAGGGAGGAGAGAAGATCATCTCCTACTATACTTGTCGTGCAGTCTTTGTTCCTGCCACATTCTTCTCTTAATCTTACTACATTCGTTGTGATTTACTCCAATTCTCTTATATAATACTATAGTATAATATATTATAATTATATATATAATTAATATATATATAATATATGTGTGAAAAATAGAAGAAATATGCATTTATACTTTCTCTAGTGTAATAGAATTTTATTTCAACTGCAAATACTCATCTACAATCATAGACATCTACAGGAGTTGTGTACCCGCCTGCTGCGAATAGGACTTCTGATACAAAAGGGTTATCTTCCTTCGTCACGCAGGGTTTCAGTGACTAGGTGGCATCCTACTGAGCTAGGTAATTTTAACTCGGCCTGGAGAAGTCTTTCTGTCTGCTCTCTTCGTCTAGCATGACAACACAAAATGGGCTAAAACGCTCATGTCTCTGTCCATAAATCGGCTGGGGGGGCTTTGTCTCCCAACAATATCAGTACTGACATCATATTCTCTATGAAGTCTTTGCGTACTCTCAAAGATGCAACTATAATTGGCAGATTGCACACACGCCCCCCTCCGAGAATAACATCTTTTCTTTTCTTGGGAGGCAAAAAATACTGTTGGTTAAATTAAATTAAAAAACAAAGCAAAACCTAAAATAAACAAAAATAAAAAAATAAACTATAGATTTCTGTATTTTCAGCAACACTTCAACCTTTTGTTTATTATTTAAAAGAAATTACAGGGAACTTTACCCTTTGATGAATTCGATAACCGATTCAATAGACCATCCAATCCGAATATGATTGATTTTTAAGGGATTTTTTAGAAGGGTTAAAATTATAAGATAAGAACTTCGGTTCTAAAACTGAAATAATGATGAACCCACAATTAATTTTATTCATGAGTTTTTTATGATATTATGAAACCGCGAGGACCTACGGGCAAACAATTAAAAATCCTCGGTAAGAAAAAGTAAGTAGAGTCGCCATTAATAGAAGCTGGCATTAAAACTTGGTTTAGCAGGAAAATGTTCCAGTGGTTGAGATATTTTAGTAATCTAATTACCAATTAATACACTTTTCTTCAATTCGAATGTTTCGTAATTTTTATCAACTTTTTACTGACGTTAAACAATTTCTCTGGTACTCGTTTTGTATAATTCATGTATGTTGGATTTCTGCTCCGACCATAAAGTACTAAGTATCTGTTGTGAGTTCGTACCTCTTTGTAACAGGTTTATCTAATGTATGATATTCCAACCAACGCTGGACAGGGACTTCTAATCTTCTAACAAGCATTAGAAAACAAGACATTCCATTCTTATAGACATAACCGAATTTAGCTACCAATGATTGTCACAATGATCAGCGCGATACCTTAAAGTGCGACACACCAAGTTCTACATATTGGATCAACCAATTATTTAAAATTCTCTCCACGTTTCATACCTAGTTTCCCATAGAAAATCGTATCTATGTATAATTGAAAAACGGTACTTGATGTAATGGTTAGCCCGCCTTGGTATTGCAGACCAAATTCTTAGTGATATGTTTATATTACACTGCAACCCAATATTCTGCTGTGCCATATGCAGATGTCTTGTCAATAAGTCCTTTATCAAAGTAATAATTTATTATACACAGGTTAAGTTTTGATGAAATGATTTGTAGCCTGGTGTTCAATTAACTCCCTCTCCTCCCTCTCTTTTTCTTATTCTCTATCTCTCCTGTCCATGTCTCTATCGCATTATATATATATATATAACATTATATATATATATATATATTATATATAATATAGCTGTGAAAAAACAAAATATAATAATAATAAATCAATGAATAATAATTAATAATAATAATAATAATAATAATAAAGACAGATAATGGTCTATTCAAAAATTAGTAATGTATAAATTCCCACCCCGGAAAAACATTGAGCCGACTAGAGCAGATAGAGAGTGTAATCAACTCGCTGACTACATATTATCCATTATATTATCACATAATGAAATAAAACCAGATCACTAATCCAGCAACGAGACCACAGACATAAATACGAAAGAACTTGTTAACTTGTGGATTGCCAGTTCCAGCGGCATCACAAGGTGGAAGCCTAAGGAAAATGAATAAATGGTACGAAATCATGGACTCATGCCAGAGAACTGAAAAAGTCTGTGAATATGAAAATCAAAGTTATAACAGCAATGTAGTTGGTGCATTGGAAACGGTCCCAAAAAGATTGGCAAACAACAAGTTTGAAATCTGGGATTCAGAGAGAGAATACGCGGAACCATCCAGAATACAGCGAGCTGCAAGTCTCCAGAATAGCTCCAGAGAAGGTCCTGGAGAACTAAAGCAGGCTATTGTGCACACTAAGACTCCAGTTAAAGGCCATCAGCTGACGCTGATGATGAAATACGGAAAAGGAGTGAATAATAATAATATAATAATCATAATAATAATAATAATAATAATATATCAATAATAATCAAACTTTGAAAAAAGCTAGAAAGGCCCTGGAAATCAGAGGAGAATGAGACCATACTCCAGAACTACTTCATTGCGAATGCGGCTAGAATAATCAGAAGGAGCCCTGGAGACCTGAGGAAATCTGTTGTCACTCAGACTTCAGTGAAATACCAATCCTGCTACATCGTGACAGGAAAACCTCAAAAGGGTGAAATAATAATTAATAATAATAATAATAATAAATCAAATAATCAATCAATAATATAATAAAATACATCTTTGAAAAAAAGAAACTCAGAGGACCTGGGAAATCAGTGGAAGAATTGAGACCATCCAGACTACTGCACCGCCCAATGGGCAGAATTAACTCAGAAAGAGTCCTGGAGACCTGAGATATATGCTACCTTGCTTATGGGAAACTGGTTCTGCTAATTTGAGGAGTCTTCCATTGTAGTTTGGAGATGTCTCCATCTTGTTTAAAACAGCTAGTATCCTATGTAGATAAGCAAATGATTCTAGACAGACAAACCTTTCCCTGCCTATTTTTCTCCATAGTTCCAAATAGACAAACATTTATTGATGTGAAGGATGAAGAGATTTTTAGAAATGCATCTTTCCATTGTTGCGTAAAAGAAAATTGTATTTAATGAATTCTGTTAAAATATTGAAATATTGCCTTAAAATGTTTTGATCTAACAATAATGGTGGAATTATTATATGATGAATGCCAATCTTATTGTGTTATTCCGATAGATAATTAAACAATGATAATAAGTATGTAAAATTGATAACTGAAATATGCATAAACACACTGAAGAGGAGAAGTGATAAAAATAAAAATATTATTAAAAGTAATTGGTAATTTGCCTTGAAGCATTGTTAAGTATGTTATAAATATTAAAATCGAAGGCAATACAATGCGTATAAAAATAAAGACAAAAGATGTTTTTATGTCTAAAAAAAAAAAAAAAAAAGACATCTTTTTGTCTTATTTTTTATACGCATTGTATTGCCTCGAATTTTAATATTTTATAAAAAATATTATTATTATTATTATTTATTATTATTATTATTATTATTATTATTTACTCCTTTTGAATTTTCACATCAGCATTAGCTGATGGTCTTTCACTGGAGTCTGAGTGACAGCAAGTCTCCTCAGGTCTCCAGGATTCTTCTGAGTATTCTGGCAGATTGCAGCAGTGCCGTGTTCTGAATGGTATCAATCCTTCCTCTGATTTAAAAACTTTCCAAAACCTTTTCTAATCCTTTTGGGACTGTTCCAAGTGCACAAACTACAATTGGTATCACTTTCCCTTTCATGTTCCATAACTTTTTCAGTTCTCTGGCAAGGTCCAGATATTTGTCAATTTTTTCATTTTCCTTTAACTTCACCCTGTGATCCGCTGGCACTGCAAAATCCACCAGTTAACAAGTTCTTTCTTTTTTGTTAATCAACACTAGGTCTGGTCTTCTTGCTGGGATAAGGTGATCCGTTTTTATTTCAAAGTCCCGTTGAATTTTATGCGTTTCGTTCTCAAGAACATATTCTGGTTTATGCATATACCATTTTGTTGTATGGTCAAAATTTAATTTTTTGCATAATTCCCAGTGGATCACCTTCCCAACCCAATCGTGTCTAGTTTTGTATTCTCGTTGTGCTAGTTTGCTACATTCGCATAGTACATGGTTTACAGTCTCATTGTTGCATAGCGCGTCGTCACTGTACTAAATTGCAATAGTATTATCTTCGTTGTAAGGGATGACAATAACACCAAAGTTATCCTCCAGAAGTTTATTGAAATAAATTCAAGCTTCTTAACTTCGAGAGAGAGGGTCAGTTTAATTTATATTCAGTCTTTAGACTTCGTCCTTCGATTCAATTTCTGGGCGACAAGCTTTTTCAGTTGGTAAATATTAACGCTAGCTTTTTCCGACACCAACTACGCGAGGTCCCGCTCGCAGACTACTGACTCCGATCCCTCACCTCTCCTCGCGTGACTGCCTCCGGGACTCGACGACTGACCTGTCCTTTTATCTTCATAGCTACTCCCACGTATTTTTATCTCTTGATCTGATAACGGGCAGTTGTTAAAACTTCTTTGTTTAATAAAACCGGGAATTCATATTTCCCTTTGTACAATATATAACATCATCTCTATTACCACAAAGTCTACATTTACTATTTTGTTGGGTCTTATCAATTTTCGCTTTTATTATTATTATTATTATTATTATTATTATTATTATTATTAGCATCAGCAAAAATATAAAACACCCTCCAGACGGTGTAAATATATTTTGAAAAGTATTATCTAGGGTGGGAAATTAATTAAATAGTTATTTTGAATATTTTACACATATATTTTACACAAAATGGTAAGTATTTAGTTACTTGTAAACTTTTTAGTTAACTTCTTGTCACTGAATAAAGCGCGAGAGTAATAAAAATAATGAACAAAATACTGTATAATACCGGATATGTATTAACTTTAGTATATTTAACTTAGCGAACTTTTACAGGTATTTTTTCTTTTAGCTATTTTAATAGTACCATCTGATTATTTTCAGGAAGCGCATATGATTCGGTCTTTTCTCTTTTTATATATATTTTTTTATTCCATACAAAATTTTGTATTGTGTAATTACAAACTATAACACGGATTTTTTTAATCTGTCGGAATTTAGAAATAAAATTTTATATAACCCTGCACACTAACAGGATGTGATAAAAGGTCAGTTTCTTAAGCGAGGTTTAGAGGGTTTTAATTATGATTTTTCTTTCTCCTAGACTGGTGGCCTAACCAAAGATAACGATCCAAATCTGCCCTACTATTTACCCATAGCTGTTATATAATATAGACTTTTCGAAGTACTCTACTTGAAATTTCACTTGAAAGTGTAAATTTCAAGTGTAAATATTTTTAAAGAAATTCGACCGGTTCTTTTTCTGTCCCTCTTTGAATATACAAGATAGGGGAGGCAATAAAACGATTTTCAGGCCGCACAATAGGAGCCATCAAAATTCAAGTCATTTTCCCACGGCCTAAAATCATTAAAATCCTCGAGCGCTGCTATCGAATTCTACGAACTGTTTGTAATGATTTTGAGAATCAAATTCTGAACACGCCGTTGATTATATTAAAATGCTCACCTGACCGGCTAATTAGATCTCCGATGGACACTAACGATGAAGGCCAGCACATACGTGCTAATCAGCTCCCTCATCTCTGTGTCTGCGACGTTTACTAGCACGCAATGTAAACTTTGGGTAGGCTTTTTCCATCACTGTTAGGACGACACGGCTCTTGGCTTGATCAAAGAAAAACAATATGCAAACAAAAATCTGTGCATTCTTTTCGTCGGGTGAAGAGTATTCTATTAACTGAGTTGACTTCAAATATCGGGCACCGAGATTTGAAGGAAATTAGTCTCGTTTTCCTATTTCGATTATTTTCGACGGATTTGAATGTCACTGATCAGGAGGACTGGAATTGATTACCGGTTTCTTTTGAGAGTATTTGCCAAGAAATATCAGAACAAATTTCAAGAAATGTATGCTTGAATTAGCAGCATATAAAAGGTACATTTCGACAAAAAACATTTATAAAAACTGACTTAGAATCCTTGTCGTCATAGTAGGGTTGAAGTATATTGTGGTTCTTGTAATATGTACGAGTCCAAGCGTGTAGTATTCCTCTGGTTTTAATCCAAAACATTGGTCTTGCTGACAGCAAATTCAACCAGTAATAGATTTGAGGTTAGTTGCAAACGACCTTAAAGACTTTCTGTCCTCGTCTCTCATTGGTCATGGTTCATTCGGCGCCCGATATTTGAAGGAAATTAGTCTCGTTTTTCCTATTTTGATCATTATCGAGAGATTGGATGTGTCACTCATCAGGGTGACTTGGATTGATCTCTGTGATATTTTGAGAGTATTTGCCAAAAATATCAGAAGAAATATCAAGAATTACCTGCCTGAATTAATAGCATATAAACGGTACCTTTCGACAAAAAACATTCATAAAATATGACTTAGAATCCTTGTCGCCATAGTAGGGTTAGGTTGTGTTTCTTGTAATATGTACGAGTCCAAGCGTGTAGTATTCCTCTGGTGTTAATCCAAAAGATTGGTCTTGCTGACAGCAAATTCAACAGTAATTGATTTGAGGTTAGTTGCAAACGACCTTAAAGACTTTCTAGTCCTCGTCTCTCATTGACCAATTTTTACCGGAATTGGTTCCGTTGTTAGGAAAGTTCATAAATAGAAGTGACGATTTTATCAGGTGATCCAACACCGCTAGGACGACACAGCTCTTGATATGATAAAGAAAAAATAATATACAAACAAAAATCAGTGCATTATTTTCGTAGAGTGAAGAAGAGTATTCTATTAACTGAGTTGACTTCAAATATCGGGCGCCGAGATTTGAAGGAAATTAGTCTCGTTTTCCTATTTCGATCATTATCGAGAGACTTGAATGTGTCACTGATCCGGGGGAACTGGGATTGGTCTCTGGGATCTTTTGAGAATATTTACCAATAAATATCAGAAGAAATATCAAGAAATATATGCCGGAATTAATAACGTTGTGTTGTTATATCCACTTTTTCCTCTAATTCAACCACACCAACACACACACACACAACACCACACACACATATATATATATATATATATATATATGAGGAAAAATGAGTAAAGAAAAGAAATGTAGATGGATAAAAAATGAATTTTATCAATATCACTTTTAATCGATATCACTTACACATGTGTTTCGGTCTGTTTGTCAAAATGTATACGGATTTACGTTATTATTATTATTAAAATAATCAGATGGAGTTGAAATGATGATGATGATAATAATAATAGGAAAAATGTATAAAATGTTCCGTACACAGTGAGATTTTGCCGACCTTCATCAGAGTGATTTTTTTTTAATTTTTTGAGTTGGAGACAAGAATAGAATTTCAAATGTTCGAAAAAGAATATTTTTTAAAATGTTATGAACGCAGAGGCCGTTAGGGACAGTTAAACATTTTTGAAAGTTTTGGTGGAATATTATATATATATATATATATATATATATATATATATATATAAAATATTAAAATTCGAAGGCAATACAATGCGTATAAAAAATAAAGACAAAAAGATGTTTTTTTATGTCTTATCGATTTCGAAGCATAAACTTCATCATCAGAGTTTATTTCAATTTACTCATATATATATATATATATATATATATATATATATATATATATATATATATATATATACTTTGATTTGAGGATTACTCCATGCAGACACACACCCCTTATGTTTGCTTTTATTTTAATCCAATTTACTTCATTTCTTGTTGTAATGACCAGCTCCAAATCCCTAGAATAGGGGCATCCTCATCCCCTTGTTATTTTTAATATACAACACAACCCACCTATCAATTCTTCCTTTCATCCAATTCCCACCTCCTCCTCCCACTCTGTGGTCCATCCCAATCTTTTTTATCCCACAAAAAAGATATATGAAACATAGCTATATATGTACATACATTCCGAATAAAACAGCTCGATGTTTTTGTTCTATGTCTGAAGATGCTTTTAGGAAATATACATTTCATTTTCCTAACAGAAAAGTTCATAAATAGAAGTGGCGATTTTGTCAGGTGAATCCAACATCGCTAGGACGACACATCTCTTGATATGATAAAGAAAAAAAATAATATACAAACGAAAAATCAGTGCATTATTTTCGTAGGATAAAGAATAGTATTCTATTAACGTAAGTAAGTAAAGTCGTCGGGGCGGCCTAAAGTCGGTATCAGCCAATCAGCGAGGGAGTCTATCCCCTTTTCACTTACGCTAGACCAAGGAGATTATTTTAGCGTCTGAGGTGGAGCGCCACACCTACTATCAGCTCCTTACTTTACGGCAGAGATTCCTGTGCTACTCATACGCTGAGTTGGTGAGAGGCCGGTATCGAACTAGGAACCTTGTGGTCTCTAGCTGAACGCTCTACCGACTGAGCTAATCCGGCCCCTTGACTGCAAATATCGTGCGCCGAGATTTCAACTAAATTAGTCTCGTTTTTCTATTTCATAATCGACGGATTGGATGTGCCCCTCATCGGGGTGACTGAGATTGGACTCTGGGATCTTTTGAGAGTATTTGGAACCTCAGAAACTCGTGAACCTTCTTTTCGAACTCGGGAACTCTCAGAAACTAACATTAAGGTAATAGAATCTGCTAAAATAGTTCAAGTGATGAAATATATTCATTGGTTGTATACATATTCCAACTTCCGAATAGCATTGAGCTTGTCTCGTATGGTATATTTCCATAGAGATGGATAGGTGTGTGTCTTTCCATATCTGGAAAGTATGTATATTTCCATAGAGAGGATAAGTGTTGTCTTTCCATATCTAGAAGTATGGATTTTCCATAGAGATGATAAGTGTGTGTCTTTCCATATCTAGAGAAAGTATTGGTATATTTCCATAGAGATGGATTAGGTGTGTGTCTTTCCATATCTGGAAAGTATAGTATATTTCCATAGAGATGGATAAGTGTGTGTCTTTCCATATCTAGAAAGTATGGTTATATTTCTAGAGATGATAAGTGTGTGTCTTTGAGAATCTAAAAAGTATGGTATATTTCCATAGAGATGTATAGGTGTTGTCTTTCCATATCTAGAAAGTATGTATATTTTCCATAGAGATGATAGGTGTGTGTATTTCCATATCTAGAAAGTATGGTATATTTCCATAGAGATGGATAAGTGTGTTGTCTTTCCATATCTAAAAGTATGGTATATTTCCATAGAGATGATAAGTGTTGTGTTATTTCCATACTGGAAAGTATGTATATTTCCATAGAGATGATAAGGTGTGTCTTTTCATATCTAGAAAGTATGGTATATTTCAATAGAGATGGATAAGTGTGTGTCTTTCCATATCTAGAAGTATGGTATATTTCCAATAGAGATGATAAGTGTGTGTCTTTCCATATCTAGAAAGTATGGTATATTTAAATAGAGATGGATAAGTGTATGCTTTCCATATCTGGAAAGTCATGGTATATTTCCATAGAGATGGATAAGTGTGTGTCTTTCCATATCTGGAAAGTATTTAGTATATTTCCATAGCAATGGATAAGTGTGTGTCTTTGCATATCTAAAAAGTATGGTATATTTCCATAGAGATGGATAAGTGTGTTTTCTTTCCATATCTAGAAAGTATGGTATATTTCCATAGAGATGGATAAGTGTGTGTCTTTGCATATCTAAAAAGTATGGTTTATTTCCATAGAGATGGATAAGTGTGTGTCTTTCCATATCTATAAAGTATGGTTATTTCCATAGAGATGGATAAGTGTGTGTCTTCCCATATCTGGAAAGTATGGTATATTTCCATAGAGATGATAAGTGTGTGTCTTTCCATATCTAGAAATATGTATACTTTCCATAGAGATGGATTATGGTTGTATCTTTCCATATCTAGAAAGTCATATGGTATTATTTCCATAGAGATGATAAGTGTGTGTCTTTCCCATATCTAGAAAGTATGGTTATTTCCATAGAGATGGATAAAGTGTGTGGCTTTCCATTTCTGGAAAAACTGGTATATTTCCATAGAGATGGATAAGGGGTGTCTCCATATCTGGAAAGTATAGTATATTCCATAGCAATGGATAAGT
Source organism: Doryteuthis pealeii (assembly GCA_023376005.1). Lineage (NCBI taxonomy): Eukaryota > Metazoa > Mollusca > Cephalopoda > Myopsida > Loliginidae > Doryteuthis > Doryteuthis pealeii. Next base: position 73,946,710 of record CM042169.1, read on the forward strand.
GTGTGTCTTATGCATATCTAAAAAGTATGGTATATTTCCATAGAGATGGATAAGTGTGTGTCTTTCCATATCTAGAAAGTATGTATATTTCCATAGAGATGGATAAGTGTGTGTCTTTGCATATCTAAAAGTATGTTTATTTCCATAGAGATGGATAAGTGTGTGTCTTTCCATATCTATAAAGTATGGTATATTTCCATAGAGATGGATAAGTGTGTGTCTTCCCATATCTGGAAAGTATGGTATATTTCCATAGAGATGATAAGTGTGTGTCTTTCCATATCTAGAAAGTATGGTATATTTCCATAGAGATGGATATGTGTGTATCTTTCCATATCTAGAAAGTATGGTATATTTCCATAGAGATGGATAAGTGTGTGTCTTTCCATATCTGGAAAGTATGGTATATTTCCATAGAGATGATAAGTGTGTTCTTTCCATATCTAGAAAGTATGTATATTTCCATAGAGATGGATATGTGTGTATCATTCCATATCTAGAAAGTATGGTATATTTCCATAGAGATGGAATAGTGTGTGTCTTTCCATATCTAGAAAGTATGGTATATTTCCATAGAGATGGATAAGTGTGTGTTCTTTCCATATCTAGAAAGTATGGTATATTTCCATAGAGATGCGATAAGTGTGTGTCTTTCCATATCTAAAAAGTATGTATATTTCCATAGAGATGGATAAGTGTGTGTCTTTCCATATCTGGAAAGTATGGTATATTTCCATAGAGATGATAAGTGTGTGTCTTTCCATATCTAGAAAGTATGGTATATTTCCATAGAGATGTATATGTGTTTGTCTTTCCATATACATATACCTATCTAGATATGTACATATCAAGACATGAAACATGCATGTAGACACGTGCGTATCTGTTGCATACAAATACAGATGTGAATTTTTCTGAATGTTTGAGATGAGGCTAGATGATTAGTATTATCTGCGTTATTCGGACTATTGTCCTCATCAGATCTCATCGGAGGGCATATCGACTGAAACGTTGTACAGATAACAAAGAAGATGGGGACAATAGTCCGAATAACGCAGATTATACAGATGTGAATGTATGTATAAGCATATTCAGATATATCAACTTACATTCACCCACGAAAAACATATACACACATACACAAACATAAAGATACATATAAATTCATGCTAGCTTCATCATCATCATGTCGCGCATGCAGCACGGGGTATCCATGACAATCTTTCGCCAACCTTCCCTATCATTCATTGCACCAGGGAGGTCTTCTGTGCAGCAACCAGCATCTTCACATAACTGGTCAATGTAGGTCCTTGCTGGGCGCCCCACACTTGCATGTCCCTGTGTTGGCTTCCACAGAAGAACGTCGTTTATGAGTTCATCCTTGCTTCTCCAGCAGTGTCCTGCATGCCTTGTACGTCTCACTCGGATAGTTTGTGAGATGGGGGGCAGGTGACCGTACAGCTGTTTCCTTGTGGGGTGTTGTTTCCATGACTTGTTCAAGACTGCACGCAGCATTCTTGTGCAGCTCCCATCTAGCTTATTCTCAAGCCGCTTTGTTAGGGTCCAGGTGGTGCAGCCATATAGCATCACCGACACAACCACAGCCTGGAAGAACTAAGGATTGAACCTGCGTATTGAACATTTGCGGCCTATTGGACATTTCATAAAATGCTGACGTTATAAGATTATTCTGGGAACGGATTTTGTATTCATAATAACCGACTAAGTCTAGAACATACTCTTCCACCCCGGCAGCCAAATATTTGCTCCAAAATGTTATCAATAATAAACAAAATATTCGAGGACAATACCTACGTTTAATGTTCTTTGAAATTATCTTTGCCGAGTCAGCAGTTTTGAAAATACGTTTCTTTTTATTTATTTATAGGAGGTGAAATTGGCCTGCCCGAATTTTACTGAGACTAGGAAATCATTAAATAGGTTTTCTCATGTCGTATGTGTTGTCAATTTTGTCTCGGGAATACACATTGCCGAAACTATTGATTAAAGCCGTCATTATCAGTCATCCAATTATGATGATTACTTGGCGTTCTTTGACATATTACAGAAGAGACATGTCTCGGGGGGATCAGAGATCGGAAAGGGGAGACGGGCAAACGTATCTTAAATGAGGAGAAAATGCGTTTAGATTCAATAAAAGATAGTAGATAAGAAAAAGTGAGAGGAGAGGAAAAGAAGGTGGGACGAAGAAGGAATTATATCTTAAAAATCGTTCTTTGTTTTGTTTTATGGCATATCAACCTTTTCGGGTGATGTAATGCCGAATCAAGTTGTTTTCATAAACAAAGATCTCAGGTTGGTTAGCGTACCTGCTGTTGATAAAGTAAAGTAAGTAAAGTCGTCAGCGAGGGAGTCTATCCCATTTTCAATAGCGCTAGACCAAGGAGATTGTTTTGGCATCTGAGGTGGAGCGCCACACCAACCATCAGCTCCTTACTTTACCGCACAGATCCCTGTGCTACTCATACGCTGAGTTGGCGAGCACCGGTATCGAACTAGGAACCTTGTGGTTTCTAGACGAACGCTCTACCGACTGAGCTATCCCGGCCCCTTGCTGTTGATAAGGGGTCACCCAATTAATTACTGAACTGGCTGATCGTTGCTTAACTCCGGTGATCTAGTGGGAATCGGTGCTTTCACCGTGACTTCACCGAAATGTGCAAGACAGACAGATTTTCAGCCAGATAGATACAAAGCTACACAGATATTATGCTTAACCGCTCGGCTATCGTCACGAACAGAATGGGAAGGATTTTTAACTGTTTTAATACACACATCTGTATTCATATAAAGGCCGCCATAGAGTGCTCCATCCCTTTTATAGCGTTTACGCTTTAGTTGGGTCGTCATCGAACCCCCCCAAAGTGCTCAATCCCCTGGGGATGGGGAGCATTTATAGTCATCCAAAGACACCGTGTTTCGACGTATCACGTCTCTTCATGGTGGCAAGACATTTGTAAGCTACCTACTACCTGGATAGAAACCCGATCGATTCAGCATCAGTCGGTCCGCTTAACCGCTCGGCTATCGTTACCTACAGAATGTGAACGGGATTTTAATTGTTTTAAAACACACATCCGTATGTATATAAAGGCCGCCATAGAGTGCTCCATATCTTTTATCGGAGAGCACTGCGTTTTCGCTTTAGTTGCTGATCGTCATCGAAATTCCCTCCAAAGTTCTTAACCCCGGGGGGATGGGGAGTATATATTAGCTCAGTCGGTAGAGCGTTCCTAGTTCGATACCGGTCCTCGCCAACTCAGCGTATGAGTAGCACAGGGATCTGTGCGGTAAAGTAAGGAGCTGATGGTAGGTTTGGCGTTCCACCTCAGAGGCTAAAACAATCTCCTTGGTCTAGCGCTATTGAAAAGGGGATAGACACCCTCACTGACTAGCTGATACCGACTTTAGGCCGCCCCGTAGACTTTACTTACTTATATATATATACCAACCTCTCCACACGAGCAGGATACGACACAAGGTCAACTGGTTTGAATTCAGTTTTCCTTCTCCTAGCCTGGTTACCTAGCCATGGTTAAAGAACCCAGTCTGCCCTATTATTTACCCATAGCTGGAGGGAGAGTAGGATTCATAACTTTCCCAAGGGTATTAGCGCTAAGTGAAATGCAATTACCACGTCCAGGATTTGAGTATATATATATATATATATATATATATATATATATATATATATATACCAAATGAAGTTGCTATTAGCATGATTCAAAGTTGGACCTTTCTTCCAACAGCGGAATGTTAGTTGCTCAGGTCCAATTTGAGAGCTCGATGTTCAATATTATTGAATAGAGCAATATACTTAGTAAAGAAGAAGGATGGGTACTCATTCGTTTAAAAACTCAATTTTTTAAACACAACTTTTTATTAAATGATTTTTTCTATTTATCCCATAGATGGGACCCTAACAGGTACTACCACTCCAGGTCAAACAATTATAAATCAGTAATACTTATCAAATATCTATTAAATCAACTTTTTAATGTCAATATGCGGATTAGCCTTCCCTTTCACACTGTAAACCACTAGTTTTTAAATGTAAAAGGATTCGGATATTTCTGCCAAATGTAATGAAATTTAATGCTTTTAAATACGTAATCTGGTGATATTCTCTTGCGCCCTATTCTACATCTTCTTATTATAATGGAGATTGTGTGTTTTTCTGTCTGTAACCGAAACTATATTCCTACTCAAGTCACAATTCTCTTAATTATTGACATCACATTCTCCATGATTTTATTTTTATCTAAACCTCAATTATTAATAAAATTGTCATACATTATTAATACTGTTAACTATGTCTCCATACAGACAACATGCAATTATATTTATATATACAACAAAATAGCGGTTTACAATGTGAACGGGAAGGCTAATTTGCATATTAATATTAAAAAATCGAATTTAATAAATATGTGCTTAGTATTATTGATTTCTAACTGTTTCGTTTTATTTTAATGAATATAAGCAAAAATCTCTTCAATGAATCTTAAATGAAATCCATTAACAAGATAAAATAATATCATTTTATTCTTTACTTCCTCTTATAACTAAATATTTAAATTAGAAAAAATAACAATGAAAGACGAGAGTGATGGAAGAGTAAGTTTCAGTTGTTTCATTTTTTATTATACTCCCTCTGTTTAAAATCTTTTTATCTGTATTCTTATTTAGTTTCATTAGCCTTTCTAATATAATACAATATTTTATTACATTAAAACTTAAATACTTGCACCCGGAGGGTGCATATATTTGCTAGTTAATATAAATACAATTGCATGTTATTAGTATGTATATATGGTTAACAATAAAAAAGATGTCAAACACTTTTATTGATACTCGAAGTTTAGATAAAAAATAAAATTATGGAGAATGTGACGTAAGTAAATTGTGACTTGAGTAGTAATATAGTTTCTGTTACAAACAGAAAAGCACACAATCTCCATTACAATAAGATACTTACTTGAAACATAACTATTATAAAAATTAGATGGGTAAACTAGATATAATAAAACTGTGTATCAAACAAAGACGAATAACAAAAGGGTGAAAATTTCTTAGTACAGAACAATATAAGATAATGATAAATATATTTTGAGATAAGAAGCACTGAATGAAATATAAGGAAACATACAAAAATAATGTAAATATTATTTTAGAGATAAGTGTCGTATTGTTGGGTCTTGAAAAAAGTTACTGGAGACACAAAGACGAGGTGAGGAGATGAGGATAGATTCACAAAAAATAACAATTCTACACCTATTCCAAGAAAACGTTACATCTCACTTTATTTTGTTTTAGTCAGGGATTTGCATATTCTATGAGACCCAATATAAGAAAATATATAACTATATCCCATTCACATTCTGTAGGTGACGATAGCCGAGCAGTTAAGCTGTCCGACTGATACTGAATCGATCGGGTTTCTATCACGGATGTAGGTAGCTCCCAAATGTCAGGCCACACTGAAGAGACTAAGTCGAACACGTGTCTGTGGATGATTATATATGCTCCCCATCCCCCTGGTGTTGAGCACTTCGTGTTACATAATTATTGGATTCCTAATACTTATATAAGGTAGTGTAGAAACATAATGGCGATTAGTGCAGCTGATGGGCTTGAGAGTGAGTGACGGCGCTTCACCTCACTCTCACCTTGCCTTCCGGGGATAAATCGTGAGAACCGGAGGGTATAGAAAACCCTGGCTTCCGGTTTAAGGATAGTAAGTTTCAGCCAGTTAGAAGTTAGAAGCCGAGCTCGTGCGATTTAAGTGTCACTGCGCAGATTGTCTGGTTGGGGATTTGAAAATAAAGTAAGATCAAAGCAAGTCGGGGTCTTGTGATATTACCTCTAAACACTAACAATGACACAGGGCTTCTGATAAGGAGAAATCCCTAACAGAAACCAGACCCGAAGTCCCCAAGAAAGTCCAGACCTTAGAAGAGACCAGACCAAGATGTTAGAAGATAGAACCAAAGCCGGCCAGAAGAATAGATGACTAGAAGTAAGAAGTCAGAAAGGGTATACAACATATATGCTGATTTGGTACCGTGAAAACCTCAGTTTACAACATTCGGAGGGGATTTCGCTGACAACCGCCCACTAAAGCGTAAAAAGCAACGCTCTCCTATAAAAGGGGTAGAGCACTCTATGGCGGCCTTTACATACATACATACAGATGTGTGTATTACTAAACAGTTAAAATCCCATTCGCATTCTGTAGGTGACGATAGCCGAGCGGTTAAGCTGTGACACTCACTGAAGAGACTTGATTAGTCGAAACACGTGTCTGTGGGTGACTATACATATATGAATATAGTTGTAGAAAAAGTTACATCTCACTTTATTTGTTTCAGTCAGGCATTTGCATATTCTCATCATCATCAGATAAGGCTTGATAATCAGTATTATTTTGATTATTTGGACTATTGTCCTCATCTTCATTGTTAACTGTACAACGTTTCGGCCGATGTACCCTCTGGCCTTCTTTATGTATCTATTTTCGGGTTCGGGAACCTTCTCTGACTCTGGAACCTTCTCGGACTCGGAAACTTCTTTTCGAATCCGGTAGCCTTCTTGTTGTAATCGGGAACAATACAGATAACAATGAAGATGAGGACAATAGTCCGAATAATCCAAATAATACCAATCATCAAGCCTCATCTTAAAACATTCAGAGAAATAGTGTAGATAACAATAAAGATGAGAAAATAGTCTGAATAATCCAAATAATACTAATCATCAAGCCTCATCTTAAACATTCAGAGAAATAGTGTAGATAACAATAAAGATGAGGACAATAGTCTGAATAATCCAAATAATACTTGGGAAAGTAGATGTTTGTTCTTTGAGAAATTTCTGTGGCACCATCATATCAAACCTAGATTTCTAATCTTTGGCAAATACCAATAACCGCAGATTCCTTCTTCCTTTGATGTAATAATTATTGTTAGATTAGACGTTTCTTCTTTTGTCTTAAGATAACGGTAGTTCCAATTGAACCCCCGGCTTCTGTAATTATCGGGACCCCATTTCAAGACATTCTCTTCTGGTTTTCAGGAACAGAAAATTAGATAGATTCAAATGGATTATCGGATAGAGATTATCCGATTTTCCTATGAGAAGATCTGATAATTATGTAAAAAACTGTTTCTTTTTTTGGTTGGTTATTAAAGAGACATTAAAAGGCGGGAAAAGTTTTCTGTTTGCAAAGGTAGACACAAAAGTGCATCGCAATAGTTTGGCTAGAGAGTTTTATTAGTTGGAACAACTATACATGGTTGGTCTCAAAAGTTAGAAGTTTTTGAGTAAAAAGTTTTATCTCCATATTAATACTCTTGTTCCTTGATTGTACGACCGTTATTATCTTTTAACACCCTCTGGTTAAAAATTAGACCGTACAAATCGTCTAAGATGAAATTAAAAAATGGGTAATCCTTAACTACTTGCTCGTAAATTCCTACCATAAAATAAACTGAACCCTCATTTTATGTCCGTGTTTTTGCAATAAATGTTTTATTTTTCTCGCACCCGTTATTTTACAATACTGAATATATTTTATTTATTTATTTTAATATTCACTTCAATGTGTATATTCTAAAAGTTTTTTATTTTGTGAGAATGTTTAGTTTTAAACTGGGGGATCCTTTTGTTATTATTTCTTTTCTTCTTTTTCTTTTTTTTTTTTGGCTTAGGTACTCTAAAATAAAAACGTCAGATTTTAACCATCGTCGACGAATAAACAAAATTACGGAATAAACAAAATCATGGAGAATGTGATGGTAATAATTAATGGAATTGGAACTAAAGTAATAATATAGATTCGGTTACAGACAGACAAACTCACAATCTGCATTATAATAAGATATATATATATATATATATATATATATATATATATGTGTGTGTGTGTGTGTGTGTGTGTGTGTGTGTGTGTGTGTGTGTGTGTATGAGAAGTAAACAAACAAACAATGTGTTTGATATGGCTTTTTTAGCCGATAATTTTTGTGAGAAAATGTGCTTAATTGAAGTCATACCTAATTTTTGAAAATTAATTAATTGATAATTAAAGCAGTCTTTCTGTCTATAGCTCTGCTGATGAGGCCTAATGGGCTGAAATATACATACAAGATTGATTTTTCTCGATTTGTTTAGCCTTACATTTGAACAGGTATGCCCACCTAATTCATTAATTATCAATTAATTAATTTTCAAAAATTAGGTATGACTTCAATTAAGCACATATTCTCCCAAAAATACATGTGTATGTATGTGTGTATTGATGTGTTTGATATGGCTTTTTTAGATGACAATTTTTGTGAGAATATGTGCTTAATTGAAGTCATACCTAATTTTTGAAAATTAATTAATCGATAATTAAAGCAGTCTTCCTGTCTATAGCTCTGCCGATGAGGCCTAACGGGCTGAAATATACATACAGAGATTGATTTTTTTACGATTTGTTTAGTCTTACATTTGAACAGGTATGCCCACCTAATTCATTAATTATCAATTTATTTTTCAAAAATTAGGTATGACTTCAATTAAGCACATATTCTCCCAAAAATACATGTGTATATGTGTGTATTGATTATCCAACTTCTCCCCCAAACAAAAAGCGTACTTATTGACGCATTCACTAACGCCAAGTGCACAAGAGAAAGCTTTTTGCATTATGTGCCACTTGGGCCTTAGTCACGTACAAGATTCCTCAATCATCATCTAAAGATATTCTGATAGTGCATTTCTATTCCCATATATTTATACTCGGAAAGACACTTATTGTGAGCCGCCCTGTTGGCGGTTCTTAGAAAATGTTGGCTCTGTCCCATGCAGAGTATGTAAAAATAAGGTTGGCGTAGTGAACAATTGTAGGCATTAGTGAAACAGCGAGAGAATATATTCCTTTGGTCGTACACTGTAGTTGTACTTTTAGTGAGGATTGTCTACCAGTGTTGTATTGTCCTCGGCCGGAAAACGAAGCTTCCGAAAAAAAAAGATAAAGATAAATATGAAAATACATATTTTAAAAAAAAGGGGAAAACGAAAGCGAGAAAGCTGGGTGAAAATAAAGAAATATATAACAAACGCCCGTTATCAGATCAAAAGATAAAGATGCGTAGGCGTGTCGTCAGTACAAAAAGCCAGAGGGTCGAGCCGACAGCAGTCAGACAACAGAGACGCCAGCCGGCAGCCAAAAAGGACACTTCACGTCTCCCGTCGGCAACCACCCCTCAGGCACTCATTGTCAGCTCTGCGCCTTCACCACCCACACACCGAAGAAAATAAAGAAGGGTCCTCTCTTAGTACATACGTATCTGTTGGTTTATTGACGTCCAGTAGTCGGTAGTAGCTGTCTAGTAACATACATCGCTTTGGTACAGTGAAAACTCCAGTACTAACGTACACGATTTAGAGTAACGAAGAAGGCTGCTACGTAACAATATTAATTATTTTACTTCCTTATATTTTTTTGGATTTTACTGCGTGCCAACACTTGATGGGTTATTTCATACCGAATACGTTTTGAACTGTATTATTTGGATTATTCAGACTTGTTTCTTCATGTCAGAAAATGACCCTTAAATTAAGATCCAGGTAACCTTGTGCTGACTTTTAAAAAAAACAGACTCAAGCTCAACTCTTTTTTTTTGTCAAAAAATCTATTATGGCCATGATCGTCTGTAGTAGTTGCCGACGCAAAGAGAGATAGAGAGATGTTTATAATAACAGAATCGGTATAATTAGATCCACTAACTTATGACACTCCCACTGTAAGTCAACTGTCAAACTTTGGAGAGGAAAGAAAGAAAGGTTGGATACTCAACCCTTCTTTATAATTACAGTTAATTAGTTGATTATTTTTCTTACGTCATTATTTCTGTATATTTTAATTCCATTGTATATTGTTATATTGTTTTTACATAAGTAAATTGGAATTCTAACCAAAAATGCATATAGCCAGATTTTTACTTTTACTGAGGATCGTCTATCAGCTGGAAACTGTTTTTTTATTGAAGAGTACAATGTAAAAGAGGACAGGAAGTTGGCCATAAATTCAATGCTGAACACAGGCTAAATATTATCGTTTTTAAGGACAAGCTGCTAACATCGTCTCGGTTGTCGGTGGGAATCCATTCGCTTCCGTATCGTTTTGCAACGCTGATCTTCCTCCTAACATATCATTTGGGATATAATTCAAAGCGTTCGAATTTGGGAACGGAAATGTCTTATCCATTTTACATGAGGGGAAAATCACTCGATGGAAATGAGACGGATGGAACGGTATTGGGTAACTTTCGTAATGGTGTCGACCAAATAGCAAGGACAGTTGATATAGGGGGGAGAGAGAAAGAGAGAGAGAGAAATAGAGAGAGAGAGAGAGGGAGAGAGAGAAAGAGAGGGAGAGAGAGACAGTCAGAGACAGAAAGAGAGAGAGTGAGGGGCAGAGAGAAAGAGAGAGAGAGAGAGAGATAAAGGACAGTCAGACAGACAGAAAGAGAGATAGCGAGAGAAAGAGAGAGAGTCAGAGAGACAGAAAGAGAGAGAGTGAGAGGCATTAAGAAAGAGAGAGAGAGATAAAGGACAGTCAGACAGGCAGAAAGAGAGAGAGAGAGAGAGAGAGAGAGAGGGAGAGAGAGTGAGACAAAGAAACGGACAGATAGACAGACAGACAGAGAGAAAGAGAGAGAAAGAAGGAGAGAGATAAAGGACAGTCAGACAGACAGAAAGAGAGAGAGAGGGTGAGGGAGAGAGTGGGACAAAGAAACAGACAGATCGACAGACAGACAGAGAGAAAGAGAGAGAAAGAGGGAGAGAGATAAAGGACAGTCAGACAGACAGAAAGAGAGAGAGAGAGGTGGGGGGAGAGAGTGAGACTAAGAAACAGACAGATAGACAGACAGACAGAGAGAAAGAGGGGGCAGACAGAAGAGAAAGTCAAAGAGGAAGACACACACACAGATAAAAAGAGACAGAAAGAGAGACAGAAAAAGTAGACAGAAGGACAGACAGAGAGACACTATATGAGAGAGAGAGGAGGGAGACGGAAATAAAGAGAGAGAACAAGATAGACAGATAGAAAAAGAGAGAGAGAAAGGCAGAAAGGGAGACCGAGAGAGACAGTGAGATACAGAGAAAGACACGGAGAGAGACAGAGACAGAGAGAGACAAGCCGACAGACGCACAGACTGACAGTGAATACGAGAGAGAGACACAGAGAGACAGAGATAGAAACAGAGACAGACAGACAGACAGACAGAGACAGTGAGATACAGAGAAAGACACAGAGAGAGAGGGAGACAGAGAGACAGAGAGATACAAGCCGACAGACGGACAGACTGACAGTGAATACGCGAGAGAGAGAGAGATAGATAAAGAGAGAGAGAGAGAGAGACAGACAGACAGACAGACAGACAGACAGTGAGACAGAATTATATATAGAGAAAGCAGACAGACAGACTGACTGATCGAGATTACACAAAAGAGAGAGAGAGAGAGAAAAAAGGGAGACAGTAAGAGAGGTAAAGAAAAAAAGAGAGACAGAAAAAGGGAGAAAGAAATAAAGAGAGAAAGAAAGAAAGAGAAGAGACAGAGACAGAAAGAGAGAAAGAGAGAGAGAAAAAACAGAAAGAGAGACAAACAGAAAGAGAGACAGAGATAAAAAGATAGAGAGAGACACAGAGAGAGAGACAGACAGACAGACAGGCAGGAAGAGAGAGAAAGAGAGAGAGAATCTAAGAGACATAGAGAGAGAAAGAGACAGAGAAACAGAAGGAGAAAGAGTGAGAGAGAGATAAAAAGAGACAGAGACAGAAAAACAGAGGTAGAGACAGAGACAGAAAGAAAGAGACGTACAGAGAGAGAGAGAGAGAGACAGAAAGAAAGACAGACAGATACATACATACATAGACACACGGAGATAGAAAGAGAGACAGAGGCAGAGACAGAGACAGAGACAGAAAGAGTGACGGACAGAGAGACAGAGACAAAGACAGAAAAACAGAATGAGAGGCAACGACAGAAAGAAAGAAAGAGAGGGGGAGAGAGAGACAGAGAAGGGCCAGAAAGAGAATGGCTGACAGAGAGAGAGAGAGAGAGAGAGAGAGAGAGAGAGAGATGGGGCAGACAGACAGACAGAAATAGAGGCAGTGAGAATAAGAGTGAGGGAGTGACAGATAGATAGATATAGAGAGATAGAGCGAGAGAGAGAGAGAGAGAGAGAGAGAGAGAGAGAGAGAGAGAGAGAGAGTCCTTCCTGCCCACTTCATCAACGTGTCTCTAGTTTTGATATGATTGTATATCATTTGAATATATATCGTATCAGGAAGACCGGTGATTCTCCTGGTTCTTTGTCGTTAAATGTGGGCTGCTTTCCTTGCTCAGAAGAAGCCATGCAAATTGGCACCACACTCAGAATATGTATTATTTTTATTGCGTGAACGTCACAGTACCGGAAGAAAAAAGTTAGATAGAGATGATATTTATATTGGATGACAATAAATACATACTTGGATGCTCTAGGCATATATCCAGCCGATAAAAAAAAGTTTCTCTTCGTTTGGCCATTAAGTTTCGTTTCATGCCTTTTTGTAGATATGTTCTCATCTCTTAAGGACTATATATATATATATATATATATATATATATATATATATCCGAATTAAATCCGACAGAACGTACAAAATAGAAAAAATAAAGTATTCCCAAAAATATGAATTTATCATTGATGGGAAGTCGACGTTAAAACACTCTCTCATCTTCCGTTTTATTTTATAAAGATATCCATCACTATTCAGACAACTCTTTTTCCATCCTAATGTCTCGCTGAAGGTTTGATAAAAACCGAAACGTTTTAACGTTGATTTGTCGCAAAACTTCTAATATCAATAATGCATTTAAAATCATATATATAAACACTGAAAACAATTGGAAAAGTAGGTGGTATAACCACAATTTAAGTTTTAATAACAAAAAATATGAAAACAGTACACCTTATCAAAATATATATGTAGATGAAAGAAAAAATGGCAGAACACCTACAATAAAATGGGAAATAATTTTAAAAAAAAAAAAGCCCAGGCATACAAAGGCGGACAACGTTGCGATCTTTGCTTAGAAGAAAAGTTGTGCATATTACAAAATGCAAGCAATAACTTGTGAAATAAGAGAAGTGAACTCGTTTCGAAATGTAGGCATTTAAACAAATTTTTACTGTGTCACTTACCACCTGACCCTAATTGACCCCTGAATTTTCGCTCTCCTTTTATTTATTTATTTAAAAAAAAATTCATCTGAACACCGCGTGCATTAACACCAATGCAAGTTTGTTTGATTATAATGTTTTTTAAATACAAATTTAACGTCATGACATTACATCACGTGAATACAATCCACGTCACATAAACGTTAAACAAGCCACAGTTTAAAAAAACAATTTTTAGCTTTACATTTCCCATCGCGTGAAAAACGCTTCATATAAACGCAAAAAAATTTTTT
>CM042169.1:73965242-73972742 GCA_023376005.1 Doryteuthis pealeii
TAGTCGTTCTCTCGTTCAATATATCTTGAGGAAATTTTGTGTACAACTTTTATTCCTCTGAATATTTGCTACTTTATACGCTCGTGGAGTTCGGGAACGGTGACAGAAACGTATATCTTGACCAGTGGCGCTGTTAGGTTAAGATAGGACTTGATACTTTCCTTAAAATAACACACAAAAACAAACTTGAATTAACATAACTTTAATGTGTCGTATTAAGTTATGTTTTTCTTAGTTTCATTTTTAGTAAAAATATTAATCCCAGATGAGAAATTAAAAATTTATGCATTGGACATCATTTCATATTCCACTAACATCTGTCCGGTAGACAATGGTAAAAATTTACGCTCCTGAATTCACAGTCTACAACACACACACACACATACACACACACATATATATGTCCACAGACAGGGTGTCCACAAAATCCGTGTACACTTTGATAAATGGACTCTCTCGTCGATTTTCGACGCATGAGTGTTCATCCAATGAACAACCAACACAGTGATTTGTTTATAGTGGTGAAGGCTTGTGTAGGACCATTCCACACTTTTTGGCACAATCGATAGGAAAGAATTGGTGCATCAAGAAATGCCACGAACCCAATCAACAACTGACCTCAGGAATTTTGAATTCAGAGTTATCCCTCTCCTATACGGGTTACCTTCCCAAGGTTAAAGAGCCCAGTCTGCCCTACTATTTAACCCATAGCTGGAGGGAGAATATATGGATTCATACCTTTCCCAAGGGTATTAGTGCTATGTGAAATGCCAACAGCTTCGTCTAGGAATTGAACTCAAACCGACGAGTCCATTTTCCACGACTCTAACCACTAGCCAACGCGCCTCCATACATTTTGATATACTTATGCTAAAATAAAAGAGGTAAAAAAGAATGGGTTGTAGAAGTGGGACTTTTTTATGCACAACGTAAAGATATCTGGGCTCACAAAAAGTACATTATTAATAACGCCTCCAAGTTATACCCACATTGACAATGTGTGTGTGGGGGGTGCTCAGAGAGAGATTGACGGGCAGAAAGATTGAAGAAAATAGCCCAAAAAAACGAGTATTAAAAAAGCTCCGTTTGCCCTTTACATTAACGAGACAAGGTCACATATTTGCAGTCCCAAATGCTGTCAATGACAGTGTCATGGTGTGTATCTTGAGGTAAGAAAGCTGTTATTTTCCTGTACATTTTACACCAGACACAAACCACTTTAACACGTTTAAACCCCAAGGCAATTCTTCAAGATCCAGTGTCGAACCCGGAACCTAGTAGTTGGTTGTAAATCCAGAGAGAGATAAAATGTATATTTTATAACAAAAAAGATTGATCTTTTTACTCCAGATTTCTACCACCATTATATGGCGAGCCACAGCAGATTGTCCAATCAATGTACGTGGTTTTCTTTGATAATGAAATACGGATTATTTTAGCTTTCTTTTATACATTTATGCAGATGTGTCATGGTGTGTATTTTCCTGTACATTTTACACAAGACACAAATCACTTTAACACGTTTAAACCCCAAGGCAATTCTTCGCTTCAATTTTATAACCAATTAAAATCCTCGATAAATTAATCTATTTCTGATCTATTTTCAAGTCTACCTAATTATTTTAAATAAGTGTTGGAATTAAGTTTTGCAGTAAATCTTACAAAGGTACGTATCTATTGATTAGCCGTTCTATCGTTCAATATATCTTGGGGAAATTTTGTTACTTCTTAGTATTTAGAATACTCAATTCACCGTGTAGCGTAGTCGTGTTGTTGTGGATCGGGTCTTTATTCTCATCTAACGTCTGCTTCTATCGGTTTTCTGTTCTTCGTATTGTGCGTCTTCATTGGTAGATGGTGTCACTCCTTGGTTTCCATCTTGCTCTCTTATTTTTAGGAACAAACTTTTATTTCTCTGAATCGTCGACGATCTATACACTCGTGGGGTAGGGACGCGGAGACAGAAACTATGCGTGATGTTAGGTTCAATTAAACCTCCTTTCTTGGATCGAAACGCAGCCCTCTCTCTCTCTCTCTCTCTCTCTCTATATATATATATATATATATATATATATATGGTAGAAATGTGAGGAGGTTAATCCGACAGTATGTGGAGAAAAGTAGACAAACACGGGATGTTGTGGAAAAATAGATAGGTTGATAGACATGAACACACTCAAGCTAAATAGATAGCTAGTTAGATAGACCGACAGACAGATAGACATAATGTTAAATATTCATAATAATGAATGACATTATAATAATATGATAATAATAATAATAACAATAATAGTATATAACATTATACATATGCTCACTTACAATTTTAACAAATCTTACCCTTACAAACCTCACAAAAAAAATAAATAAATAAAATAAAATAAAATAAAATAATAATAATAAAAAAATCACACCAACATACCAACAACACACATATAACTTAACGACAAATCCAGTTCCCAATCACACATAAACAAAAAAATTAAACAGACACACACACACACACACATACACATATTTAGCTAACCAATCCCACAATCTAACACCTGTGGTACCACCATTGACCATTTCGGCACTCCCCATTCCAGAGAGAAGAAGAATCCACTAACCACCCCAACTACACTTCCCCCTACTGACGACCTTCCGCTTTCAGCATTTTGAGAATTTCTATCATTGGAGTAAGAACTATATTCAAGTCCTGAAGATGGTCTAATAAGAGACCGAAACGTTGCACCGTCGTCAATAAACATCAAGTTTCCACAACATCCCGTGTTTGTCTACTTTTCTCCACATATATATTATATATATAATATATATATATATATATATATATATATATATATCTGATAGAAAGTAAAAAGTCAATAGTCTTAATTCCGGCTGTTTTGAGAATATTCATGATATGATATATATATATATATATATATATATATATATATATTATATATATATATGTCTTTTCAATTTTCTTAATATACTACACACACACACACACACACACACACACATATATTATATATATATATATGTGTGTGTGTGTGTGTGTGTAGTATTTTAAGAAAATTGAAAAAACACAGGTTCAAATAAGTTGGGTGATAAGTTTATTAGCCGACGCTGCAGTGTTTCGATCTATGGATTAGATCATCTTCAGGGCATTTGTTGGTATAAGGAAGGTGATAAAAAATGTTTATCACAGAATAACGAGAAAAGCAAGCGGTAGTCCATGTTTATCAGTCTGTTCAAAATTTGAAATCTGAAGAAAGGACGCTGAAAAAAGTGGACGGTTTGAAATATGACATCAAATATTCTCTTTTACGGTGTGAGCATGAGAGTGTATGAGTGTGTGTATCGAAAAAAGGCATTGTGCATTTTTACGTGTTTTGTGTGTGTGGTTGCGCGTGTGTGTATAAATCTTTTGCGATAAACGACATCGGAACAAACCTCAAGGTTGTGTGTGTGTGTGTCTGTGTGTGTGTGTGTCTGTGTGTGTGTGTGTGTGTGTGTGTGTGTGTGTGTGTGTGTGTGTGATAAACTTAACACTCAACTTATTTAAACCTGTGTTTTTCAATTTTCTTAATATACTAAATACCGTCGGATTCACTTCCATCTCTGCACACACAGACACACAGACACAGACACACACACACACACACACACACATATATATATATATATATATATATATATATATATATATATCGTCAGCATGGGAACCACAAGATTCCTGGTTCGATACCGGCCCTCGCCAATTCAGCGTATGAGTAGCACAGGCAGTTGTGTGATAAAGTAAGTAGCTGCTGGTAGGCGTGGCACTGCACCTCAAACGCTAAAAAATCTCCTAGCGTTAGTGAAAAGTGGATAGACTCCCTCGTTGTGTCACTAATTCGGACTTTAGGCCATCCCGACGACTTCCTTGATATAATATATATATATATATATATATATATATATATATATATATATATATGAATAATATTGCTCTGTATAAATCTATAAAGATTATATAAATAAAGATATTATATGAATAAAGATATAATATATATGTATATTATAAGATTATATAATATCATAATATTGGTCTGTACATAATCTATTAAGATTATTATACATTGAGCTCTCTGTAGTGATTTAAAAATTCACTGTATTTATACATACTGGATCATACAATAATAATACAGTGAGTCTTAGATATCACATATATAATCATCCCTTACTACCAAGTTTTTTGATACCTCACATCTCTCTCTCTTTCTCTCTCTCTCTCTCTCTCTCTATATATATATATATATATATATATATATATATATATATATATATAAAAAAGTGTTACATTTACTTACGCCTGTACTAACTTACGAGTTTTCCGAGTTACGAGCTATCACAGTTACGTTTTTTGTGGCCACCTTTAGGATTCAAGCAAGAGCACACCCCAGCGGAGATCCCTTGTGTTAAACAGAGCGCAATCTTTAGTGAAGAAACCTTTGGCTGCTCCTTGGCTCTCCTCAGTGTTGGGTATGATCCTTTGGTTGTTCTTGGGCGTCCCTTAGTGGTGGTTATGATCCTTTGGTTGTTCCTTCGTGATTAAATAGTTAACTAACCAAGTATTCGGCCTTTAGATGGGCTGGGGGGTGGTTAAACAACGTGACCTCGCTGAGTCTATAAGCTTGCATAGTTGATTACAGCACGTCTTATATCTCAAAATAATCCAGCAACGAGCTGTCACTCGGTCGATTTTTAACTTATATTGAGAAACATTAGTCCACGGATAATTGTTAGGAACACCTAACAAAATAGACTTAAAACAAAAATAGAGTTGCTTCCTTTTCATCAGTGAAAGCGTTTGTTTACATTTGAACGCCGAGCGTATCTATATATAGTTTTTTTTTTATTTTAATACATATTTAAAGTTTACATTTCGAATTGTCTTATTTTTTAATCCTTTAATGAATTTGGTGATTTTACTTACTTAGGGTACAAACTCGCTGATATTGAATTTTTTACTCTCACCCCTCAGGCAATATGTTTCAAAAATCTATTTTTTATCGCCCGGAGGGTGATTTTTTTATTTTGTACTAGTATTAATGATGGACATTGTCTGTATTTCTGTCTGTAACAAAAACTACGTCATAGCTCTACGTCACAGCTTACGTCACAATATTATTATGCTATATACACCAAAAATTTGACTAAGCAATTTAAAAATTGTTTTTTTACTCTCTTCCTTTTTTTTTACAGTAACAAGACGTTAACTAAAAAGTTTACAAATAAATAAATACTTACGATTTCGTGTAAAATTGATATGGAAAATATTCAAAATAATGGTTTGATTATTACATGCACGCAACATTTTATTTCAGAGGGACGGGGCTCAGTTTTCAGTTCAAATTGTTTATTTTTTGTTTGTTTTTTACTCCTTTAATAAATATAAGGATTTGTCTTACTTATGATACAAACCCTCTGACATTGAATTTTTAACTCCCACTCTCTCAGGCAATGTCTTTCAAAAAATAATTTTTACGACGCCCGGATTCTTACATCAACTGGAGGACATTTTTTATAATTAAAAAGTAACAATAATATACCCGCGAAAGGCCGAAGAAGATGTCGGCCTCAAGGCTATGAAGAATAAACACGACCTTTTGCCGGTTCCTATCTCAGCAGTGATTGGCATGGAATGGTACCGAGACTAAGCAGAATGTCGCATTAATTAGATTCCAATCCCCCGAGCGTGAACAACGGAGAGAATTGAGATGAGCCGCTAATCTGTCATAACAGAGTCAATACAAATCGGCCGGTGGTGGAGGGGTCGCCGACGCTTTTGATGAGACTGTAATGGATACCAGACGCAGTCGCGAAAGCCACGCCGGCTGCCCATCGCGATTGTCCGGTCCTGTGTCTTCTGCGGTTACTCGCAGGACCGGCCAGAGATAAGTGGTGAGGAGATTATCGAATCTCTGTCAATATTTGTGCTGATAACATTAAATGGCACGGGGACTATTGTCAAGATCGATAGGCGAATTGGTGGAAGCCTTAGCAGCTGATTGGTTGAAATATCTACCGTTAATATAACCGGGCGACGCACTTGGTATTCTATGCAATGATACGTCGACCACTTGTAACCGAATTATGAGAAGCTGATGTTAATGATGATAGACAAAAATAATTATGAATATAATTGTTCGGTTACATTAGTTGTGGGTTAATGGTAGGGCAGACTGTACTCTGTATATTCCGTAATGCAACAAGTCTCGAAGCAAAACGGTAAAGATTTGACTTTGTGTCATATACTGCCTTTGGGAAAATGTGTTGGGTAAATGATAGTACAAACGGAGTCTATTAGCCTTAGTTAGACAACCAGTCTAGGAGAAGGAAAACTCTGAATTCAGCTTAGCTTTAAAGCACTTAAAATTTACCTTGTGCCATTATAGTGCCTTTAGGAAATGTTTTGGGTAAATAGTTGTACAGACGTATTCCTTTAACCTTGGTTAGACATCCAGTCTAAGAGAAGGAAAACTTGGAATTCAAAGAAACTTAAACCACTTCAAAATTGACCTTGTGTCATATCCTGACTTTGGGAAATGGATTTAGGAGTCTATTAGCCTTAGTTAAACAACCAGTCTAGGAGAAGGAAAACTATGAATTCAGCTTAGCTTTAAACAACTTAAAAAATCATCTTGTATCATATACAGCCTTTGGGAAATGGGTTGGCTAAATAGCAGACGGTGTTCTTTAGCATTGGTTAGACAACCAGTCTAGGAGAAGGAACACTCTGAATTCAGCTTAGCTTTAAACCACTTTAAAATCTACCTTGTGCCATATACTGCCTTTGGGAAATGGGTGAGGTAAATAATAATACCAACGGATTCATTTAGCCTTGGTTAGACAACCAGTCTAGGAGAAGGAAAACTTGGAATTCAAAGTAGCGTAAAACAACTTAAAAATTGACCCTGTGTCATATACTGCCCTTGAGAAATGGGGTGGGTATATAGTAGTACAGACGGAGTCCTTCAGCATCGGTTTGACAACCAGTCTAGGAGAAGGAAAACTAAACACAAAGAAGCGTAAAACCTCTTTAAGTTTGACCTTGTGTCATATATATATATATTTACCAACCCTTCCGCACGAGTAGGATGTGACACAAGGTCAATTTCCTAAGCAGAGTTCAACAGGTTTGAATTCAGAGTTTTCCTTCTCCTAGACCGGTTGCCTAACCAAGGTTAAAGAGCCCAGTCTGCCCTACTATTTGCCCATAGCTGGAAGGAGAGTAAAATTCATACCTTTCCCAAGGGAATTAGCGTTAAGTGAAATGCAATTACCACGTCCATTTCCCATGATTTTAACCATTACACCACGGGCTTCCTGGTGTCATATAGTGCCTTTGGAAAATGGATTGTTTATTTAGTAATGGAAATTGTAGGACAGACTGTACTATTTAGATTCGGTAAAACAACAAGCCTAGAAGGAAAATGCTTACGAATTGACCTTGTGTCATACACTGGG
>CM042169.1:73977742-74007742 GCA_023376005.1 Doryteuthis pealeii
TATAGGTTAAATAGACAAATGTATTCATAAAAATTAACCGAGGTTAATATGCCGTAAAACAAACCAAACCAAACCAAACCAAAGCAGCTGTATGGCCACTTGCCGCCTGTCACACAAACCAATCGAGTGAAACAAATAAGACATGCTGTGTACTGCTGAAGAAGCAAGGACGAACTCATAAGTGACGTTCTCCAATGGAAACCAGTACACGGACATGCCAGTGCGGACCGTCCAGCTCTGTACGGATACTTGATGCTGCACAGAGGAATTTTTGAGGCAATGAATGATAGGGACGGTTGGCGAGAGATTGTCATGGATATCCGTGCTACTATAGTGACATGATGATGATGAAATAATAAAATAATTCTCTGAATGTTTGAGATGAGGCTTGATGATTAGTATTATCTGCATTATTTGGACTATTGTCCTCATCTTAATGGTTATCTGAACAACGTTCCGGCCGATATGCCCTCCGGCCTTCTTCTGGTATTTCTTGTCGGACTCGGGAACCTTCTTTTCGGACACGGGAACCTTCTTGTCGTAATCGGGAAACTTATTGTCGTAATCGAGAGCCATCGCGGAACTTTGAACCTCACCCTTTATTCAGTCCACGCGTTTATCCTATTCTCATTCCGCTAACCATAGCTGGGGTAGAGGCCTTAAGCTGTGTTAATTATTAATCTATTTTACTGGTGCCCTTGATCAGGATTGAACCAGCAATCTAGAGATAACTGTCACTTACAACTGTCTTAACCTAGGCCCTGTGTCCAATTGGCCGAAACGTTGTACAGATAACAATGAAAATGAGGACAATAGGCTGAATAACGCAGACAATAGTAAATAATAAAATGTAAAAATGACAAAATATTTCTTTTCCAGCTAAGGGGGGGGGGGTTAAATCCCGTCCCCGTCAAACAGGGGCAAAGGGAGCAGCCACTGACAATTAATGTCACTATCAAAAAACAGAAATTGGCCGACCGTTAAAGAAAAGAAAAAGAATTCATAGATTTCCTAGGATATTTACGTTTTTATGGGAATGTATAGATGACAGAGTTGTTCTAGAGTTGTCCTTGCTTTTTTTGGGGTCAGCACATTCCCTTTTATATATCTATCTTTTCTTCTGCTTCTCTTCTTCTTCTTCTTCTTCTTCTTCTTCTTCTTCTTCTTCGTCTTCTTCTCTCCTTCATCTTTTCTTCTTCTACTTATCTTCCTTCTTCTTTCTTCTCTTCTTTCTTCTTCTTCTTTCTTCTTCTTCTTCTTCTTCTTCTTATATTCGTCTCTTCCTTCTCTTCTCCTCTTTCTTCTCTTCTTCTTCTTCTTCTTCTTCTTCTTATTATTATATTATTATTTTCCTCCCTATTCTTCTTCTCCTTGTCTTCTTCCCCTCCCCTTCTTCTTCTCTTCCTTCTTCTTCTTCTCTTCTTTTCTTCTTCTTCTTCTTCTTCTTCTTCTTCTTCTTCCTTTCTTCTTTCTTCTTCTTCTTCTTACCAGAGAATTTAAAGACATCTTCAAATCCAATGTTTGTCCAATAAATGCCCACCAGAATTCGTAATTTGCCATGGGATTGGTCTCTGTGGTTAGGGGCTGGGGGCTGAGACTTATTCTATAAGTATCAGTTTGCTTTTCTATTTGAGTTTTCTCACTTAAATAACTTGTCTTGGCATTAGTAACATTTGAAACCCATTGCACACATTGTCAGTCTTGACAAAGATAAGTCACTACTCTGACTAACTGAAATTTACTTATTCTAGTAAAATCAATGCCTTATCAAAAAAAATTAAGGTTCCTCAAAAATCGTCTCGCCCTGTTGTTGTAGCAAAATGAATTTGGAGGCCGTGGTGAGTTGGATGCCGTGGTGTAATGTTTAGAGTCATAGGAAATGGACTCGTCGACCCGAGTTCAAATCCTAGACGAAGCTATAGTTCACATAGCGCTGATACCCTTGGGGATGGCACTAATCCAAATACTCTCCCTTCAGCTATGGGCAAATAGTAGGACAGACTGGGCTTTTTAACCTTGGTTAGGCAATCAGTCTAGGAGACGGAAAACTCTGATTTCAAACCTGTTAACCTCCGCTTGGGGTGGTCACTACTAGAATAGGCTCCATCCTAATTAGTGATCTATTTCACTAATTGATGATTCTTCATTTTTGTTTCAAAACAAATCTTATAATGGAGATTAAGAGTCTGTATGTATGAAAATGAAAGTACATCACCGTTGATATCACAATTCCCTTAGCTATTTAACTTATATTCTCAACTACTATTAAATAAACATAAGCTAATCTCATCTAGCACCTTATTTATTAACAACGCCATTATTAGATTTGCCTTCAAACAGCCCATCCTGCAATTCGTGTTATATATCACTAAGACATTTAGATTTACAAATTATAGAGTGTACAGAATTTACATACTGGTTTTAACTGGTTTGGGCTTGAATAAAACATTAATTTGTGCTATTGTTTTATTCTCAAACATTTTTTTTAAAATCCTATGTATAATTCTATAATTCTAGAAACCAACTGAAATTCAATTTAAAAGTACAAAGATTAAAAAAATGATTTCAAATTTTTTAAAAATAAATAAATAAATAAAAGATAATTTAAAAAAAAACACTATTCTGGCATAATTTTTGTAATAGATCTGGTTTGCATACTCCCCCCTCCCCCAATGAAAAAATCTTCCCAGGGAGTAAAAAGTAGAGTTTTAAAATTACAAAAGAGGATACCCTAAGCTTTCAAAAATTACCAAATTTAGCTTGGTAACAATTTTTGCCCAGTCTACCTTCTTATCTACCAGACTAAATTTGGTTTGCATACATGCCCCCCCCTCCCCAATAAAAAATTTCGTCCAAGGGGTCAAAAAGAGGAGTTTTCAAATTTTTGTGTAAGTGTTTTGCTCGGGTCCAAGTGGTGAATTAATATTGGTTTGGTAAGTGTAATCTTTTTATGTGCGTTCTTATTTAGTTTCGGTAGTCTTTCTATTTTGATTTCATTACATTTAGCACTTAAATACGTACGCTCGAGGCGCGTGGTCTAATGTTAGTGACGTAAGAAGTGGACACGTCGACCAGTGTTCAATTCCTGGACGAAGCTATCTGCATTTCACATAGCACTAATACCTTGGGAAAGATATGAATCCAATTCTCCCTCCAGTTATGGGTAAATAACAGCACAGACTGGGCTATTTAGCCATGGCTAGGTAACCAGTCTAGGAGAAGGAAAATTCTGAATTCAAACTTTTTAAACTCTGCTTAAGAAATTGACCTTGTGTCGTATCCTGCTCGTGCGTAGTTGATAAATATATACATATGAAGGTAATCCTTAACTTGTTCCTCGTAAATTCCTACCATAAAACAAACTGCACCTTCATTTTATGTCCGTCTTTTTGCAATAAATGTTTTATTTTTCTTGCACCCGTTATTTTACAATACTGAATATATTTTCTTTATCTAAAAACATTTATTGCAAACATATTTAAAACATTTATTGCAAAAGCACGGACATAAAATGAGGGTTCAGTTTATTTATAGAGGGGGTGATATATGAGGAAATAGATATTCGAATCAAGAAGTTCCTGCTGAGGGGGGGACCAAAAAAAAGCGAGTTCGCCGTCTTCTCACAAGCTAGACTTTCTTTTGGTCAACACATTCTTCGTCTTCGTCTAGCAGCTGGAAAATCCGTCGTCGTAGTCGAAATAATCTTTAACAGTTCAAAATCGCAATTCCTATTTAGTTTTGTTTCTGATGGACTAAAATCCATTTCTTTATTGGGTCGTTCGCAAAGCGCTTCGTCGTCGTCGACTGCTTCTGCTGCTGCTGACTCCCAGCGCTCGACTCACTTGTCATTTATGGACATATTTACCCAAACATCCGGGTACATCAGTCGAACCTCGCGTCCGTCCAGTGCCCAAATCGCATTTGTTTGTGCATGCGGGAGGATGCGAGTTCGATCCCAGCAGGCAAGACAATGTCTTGCTCCCTTTCCTTTCTCGTTCTCCATCACATTATTTTATAGTAGGAATTTACGAGGAACAAGTTGAATATTACCCATACGTACGCACGTATTCTTGCTAGTTATTTCGCTGGAGATAATGTATCTACCTGTAACCAAATCTAGCAACATCTTAATATCCTTAGTTATTTAATTTATTAGCTCAATGATTACTGATTAATCATTATTTAATCTAAATTAGCATCTTAATTATTAACGATGTCTCTATGAATATTTAGTTGAATAAACCCCCACCCTATTGGTTGGAGTGTTGTATACCCTTCTTTCTTTTACTTCTTTACTTACTTGTTACTTCTTCTTCTTTTCATCTTCAATCTTAGGTTCTTCTTCTTGGGGACTTCTTCTTGGAGACTTCGTCTTGGTGGTCGGTCGCACTTAACTCATTTTCTCTTCTAATCAGTCTTGTTACCAAGACATTCATTAATCACAAGACCGTGTTAATTTTCTTAAACTTGTATTTCCTTAACTAAACATTTCATGTAACTAAATATCTGACTAACATAGCGCGCGTATGCAGAGTGAGTTCCAGTTAAGGCAGCACATCTTCTCTGCTCGACGTCTAACTGAAAAAAAAACTGAGGAGCCAACCAGGTCCCATGTGACTTCACGTAATTTGGCGGGCTTTCTGTACTATTCCATGGAAAGTCCCGCCCGTGATATGAAAAGGTCCATCCCTTTAGAATTACAGGGGATTGACAATAATCTTATGCAACTGCATAGATTATGTAACAGGAGCTGTAGAATACACCGACTGCACGTCTGCAGAGGGGTCAAATAAACCGAAGCTCATGGGATGGCAAGCACAAAATATGCGTGGATCCCCTCGGCATTCCGCCCCTAAGGGGGACACCTCATGCACTGAGCAATAACCCCATCCCTGCTTCCTTAAGCCAAGGGGACAGGCGTTGCCTGGAGGACGGCCCCCTGGGATCACACCGTTAATTTTCACCTAGTCCACTGGCTGGTGCAACCGGGCCCACAGGCCTAGAAGGTCCCATGTTATATGGTACTTACCACACTTCCCACATATGCGGGTCACAAAAAGGTCCTAGTAATGTGGGACACCCACGAACCGTAGCTCACGGGATGGCAATTGTAAAAAATGCGTAGGTCCTGTCGGCATTCCCCCTCAAGCGGGGCGTCTCAGACACTGGGCAATACACATAGCATTGCCCCTTTAAATCAAGGGGGCAGGTACTGCCTGGGTTGGAAGACCCCCCGGGATCATGCCCTTGATTACACGAAGAAACACTGAAGAGCCCGTGTTATGGTATTTACTGCACACCACACGCATGCAGGTCAGGCACAAGACCCTATTAATGTGGGACCACACACGAGCCGAGACTCATGGGTGGCGGCTGCAAAAAATACATTGATATCGTCGTAATTCCCTGTCAAGGAGAGCACCTCAGGCACTGGGCAATAAACCTAGACCTTCCCGTTCAAATAAAGGTGGCATGCGTTGTCTGGTGGAAAGATTCCCCAGGATCACACCCTTAATTTCATTAACAAACACAGGCCCCAATGAGACCGTGTGATTAATGTGTTTAAAATGTCTACAATTTAAGTCTAAAGTCATATAACACTGAAATAAGAGTGTATAATTTGCATACTGGTTTTAACAAAAGTGCGTTTAATAAATAATGACTTAATAGTATTGATTTACAATATCATTGTGATTGAAGGTGATTGATGTAAGTTTTTGCTGGTCGGCCTACACCAGTATGTCTATGAACTGTTGTCCATATGAAAACGTCATAAATCAGTTGGCGCTTGCATCTCCAAGAGTCTACAGCATGTCGTGTTCGTATTATATATGTTTTAAATAATAGAAATGAATCAATCTCCAAGTGTAGACATTGATTGGGTCGGTCACTAAAATATTATTAGAATTGCTATATTAAATCTAAATAAATTCTTCTATTGTTAAACGTATTAAAAGCAATTATATTTTAATGTATATATATATATTTACTTTGTCATTAATTGTTTTATTTTCGAGCTTTCCTCCGGACATACATATTCACTCAAGTTTTGTGCTGATCTGAGAAAATTGACATCTTTTTAACATTTAAAATATCTTTATTCCTTTTGTCCCAGTTCCACAGTTTTACTGTGGGATAGATATTATATACTTTATTTTATTTTGTTTTTTATAGACTCACCATCTCTTGAATCCCCGCTATTACACACCCCAGTTCAAAGGTAGAACTTTTCTTTTCCCATTCTCATTGATATAATTTTACATAGAAATCAATTAAAACAAAATAAAGATAAGTGTAACCTTTTTATTTAGTTTCGTTAGTCCTTTCAATTAGGTTTGTTTCGTTTCTTTGTTTATTGGCATAACAACTTTTGGGGGTTATTTAATGCCCAAATTCATTCTAATAAAACAGTTGTGGTACTATTTATCCCATAGCTGTCCATATAGAGGTTCATACCTTTCTCAATGGTATTTATTATTATTGTAACTTTTGAATAATTTTAGAACAGCTGTCTCTCTGATTCTTGATCGCATTCTTCCCATGCAACCCCCAGCTTCTCCAGACTGCTTAGAAAGTCTATTCTGCCCCACTATTTACCCAGAAAATAGTTGAATGCATACCTTTTCCAAGGGTATTAGAGCTATGTGAAATGCAAACAGCTTCGTCCAGGATTTGAACTCGGGTCGACGAGTTCATTTCCTACGACTCTAAACATTACACCACGTACCTCAATACTTGATATTGTATAACTGTTCAAAAAACAAAAGCAAAAATAACATCACAAAACATGTAATTCCAAAAGTATGTGGCATTTGGTAAGAATTGAACTCACTTCCAGTGGCCTACTATCTTAGTTCGCAAACCACTATACCAGTAAAAGCGCCGAGAAAAATGAAATAGGCGAAGGGAAATTTGTCTGTTAGTTGTGAAAATAAAAAAGAAGTTAGCCGGGTCTTCGGAAATGGGATCAGTCGGCACTAAGCGTAATGGGCCCGGATGTGGTGAGCACGAGGGTCTGCCGATTAGTATTTAAGGTTTACCTTCCTCCACCTCACAGCAGTTCTTCCTCTGAGTTCTTTTCACACTGATCTTACACGTTTCTTTAAATGAACTAGCAAATATATGCCCCCTCCAGGTGCAAGTATTTGCGGTTTAATGCAACAAAATATTATATTAAATTGTTATATAGCGGCTTCAAATTCACGACGCTAAATTCGTGTACGTTAGTACTGGGGTTTTCACAGAACCCAATGCAATGTATGTTAGTAGTCAGCTACTACCGAATACTGGACTTCAATAAACAACAGATACGTATGTACAAAGAGAGGACCTTTCTTTATTTTCTTCGGTGCGTGGGTGGTGAAGGCGCAGAGCTTACAATGAGTGCTCGAGCGGTGGTTGCTGACGGGAGACGTGAAGTGTCCTTTTGGCTGCTGGCTGGCATCTCTGTGTGTCGGCTCGAATCTTCTCGCCTTTATATTCATAGATAAGCCTGCGCATCTTTATCTTTTGATCAGATAACGGACATTTGTTATATATTTCTTTATCTTCTCCCTGCTTCCTTGACCGGAAACTCTCTTTTCCGTTTTTTAACTTCTTTGTTCGCTTTTACCGGGAAAAATCCTTTGTCATTTTTTCCGGAAGCTTCGTTTTCCGGCCGAGGACAATACACAACAAAATTAGAAAGGCTAATAAAACTAAATAAGAATGGAGATAAAACGATTTGAAACAGAGGTGGGGTATTAGTGAAAAATAGAACAACTGAAACTTACTCTTCCATCACTCGTCTTTCATTGTTGAATTTTCCTAATTTAACTACTTAGTTGAAATAGCAAGTAAAGAATAAGATTAAAGTTATTTCTTCTTGTTAACGGATCTTTTAAAAGATTTATCCCCGAGATTTTTACTCATATTCATTAAAATAAAACCAAACAATTTGAAATCAATAATACAAAGCACATATTTATTAATATAATTTTTTAAATATCAATATTCAAATTAGCCTTCTTTTTCATGCTGAAAACCGCTATTTTATTATATATATATATATATATATATATTATATATATAATATATATATATATATATATATATATATATATATATAATATATATATATATATATATATATATATATATATATATATATGCATGTTATTTAGTATGGCCAACAATGGCTTCGGCCCATGACAGTAGAAGCTAACGACGTTGATCCCAGGGGACTATCCTCGCCAGGCAACACCTGTCCCTTGTTTTCAAGAGGCAGGGCTGGGTTTATTGCCCAGTGCCTGAGGATGAATGCCGACAGTATCAATGCATTTTTCTGCACCCGCCACCCATGAGTCACGTCTTGTGTGTTGTGACACATTAATAGGGTCTTTCGCCTAACCCGTACACGTGGGCTGCGTGGTAAATAAGAGATATGGCCAACAGTATTAATAATGTAAAACAATCTTATTATGCGATATGTGCATTGTAATTGCCTTCAAGCAAAAACAAATATAAATACTAATATATACATTATCCAACAATGCTTCTAAAATAAACAAACATCCAAAAATCTTATTTCCTTCGCCGAAGAGCATAAAGCCCGAATTTGTTATTGTTCACTCAGCACTTCCTTGCCTCATATGGTAGAGACGTCTCAGTGTCATTGACAGGTTAATTTCGCAGGAATTTCTCCATGCTGTACCGTGGCTGAAGGAGTATAGTTTCTGACTATCCTGCTGAAGTCCCGGTTTCGATTTCTGTCGGAGGGAAATCGTTAGTATATATCGCTGATGAGACTTAATAAAGTTGAAACAGTGTGTACGATGTTCTACACACCGAGTAATTCTTTGCGAAATTCACTTGTCATTATTACCTTCTATAATTATCGAATTTTATGCGATATGCGCATTGTAATTGCCTTCAAGCAAAAAAAATATAAATACTAATATATACTTTATTCAACAATGCTTCTAAAATAAACAAACATCCAAAAATCTTAATTTTATTAATGATTGATGTTTGGCTAATGATAAAATCATAGAGAATGTGACGTAAACAACTAAGAGAATTGTGACTTTAGTAGTGATATAGTTTCGATTACAGACAGAAAAAAACACACAATCTCCATTATAATAAGATATATGCCAGCAAGATTCCAGTACAAAAGAACTTGAACGAATGCTATGTGTATCTAATTCTGTGTGTGTTTCCGTGTAGATGTGTTTGCTCGTGTCTCTTTTCGTTTGAAATTGGATTTTTCAGTTTGACAAAAATTAGAGTGTCTGTGCCAATAAACTAAACTAATTAAAACTAATATAAGTTTACTAATTCGTTTATTTTCATAAATAAATGTCATTTGGTTATCCAAACGCTGACGCAGGAGTTTACCATCTTCAAGAAATTGAATCAAGTCAATAATTAATTACGATACACACTTCTTTTACAATTAATTTTACTCAGATCAGTAAAATCTATTTTAATAAGTAAATTAAAAACATACTGAGAAAACTTTAATTAAACTTATATGTAATATAGATGCAACACCTAAAGATGAATAAGTGCACAGATTCACAACTATAGAAATATATATATATATATATACTAGCAAATATATGCACCCTCCGGGTGCAAGTATTTAAGTTTTAATGTAATAAAATATTGTATTAAATTAAAAAGGCTAATAAAACTAAATAAGAATACAGATAAAAAGATTTGAAACAGAGGGAGTATAATAAAAGATTTTAAACAGAGGGAGTATAATGAAAAATGGAACAACTGAAACTTACTCTTCCATCACTCTCGTCTTTCATTGTTATTTTTCTAATTTAAGTATTTAGTTATAAGAGGAAGTAAAGAATAAAATGACAGTTATTTTATCTTGTTAATGGATTTCATTTAAGATTTATTGAAGAGATTTTTGCTTATATTCATTAAAAAAAACGAAACAGTTAGAAATCAATAATACTAAGCACATATTTATTAAATTTGATTTTTTAATATTAATATGCAAATTAGCCTTCCCGTTCACATTGTAAACCGCTATTTTGTTGTATATATAAATATAATTGCATGTTGTCAGTATGTAGACATAGTTAACAGTATTAATAATGTAAGACGATTTTATTAATAATTGAGGTTTAGATAAAAAATAAAATCATGGAGAAGGTGATGTCTATAACTAAGAGAATTGTGACTTAAACACACAATCTCCATTATAATAGGATATATATATATATATAATCAAAGAGTCCAGAGAAGAAATCTTCCTTACGACTCAAGAGTTTTATTAAAAAAAAAAACAAGTCGCAGTTTGAGAGCTCAATGTGTGCTCTTAATGTCAGAGTCACAGAGCAAATACATAAGTAAAGAAATAACAAAAGACTTAGAAATTTAGCTTTATAGTCTATTTCAGGGAGCTTAGTTTGTATAAGTGTCTAACTCACCCGACTCATCAGATGCGAATAATGAATGTTAGTCGCATCTGATGAGTCGGAAGAGTTAGACTATTTGTCTAAGCTCCCTGAAATAGACTATAATCCTAAATCTCTAAGTCTTTTGTTATTTCTTTACTTATATATATATATATATATATATATATATATATATATATATATATATATATGGTCGTTAGGATGGCCTAATGTCGGTATCAGCCAGACAGCGAGAGAGTCTATCCTCTTTTCACTAGCGCTAGACCAAGGAAATTATTTTAGCCTCTGAGGTGGAGCGCCACGCCTACCATCAGCTCCTCATTTTATCGCACAGCTGCCCTGTGCTACTCATACGCTGAGTTGGCGAGGGCCGGTATCGAACCAAGAATCTTTGTGATTCATAGCCGAACACTCTACCGACTGAGCTAAACCGGCCCTGTGTGTGTGTGTGTGGTGTGTGTGTGTGTGTGTGTGTGTGTGTGGAGAGAAAAATGTAAGTGAATCCGACAGTATGTAATATAGTGAAAAATTGAAAAAACACAGGTTCATAAAATGAGTGATGTTTATTCAGCCAACGCTGCAGTGTTTCAATCTGTTTAGTAAATCTTCTTCAGGGCTTTTGTTTTAAGGAAAATAAATTCATCACAGATAGTAAGGAGATTTTGAGAGTCTTTTGTTGATCAATTCCCCTAAAAATGCTGAATGAAAATCTAGCGTTCTTAGATTGTTTTTCATTCAGCATTTTTGTTACATAATCTATGCGGTAGCATAAGATTATTGTCAATCCCCTGTATTTCTGAGGGGATGACCCTTTTCATACCATGGCCGGGTCCTTCCATGGAAAATTACAGAAGCCCGCCAAAATACGTGAAGTCACGTGGGACCTGTTCGGTTTCCAGTTTGCAGTTAGACGTCAGGCAGAGCGGTCGGCCATTTTATGCTCTGCCCAAACTGGAACTCACGCGCGCTATGTTAGTTAGAGGATTATGTATAGTTAAGGAAATAAAAGTCTATATAATTAATATGTTCTTGTGGTTAATGAATGTCTTGGTAACAAGATTAAGAAATGACGACCAGCCAGCAAGAACATAGTAACAGAAAACCAGACCGAAGTCCCCAAGTCAACTCCAGACGCTAGACCTTAGAAAGCAGATCCAAGACGCTAGACCAGACCATGTCAAGATGATAGAAATACCAAAGACGATCCGAACCAAAGACGGACAAGATATTGAAGAAATAGAATTAAAGAAAGAGGTATGCAACATTATAATTATTTAGTGCCAGTGAAGAAGGCGCTATGCAACAGTTTTAGGTGGATTGATCAACAAAAGACTCTCAAAATCTACTTACTATTTGTGTTAATTTGCATTTTTCATTTCGTCTTGGACGAATTGGGACGGTGTCATTTTTAACCAGAGAGTGTTGCAAGACCAAGCTATAGTTCACATAGCGCTAATATCCTTGGGGATGGTACTAATACAAATACTCTCCCTTCAGGTATGGGTAAATAGTAGGACAGGCTTGACTTTTCAACCCTGGTTTGGTAGCCAGTCTATGAGAAGGAAAACTCTGAATTTAAACATGTTAAACTCCGCTTGGGATGGTCACTACTAGAATAGGCTCAGTCCTAATTAGTGATCTAGTCAACCAGTCTAGGAGAAGGAAAACTCTGAATTCAAACCTGTTAAACTCCGCTTGGGGTGGTCACTGCTAGAATAGGCTCAGTCCTAATTAGTGATCTAGGCAACCAGTCCAGGAGAAGGAAAACTCTGAATTCAAACCTGTTAAACTCCGCTTGGGGTGGTCACTACTAGAATAGGCTCAGTCCTAATTAGTGATCTAGGCAACAGTCCAGGAGAAGGAAAACTCTGAATTCAAACCTGTTAAACTCCGCTTGGGGTGGTCACTGCTAGAATAGGCTCAGTCCTAATTAGTGATCTAGGCAACCAGTCCAGGAGAAGGAAAACTCTGAATCCAAACCTGTTAAACTACGCTTGGGTTGGTCACTACTAGAATAGGCTCAGTCCTAATTAGTGATCTAGGCAACCAGTCTAGGAGAAGGAAAACTCTAAATCCAAACCTGTTAAACTCCGCTTGGGGTGGTCAGTACTAGAATAGGCTCCATCCAAATTAGTGATCTATTTCCCTAATTGGTATTTCTTCATTTTCCTTTCAAACCAAATCTCATAATAATGGAGATTAAACGTCTGTCTGTATGTAAATAAAACTACATCACCACTAATGTCACAATTCCTCTAGCCATTTACCTTATATTCTCAACTACTATCAAACAATAATAGTCTGTAGATGTACTGAAAGTAACGTACCTCGGAACACAAAGCGTGCGCGGACGAGTCTGGCTTGCATCGCAGGAAAGAAACATGGCTGCTGTAAGCACTACCTTTAATAATGGGCGATCTCGAACCGGCGAGAATAATATTGCACGTATGCAAATTCTCACGAGATCGGGTGTGTATAAAAACATACGGCGACGGAGAGACACGGGGTCAAGCGATTACGTACGACAACTGAGAAACAGCTAGCAGTATTATTTTGACTATTGCGACAGGTAGAGGCCTTTCGAGGATATATTTGTGACATCATTGCTAGTGTCATTGAGGAGCGAGTTCGATTCCCACTAGATAGTCTAATCTTATTTAGAATTTTATTTATTAACAACGTCTCTACTAAAGTCTAGATTTGCCTTCAAACAGCCCATGTTATCTAAAGCCTTTTAAATCCTGCAATGCGTGTTGTATATCACTAAGAGTTATAAATTATAGAGTGTGGCTGATTTACATACTGGTTTTAACAAATTGGGTTTGATAAATAATTACTTGGTGCTATTGATTTTTAATATAATTGTTTTATTCTCAAACATATTTTTAAAAGTCCAATGTATAAGTCAATATAGAAACCACCTATAACTCTCTCTCTCTCTCTCTCTCTCTCTCTCTCTCTCTCTCTCTCTCTCTCTCTCTCTCTCTCTATCTATCTATCTATCTCTTTCTCTCATTCTCTCTCTCTCTCTCTCTCTCTCTCTCCGTTTGCGCACGCTCATCCCCTCTCTCTATCTCTCTCCTACTCTCTTTCTGTCTTTCTTTCGTATTATTTTTTCTGTGTAGCTTGTCTTTTTTCTTCCCTCACATCTTTTGTAATAAAAACGAAATAGTCCACTATTTAGCTGCAGTGACGACAATGATAAGATATAAGTATTTTTAATGAACTAACATTCAGTTTTTGTACTTTGATTTCACAGTAATGGGAGAGCCGCTGTGAGTGGTCTAGAGTAGGCAAAGATGTAAGATTAGAAATATTCGAATTCGTTTCTTTGCCTAAATTCACAGAAAGGCATACATTTTTTTCTATTCTCCGAAACAAACTCAACCTAAAATCAATTATCGGCGGGTTTATGATTAACTCCTGGCTTTGTACACCATCCCCCCTCTCATTAAAATAACAAAGGGGGGTGTTCGAGGAACGGAGGGGGGGCGGGGGCTGTCGGCAAAAGTTGGAAAATGTTCAGACTGCTAGTAACTGAATAAATGGTACTTTGACTAGGATTATATGTAGATAATGAGTACGCTCTTAGGGTTTGAGAGGCGGGTGATTTGACGTGATGTGGCCCCCCTCCCCCGGGGGGGTTATTGCCTCACATTGTACACAATGTTGACGTCTTTGCAAAATCTATGCCCTGAAGGACACAAAGATTTCGTCTATTGGTTTCTTTAATTGACATCTGTCACCGAAGTTGATGTATGAGGACGGGGAATTTCCCAGATCCAATTTAAAACGTAGAAAGGTTGCATAAAGAGGGCCGAAGATATATATATATATATATATATATATATATATATATATATATATATGTGTGTGTGTGTGTGTTGTGTGTGTGTGTGTGTGTGTGTGTTTGTGAGTGTGTATTCGATAGAAAGAAAACGTAGAAAGGTTGATTAAAAAGAGGGTTGAAGAGACATACATACATGTACATAAAGGTCTTATGTGAACACACACACGTATATACATATATATTTGTATATATATATATATATATATATATATATATATACATATACATATATATATATATATATATATGTGTGTGTGTGTGTGTGTATTCGATAGAAAGAAAACGTAGAAAGGTTGCTTAAGGTATTATGTGAACACACACACGTATATATATATATATATATATATATGTGTGTGGTGTGTGTGTGTGTGTATGTGTGTGTGTGTGTGTGTGTGTGTGTGTGTGTATTCGATAACAAGTAAATGTAGAAAGGTTCCATAAAAGAGGTCGAAGAGACATATATACATGTATATAAGTATTGAACGACACTAAAGGTCTTATGTGAATACACACAAGTATATATATTATATATATATATATATATATATATATATATATATATATATATATATATGTGTGTGTGTGTGTGTGTGTATTCGATAACAAGTAAACGTAGAAAGGTTCCATAAAAAGGGTCGACGAGACATATATACATGTATATAAATATTTGAACGACACTAAAGTTCTTATCTGAACACACAACACACGCTCACACGCGCACACTTACACACACACGCACACACACACACACACACACACACACACACACACATATATATATATATATATATATATATATATATATATATATATATACGTAGAAAAGTTGCATAAAAGAAAGGGCGAAGAGACATATACACATGTATATAACTATTTGGAATACACCAAAGTTCTTATGTCAATACACACACACACCCACACACACACACACACATATATATAGTGAGAGAGAGACTTTTTCTTTCTTATTGAATATACATATATATATATAATATATATATATTATATATATATATATATATGAGAAGTAAATACACAAGCGATGTGTTTTGATATGGCTTTTTTTAGCCGACAATTTTGGGGAGAATAGTCAAAAAACTACTGGTTTTTAAGATCTCAACCATTTGACTCACCTGAGGATTGCATAACCATGAAACTTTAAGTTATGAGTCCAAATCATCCATAATACCATTACTATTGATTATATATATATATATATATATATATATATATTATATATATGCATATATATATATTTTTTAACAGACTGAATAACAACTACCCCTCGCGTTTCTCGTTATTCTGTGATAAATAATTTCTTATCACCTTCCATATACCAACAAATGCCCTGAAGATGATCTAATTAATAGATCGAAACACTGCAGTGTCGGCCTTAACCCATTTAAACCTGTGTTTTTTTCATTTTTACTAATATACTACATACCGTCAGATTCACTTTTCTTTCTTCACACACACACACACACACACACACACACACATATATATATATATATATATATATATATATATATATATATATATGATAATGAATACATATGCATAGATGTATTAACGAATACACGTGAAAATAATTTCTATCTTTACAATAACTGAGGCCATGCGCCAGCTAACCACAATTCTGAATCGATTCCTGACTGTTCATTTTGCCCAATCTCAAGGTAGATTTCACGTTCCTCCATCAATCCAAAAGTCTAATCGTCCCCGTGAAACTTGGCCAGCCAAAATAGCGCAAATCGAAAAAGCAATTATGGTTTATTTATATTGCCGAAATGTTTACACGTTGTAATAACACCCAAAATAAACTTCTGTGTCTGTCTGACTCGATGTACTTCGTTTCCCCTGTAGTTGATATGGAAGGTTTGAAGTGCAATAATGTGTTTTGCTGCTGAATATTACGCTGGCGTACCAAGTGGAAATTTCATTGTTTATTTGTTTTGTTAGTTGGTAGATTTTTACCCATTGGATTATTTTATGCTGACGATGTTTTGTTTTATAAGTTGAATAATTAAAATTAATTGCAAAAGTCATCCACGAAATACAACTTTTCTTTGTACAGAACGTGAGGACATACTGTTACATAATCTATGCGGTTGCATAAGATTATTGTCAATCCCCTGTAATTCTTAGCGAATGACCCTTTATATACCATGTCCGGGTCCTTCCATGGAAAATTACAGAAGCCCGCCAAAATACGTCAAAAGTCACGTGGGACCTGTTCGGTCACCAGTTTGCAGTTAGACGTCAGGCAGAGCAGTCGGCCATTTTAGGTCCTGCCTTAAACTGGAACTCACGCGCGCTATGTTAGTTAGAGGGTTATGTATAGTTAAGGAAATAGAAGTTTGGATAATTAATATGTTCTTGTGGTTAATGAATGTCTTGGTAACAAGACTAAGAAATGACGACCAGCCAGCAGGAACAAAGCAACAGAAAACCAGACCGAAGTCCCCAAGTCAACTCCAGACGCAAGATCTTAAAAGATGCCAGACCAAGTCAAAATGAAGATATACCAAAGACGATCAGAATACTAAAGACGGCCAAGAAATAGAATTAAAGAAAGAGGTATGCAACATTATAATTATTTAGTGCCAGTGAAGAAGGCGCTATGCAACAATACGTATAGAAAATTGTCCTTGAATGGCAGCAGATAAATTATCGTTGAACATTGATTACTTATTACTTATTATTATTTGAACATTTATTGGCGATTACTTATTATTATTTAGCAGTAAATGAACTAATAACAAATAAGACTAAGACAACACATTTTTATTAAATAGCTGAATATTCTAGTTTAACATAGCTTAAACATTATTATTATTATTAACGGGAAGCGCGGTTGTGTACTGGTTAGAGTCACAGGAAATAGACTCGTCGACGCGAGTTCAATCCCTGGACGAAGCTACAGTTCACACGGCGCTAATAACCTTGGGAAAAGTATGAATCCGACTATTCTCGCTCCAGCTATGGTAAATAGTAGGGCAGACTGGACGCTTCAACCTTGGTTAGGCAACCAGTCTAGGAGAATAAAAACTCTGAATTCAAACCTGGTTACTACTAGAATATACTCAGGCTTGCTTAGTGATCTATTTTAATTTTTAAAATTATTATTATTATTATTATTATTATTATTATTATTATTATTATTATTATTAATTTCTTTGCACCAAAGTTAGCTGGTGGTATTTTCCTGGATTCTGAGTGACAACAACTCTCCTCAGGTCCCCAGGACTCTTCTGAGAATTCTGGCAGATTGTAGCAGTACTGTATTCCAGATGGTCTCAATTCTTACTCCAATCTCCGGATTTTCCAGGCTTTTTTCCAGGCTTTTTGGGACTATTCCAAATGTTCCAACTATAATTGGTATCACTTTCACTCTCATGTTCCACAGCTTTTTCTCATTCTCTGGCAAGGTTCAGGTATTTATCCATATTTTCATTTTCCTTCAGCTTCACCCTGTGATCTGCTAGGACCGCAGAGTCCACCAGTTGGCACATTCTCTTTTTTTCTTTTTTTTTTTTTGTAA
Organism: Doryteuthis pealeii; assembly: GCA_023376005.1. Lineage (NCBI taxonomy): Eukaryota > Metazoa > Mollusca > Cephalopoda > Myopsida > Loliginidae > Doryteuthis > Doryteuthis pealeii. The sequence continues at coordinate 73,995,558 of CM042169.1, forward strand.
ATCAACAAGGTCTGGTCTTCTGGCTAGAATAAAATGATCCGTCTTATACTCAAAGTTCCAGTGAATTTTATGCGTTTCATTCTCAAGAACAGATTCTGGTTTATGCATATCTTATGAATTTTGCTTTGATATAATTTGTTCTTAAGGCATTATTTTGTGCAGCAATTATTAGTGATTCAGTTTCTCTCTTGAGGTTTCCTTTTCTTAACCATGTCCAAGTCTTTTCATGTGCAAACTCCGCGAATTTTCGTTTGAAGTGCCCATACAATTGTTTTTTTTTCCCATTTTTCTTTTTTAGTTTTTGTTGTTTTACTCTTTGTCCATATATTACATCTGCTATTGTTGGCTGCCATGAGTAATCTGGGTTTTTTTTTTCTCTTTTTTATGTAGTCTTCGATTTGTTGGATTATGACCTCTACGCTGTTGAGTAACTGGCCGCCATCCTTGGTTCCAGTTGTAAAAGAACTTACAGTAAACAAGTCAGTAAATCAATAAATCCTTGTAGGATAGTGTCCTTTAAGTCCGACGTCCTAGATGGTCCGAGTGTCAATGAGTTAAGATTAGAATCAGGCCTCTATAAATACACCAACAGCAGCAGCAGCACTGCTAGTGATTGGATAATAGGAATCTTCGGTGGTCACGTGGTAGTCAACGAGTCTATATTTAGAAGTAGACATCTGGCACACGCCTTATATCCAAAAAAAAAAACTCCAACATACGCATTCCTCTATGTTGGCTAGACCTCTTCCACTAATCGTTCTTGATACTTATAGTCTATCTCTAACGTCTCTAGGGTGTTAGGCCTTGTGCATGGTCATTAATTTTCTAGTACTTTGTCGATTTTAAGAATGGTCCAGAGTATCATATAATGGAGACAGCCTAGGAATTAATTCATTTGATCAGATTTTTTAGTCTGGTTTCTAGTTTTCTTGTTCTCTTGAGGTATTTTTAAAAAACTTTCCTTTCACTTCTGCTTGCTTGATATTGTCGGTTTCTAAAATCCCTAAGTATTTGTAACTTTCATTTTCATCAAGTGATTTTATAGTGTACTGATTTGGTAGTTGTATTCCGTCCATTGATAATTTTTTCACCCCGTTTTATTACTAGCATAGCACATTTTTCAATTATTATTTCACTGTATTCGAGTTTTTCACACCTGCAGAAGCCCGTGGTTCACTGGAGGCTGAGTGACAGCAACTCTCCTCGGGTCATCAGGACTCTTCTGAGTATTCCAGCCGTTCTCTATAATGCTGTATTCTGGTCTCGATTATTTCTCTAGTTTTCAATTCATCCAGACTCCTTTCCAACCCCTTGGGGATTGTTCCAATTGGCCCCAATTACTATTGGTAAGACCTTCACCCTCATGTTCCAACGTTTTCTCAGTTCTCTGGCAAGGTCCAAGTATTTGTTGATCTTTTCGTTTTCTTTCATTTTCACCCTGTGATCGGCCGGGACGTCAAAGTCCACGAGATGTCAGGTCTTCATCTTCTTGTCAATGAAATCTAGATCTGGTCTCCTGGCCGGGATTAGGTGATCCGTCTGTACCTCAAAGTTCCAGAGAATTGTGTGTGTCTTATTATTATTATTATTATTATTATTATTATTATTATTTGCTTCTTTTGAGTTTTCACATCAGCATTAGCTGATGGTCTTTCACTGGAGTTTGAGTGACAGCAAGTCTCCTCGGGTCTCCAGGACTCTTCTGAGTATTCTGGCAGATTGCAGCAGTGCAGTGTTCTGAATGGTTTCAATCCTTCCTTTGATTTCCAAACATTCCAGACCCTTTTCCAATCCTTTTGGGACTGTTCCAAGTGCACCAACTACAATTGGTATCACCTTCACTTTCATATTCCATAACTTTTTAGTTCTCTGGCAAGGTCCAGATATTTGTCTATTTTTTCATTTTCCTTTAGCTTCACCCTGTGATCTGCTGGCACTGCAAAATCCACCAGTTGACAAGTTCTTTCTTTTTTCTTTATCAACACTAGGTCTAGTCTTCTTGTTGGGATAAGGTGATCCGTTTTTATTTCAAAGTCCCAGAGAATTTTATGCGTTTCGTTCTCAAGAACAGATTCTGGTTTATGCATATACCATTTTGTTGTGTGGTCAAAATTTAATTTCTTGCATAATTCCCAGTGTATCACCTTCCCAACCCAGTCGTGTCTAGTTTTGTATTCTCGTTGTGCTAGTTTGCTACATTCGCAGAGTATATGGTTAACAGTCTCATCTCTATTACCGCAAAGTCTACATTTACTATTTGTTGGGTCTTATCAATTTTCGCTTTGATGTAGTTTGTCCTTATGGCATTATTTTGTGCAGCAATTATAAGTGATTCTGTTTCTCTTTTGAGGTTTCCCTTTCTTAATCATGTCCAAGTCTTTCCATGTGCAACCTCATCTATTTGTCGTTTATTATTATTATTATTATTATTATTATTATTAATAATAATATCATTATTATTATTATTTACTCCTTTTGAGTTTTCACATCAGTGTTAGCTGATGGTCTTTCACTGGAGTCTGAGTGACAGCAAGTCTCCTCAGGTCTCCAGGACTCTTCTGAGTATTCTGGCAGATTGCAGCAGTGCAGTGTTCTGAATGGTTTCAATCCTTCCTCTGATATCCAAACTTTCCAAACCCTTTTCTAATGCTTTTGGGACTGTTCAAGTGCACCAACTACAATTGGTATAACTTTCACTTTCATATTCCATAACTTTTTCAGTTCTCTGGCAAGGTCCAGATATTTGTCAATTTTTTCATTTTCCTTTAACTTCACCCTGTGATCCGCTGGCACTGCAAAATCCACCAGTTGACAAGTTCTTTCTTTTTTGTTAATCAACACTAGGTCTGGTCTTCTTGCTGGGATAAGGTGATCCGTTTTAATTTCAAAGTCCCAGAGAATTTTGTGCGTTTCGTTCTCAAGAACAGATTCTGGTTTATGCATATACCATTTGGTTGTGTGGTCAAATTTAATTTCTTGCATAATTCCCAGTGGATCACCTTCCCAACCCAGTCGTGTCTAGTTTTGTATTCTCGTTGTGCTAGTTTGCTACATTCGCAGAGTATATGGTTAACAGTCTCATCTCTATTACCGCAAAGTCTACATTTACTATTTTGTTGGGTCTTATCAATTTTCGCTTTGATGTAGTTTGTCCTTATGGCATTATTTTGTGCAGCAATTATAAGTGATTCTGTTTCTCTTTTGAGGTTTCCCTTTCTTAACCATGTCAAGTCTTTTGATGTGCAACCTCATCTATTTGTCGTTTGAAGCGTCCATATAATTGTTTTTCTTCCCATTTTTTGTTTTCTAGTCTTTGTCGTTCTTCTGTTTGTCCATCTGCCGTTTCTACTATTGTTGGTCGCCATAAGTAATTTGTCTTTGCTCTTCCTTGTGTAATCTTCAAGTTGTTGGATTGTGGTTTCTACGCATTCCTCTATGTTGGCAAGACCTCTTCCCCCTTCCTTTCTTGACACATACAATCTATCTCTATCATCTCTAGGGTGGAGAGCCTTGTGTGCATGGTCATTAATTTTCTCGTCCTTTGGTCTATCTGTCTGATTCTTCTTTTGTCCATTTTAAGAATGGTCCTGAGTATCTTATAATGGGGACAGCCCAGGTATTAATTCCTTTGATCAGATTTCTGCTGTTAAGTTTCGTTTCTAGAAGTTTCTAGTTCTCCTGAGATATTCCTTTTTAACTTTTCCTTTCATTTCTGCTTGCATGATATTGTCCGCTCCAAAATTCCTAAGTATTTGTAGCTTTCATTTTCATCAAGAGATTTTATAGTTTCCTGATTTGGTAGTTGTATTCCATTTAATAGTTTTCTTCACCACCTTTTTATTACAAGCATAGCACATTTTTCGATTCCAAATTCCATCCCTATATCCTGGCTATATATCCTAATAGTTTTGTACTAGGCTCTCCAATTCTTTTTCATTTTTTGCAAAAATTTTTTTATTATTATTATTATTATTAATATCATTATTATTATTATTATTATTATTATTATTATTATTAATATTATTATTAATATTATTAATATTATTAATATTATTATATTAATATTATAATATTATTAATTATATTAATATATATTAATATATATTAATATATTAATATTATATTAATATATATTAATATATAATTAATTATTATTATTAATTTATTATAATATTATTATATTAATATTATAATATTATTAATATTATTATATATTATTATTATTATTATTAATATCATTATTATTATTATTATTATTATTAATATCATTATTATTATTATTATTATTATTATTATATCATTATTATTATTATTATTATTATTATAATATCATTATTATTATATATTATTATTATTGTGAAAACAATATTGTAATAATGGCTTATCTTGCAATATTATCTAGACAGTATTCTTGTTTTGATTCCAAGTTCAAAACTCCTACAGTTTGAGAGCGAACCCAACGACTTATTACATCAGAACGATAATGCAATGGTGAGTGGCTCGTAAAAGCGTAGCCGTTATTTCTTCGAGGTTCTTCATGAAGTCTTATTGATGTAAATGCCGCCAGGAAGAGACAACGGCCAAATAATGCAGGTCATGTTCACATCTGACACAATCTCCTCTTTNTCCATTTCCGCAAAGTCAGGAATATGACACAAGTCAATTTTGAAGTGGTTTAAGTTTTACTTGTGAATTGCCAAGTTTTTCCTTCTCTTAGAACTGATGTTAACAAGGTTAGAAGGAATAACGTCTCTACAACTATTTACCCAAAACATTTCTAAAAGGCACTATAAATGGCACAAGTAATTTTTAGTGCTTTAAAGCTAAGCGATTCAGAGTTTTTCCTTCTCCTAGACTGGTTGTCTAAGTCCAAGGCTAATGAATCCGTCTCTATTATTATTTTACGCCCTCACCCATTTCCCAAAGGCAGTATATATCACACAAGTCATTTGGCACATTTTAGGCTTTTTTGAATCCAATTTTCCTTCTCCTAACTAGTTGTCTGAACCAATGCTAAAGAATCCGTTTTGTATAACTACTATATAACCTAACCCAATTCTGTTGTCTAACTAAGCTAATAGACCCTAATGCCAATTTCCAAAGGCAGTATAGAGACCAAAAGTCAATTTTGAAGTGGTTTTAAGTTTCTTTGAATTCCAAGTTTTCCTTCTCTTAACACTGGATGTCTAACCAAGGTTAAAAGAATACGTCTGTAAACTATTTACCCAAAACATTTCTAAAGTGCACTATAAGTGCACAAGGTAAATTTTAAAGTGGTTTAAAGCTAAGCTGAATTCAGAGTTTTCCTTCTCCTAGACTGGTTGTCTAACTAAGGCTAATAGACTCCGTTTGTACTATCATTTACCAGAGAGCACATTTTCCCAAAGGCAGTATATGACATAAGTAATTCTGTTACCGTTTTTGATTCGAGATTGTTTGGCATTACGAGAATATACAGAGTCAGTCTGCCCTCCGATTAACCAACAACTAATGTAACCGAAAATTATATTCATAATTAATTTTTGTCTATCATCATTAACATCAACAAGCTTCTTCATAATTCGGGTTACAAGTGGTCGACGTATCATTGCATAGATACCAAGTGCGTCGCCGGTTTATATTAACGTAGATATTCAACAAAATCAGGTCGCTGCTAAGGCTCGCACCAATTCGCCTATCGATCTTGCAAAGCCCCGTGCCATTTAATGTTAATCAGCACGAAATTATTGAACAGAGATTCGATAATCTCCTCACCACTTATTCTCTGCCGGTCCTGCGATGAACCGAGTAAGACACAGGACCGACTATCGCGATGGGCAGCCGCGCGTGGCTTTCCGCGACTGCGTCTGGTATCCATTACACCCGTCTCATCAAAAGCGTCGGCGACCCCTCCATCCAACCGGCCGAATTTGTATTGACTGCTGTAATGACAAGATTAGCGCTCATCTATTCTCTCCGTTGTTCAACGCTCGGGGATTGGATCTAAATTAATGCAACATTCGCTTGTCTCGGTACCATTCCATGCCAATCAACTGCTGGAGATAGGATAACCGGCAAAAGGCGTGTTTTTCTTCTAGCTTGAGGCCGACATCCTTCTTCGGCCTTCGCGGGTATATTTTGTTACTCTTTTATTATAAAAAATGTCCCTCCAGTTGAATGTAAGAATCCGGGCGGTCGTAAAAATTATTTTTTTTGAAAAGACATTGCCTGAGAGAGTGGGAGTTTAAAAATTCAATGTCAGAGGGTTTGTATCATAAGTAAGACAAAGCCTTATATTTATTAAAAGGAGTAAAAAAAACAAAAATAACATTTGAAAACTGAAACTGAGCCCGTCCTCTGAAATAAAATGTTACGTGCAATGTAATAATCAAACAATATTTGAAATATTTTCCACATTCAAATTTTCCACAAAATCGTCGTGTTTATTTATTTGTAAACTTTTTAGTTGACTTCTTGTTACTGTAAAAAAAAAGGAAGAGAGTAAAAAACAATTTTTAAATTGGCTTACTCAAGATTGTGGTGTATATAGATAATAATATTGTGAGTAAAAGCTGTGACGTAGAGTTGACGTAGTTTTTTGTTACCAGACAGAAATAACAGACAATCTCCATATTAATACTAGTACAAAATAAAAAAATCACCTCTGCGATAAAATAGATTTTTGAAACATATTGCCTGAGGGGTGAGTGTAAAAAATTCAATATCAGCGAGTTTGTACCTAAGTAAGTAAAATCACCAATTCATAAAGGATTAAAGAAAATAAGACAATTCGAAATGTAAACTTTAAAATATGTATTAAAATAAAAAAAAACCTATATATAGATATATAATACCAGTCATGACTTATTAAAACTGTTTTTTCAAAAAACAATGAGGACTGTCTAATGTTGGCATGTTTCAAATTTCGAGTTTATTTATTTCTATATTATGACGATTTGGGCAATGGACGTAAGCATGATGTAGTTTTTGTTACAGACGAAAAACCGGAAGCGAATCTCCAATTAATTAATAGATGTTTTTAACATACAATAAATTATATGGAGGATATGAAATGATAATGCGAGACCAGGTTTGTTATAAAATTAACAAAGGATGTTATTAAAACACAGAGTGTAGAAAATGATTCTGCTCTCAAGCGAGCTAACTGGATCTGAACGCTCGGCGTTCAAATGTAAAACAAACGCTTTCACTGATGAAAAGGAAGAACTCTATTTTTGTTTTAAGTCTATTTTGTTAGGTGTTCACTAACAATTAATCCGTGTTTTGGGGGAACTAACGTTTCTCAAATATAAGTAAAAAAATCGACCGAGTGACAGCTCGGGTTTGGATTAAGACGTACTGTAATCCACTATGCAAGCTTATAGACTCAGCGAGGTTCACGTTGTTTAACCCCCCCAAGCGCCATCTAAAGGCCGAATACGTGGTTAGTTAACTATTTATCACGAAGAAACAAACCAAAGGATCAATACCCACCACTGAAAGGGACGCCGAGGAACAACCAAAGGATCATCACCCAAACTGAAGGGGAAGCACAAAGGAGGCAACCAAGTGTTTCTTCAACTAAAGATTGCGCTCTGTTTAACACAAGGGATCTCGCTGGGGTGTGCTCTTGCTTGAAATCCTAAAGGTGGCGCATCAAAAAACGTACTGTGATAAGCTCGTAATCGAAAACTCGTAAGTTAGTACAGGCGTAGTAAATGTTACACTTTATATTATATTAATTATATATATATATATTATTATATATATATATATTATAGAGAGAGAAGAGAGAGAGAGAAGAAGAGAGAGATGTGAAGGTTCAAAAAACTTGGTAAGTAGGGATGATATTATGTGATATCTAGACTCACTTGTATTAATTATTGTATGATCCAGTAAATGTTAAATACAGTGAATTTTTAAAATACACTAACAGAGAGCTCATGTATAATAATCTTAATAAGATTATGTCCAGACCAATATTATGAATATTATATTAATCTCTATAATATATATATATATTATATCTTTATTTAATAATATCTTTTTTTATATAATCTTTATAGATTATACAGAGCAATATTATTCAAATATATATATAGTATATTTATATATATATATATATATTATAATATATAAATTATATCAAGTAAGTCGTGAGGATGGCCTAAAGTCCGAATTAAGTGACACAACGAGGGAGTCTATCCACTTTTCATAACGCTAAGGAGATTTTTTAGGCTTTGGGTGGGCAGTGCCACGCCTACGACAGTCAGCTCCTTACTTTATAAACAACTGCCTTGTGCACTCAATACGGCTGAATGGCGAGGGCCGGTATCGAACCGGAATCTTGTTGGTTCCCATGCTGACGATATAATATATATATATATATATATAATTATATATCATATATTGTGTGGTGTGTGTGGTGGTGTGTGTGTGTGGTCCTGTGTGGTTTGTGTGTGCAGAGAATGGAAGTGAATCCGACGGTATTTAGTAATATTAAGAAAATTTAAAAACACAGGTTGAAATAAGTTAGCTGTTAAGTTTACTTACACACACACACACACACACACACACAGACAAACACACACACACACACAACATCACAACACAACCTTGAGGTTTTGTTCCCGATGTCGTTTATCGTCAAAAAGATTTATACACACACGCGCAACCACACACACACTTAAAATGCACCAATGCCCTTTTTTCGATACACACACTCACACACTCTCATGTTCACACCGTAAAGAGAATATTTTGATGGTCATATTTCAAACTGTCCACTTTTTTTCAGCGTCTTTCTTAGATTTTTCAAAATTTTGAAACAGACTAATAACATGTTACACGCGGCTTGCTTTTTTCGTTATCTGTGATAAACATTTTTTAATCACCTTCCTTAATACAACAAATGCCCTGAAGATGATTCTAATCCATAGATCGAAACACTGCAGCGTCGGCTAAATTAAACTTACAAAGCTACTTATTTGAACCTGTGTTTTTTCAATTTTTCTTAAAATAACTACAACACACACACACACACACACCATAAATAATATGTGTGTGTGTGTGTGTGTGTGTGTGTGTGCCAAGTAATTTTAGAAAATTGAAAAAAACATATATATATATATATATATATATATATATCATATCATGAATATTCTCAAAACAGCGGAATTAAGACTATTGACTTTTTTACTTTCTATCAGAGGTTATATATATATATATATATTATATAATATTATATATATATATATATTACTTATTATAATGGAGATTGTGTGTTTATCTGTCTGTATGACCAAAACTAATCACTATTCAAGTACAATTCCTTCAGTCTTATTACGTCACATTCCTCCAGAATTTTACTTTTCTATTCAAACCATCACGTATTGATAAATCTGTTATACCTTATAATATGTGACCTGATACTTATCACATATAAAAACATGTAATTGATATTATACTCATACCAACAAAAATAAGCAGTTTACAGTGTGAAGAGAAGGCTCAATTTTGCATATTGATATTTAGAAATTTGATTTTAATAAATATGCTTAGTATTATTGATTTCTATTAGTTTGGTTTTTCCTTAGAATTGAGCACAAAATTTGCGGGGAAAATCTTAAAAAATCCCATATTAGAAAGAATTAACTGTAATTGTTATTTTAACTTCTAATCTAGACTAAATAGTATACAATTAGGAAAATACTAATGAAGAGTGGAAGAAAGTAGAGTTAATCATACTGTTCTATTTTCGATTATACCCCCTCTTCCAATCTTATATTTTCTTAAATAATTTAATATGCTTACATATTGATACATATTTTATTTACATCTAAAAAGTTATAAATACTTGACCCGAGGGTTTGCATATATTTGCTAGTCCATATATATAGTATATATATTATATATAATATTATATATTATAGAGTAGAGAGAGAGAGAGAGAGGGCCGCGTTTCGATCCAAGAGGAGTTTTAATTGAACCTAACATACGTCAAGTTTCCCTGTCTCGCGTCCCCTACCCACGAGTGTATAGAATCGTCCGACGATTCAGAGAAATAAAAAGTTTGTTCCTAAAAATAAGAGAGCAAGATGGAAACCAAGGAGTGACACCATCCAACCAATGAAGACGCAAATACGAAGAACAAGAAAAACCGATAGAAGCAGACGTTAGATGAGAATAAAGACGCCGATCCACAACCAACACTTTGAACCTACGCTACACGTGAATGAGTATTCTAAATACTAAAAGTGAACAATTTCCCCAAGATATATTGAAACGATAGACGGCTAATCAATAGATACGTAACCTCTTGTAGATTTACTGGCAAAACTTAATTCTTAACACTTATTTCAAAATATAAGGTAGACTTGAAAATAGAGCGGAAAATAGATTAATTTATCGAGGATTTTAAATTGGTTAATAAAATTGAAAGCGAAGAATTGCCTCTGGGTTTAAACGTGTTTAAAGTGATTTGTGTCTTGTGTAAAATGTCACAGGAAAATACACAACCATGAACACATCAGCAATAAATGTTCAAGGAAAGCTAAATAAATCCGTATTATTATCAAAGCAAACCACGTACATTGATTGGACAATCTGCTGTGGGCTTGGCCATGTAATGGTGGTAGAAATTTGGAGTAAAAGATGAATCTTTTTTGTTATAAAATATACATTTTTCTATCTCTGGATTTACAACCAACTACTAGGTTCCTGGGTTCGACACCTGAAACCTTGAAGAATTGACTTGGGGTTTAAACGTGTTAAAGTGTTTTTGTGTCTGGTAGTAAAAGTGCTAACGGAAAATAACAGCTTTTTACCTCAAGATACACACCAAATGACACTGTCATTGACAGCATTTGGGACTGCAATATGTGCCTTGTCTCGTTTAATGTAGGGCAGATTCAAACGGGAGCTTATATATGTTTTTTTTGGGCTATTTTCTTCAATCTTTTCTGCCCGTCAATCTCTCTCTGAGCACCCACCCCCCACAACACATTGTCAATGTGGGTATAACTTAGGCCTTATCAATATGTACTTTTTGTGAGCCTTTTATTTTATGCAAAGTATTCAAGATATGGAGGCGCGTGGGCTAGTGGTTAGAATCGTGGGAAAATGGACTCGCGTCGGTTTGAGTTCAATTCCTAGACGAAAGCTGTTGGCAATTTCACATAGCACTAAATAACCCTTGGGAAAGGTAATGAATACCATATATTCTCCTCCAGCTTATGGTTAAATAGTAAGGGCAGACTGGATTAGGAGTCATTAGCCTTAGTTAAACAACCAGTCTAGGAGAAGGAAAACTATGAATTCAGCTTAGCTTTAAACAACTTAAAACATCATCTTGTTCATATACAGCCTCTGGAAATGGGTTTGCTAAATAGCAGACGGTGTTCTTTAGCATTGGTTAGACAACCAGTCTAGGAAAAGGAACACTCTGAATTCAGCTTAGCTTTAAACCACTTTAAAATCTACCTTGTGCCATATACTGCCTTTGGGAAATGGGTGAGGTAAATAATAATACCAACGGATTCATTTAGCCTTGGTTAGACAACCAGTCTAGGAGAAGGAAAACTTGGAATTCAAAGTAGCGTAAAACAACTTAAAAATTGACCCTGTGTCATATACTGCCCTTCAGAAATGGGGTGGGTATATAGTAGTACAGACGGAGTCCTTCAGCATCGGTTTGACAACCAGTCTAGGAGAAAGAAAACTAAACACAAAGAAGCGTAAAACCTCTTTAAGTTTGACCTTGTGTAATATATATATATATATATTTACCAACCCTTCCGCACGAGAAGGATGTGACACAAGGTCAATTTCCTAAGCGGAGTTCAACAGGTTTGAATTCAGAGTTTTCCTACTCCTAGACCGGTTGCCTAACCAAGGTTAAAGAGCCCAGTCTGCCTTACTATTTACCCATAGCTGGAGGGAGAGTAAAATTCATACCTTTCCCAAGGGTATTAGCGTTAAGTGAAATGCAATTACCACGTCCAGGATTTGAACTCGGGGCGACGAGTCCATTTCCCATGATTTTAACTATTACACCACGGGCTTCCTTGTGTCTTATAGTGCCTTTGGAAAATGGATTGTTTATTTAGTAATGGAAATTGTAGGACAGACTGTACTATTTAGATTCGGTAAAACAACAAGCCTAGAAGGAAAATGCTTACGAATTGACCTTGTGTCATACACTGGGA
>CM042169.1:74012742-74022742 GCA_023376005.1 Doryteuthis pealeii
TGGAAGGATTGTCCTGCACAAGAATACTGGGTGTGATCCTGAATAAATCATGGAAACAGCACCCTACAAGAAAGCAGTTCCTGGTCCACTCTGACCCGGAGTGGTAGTACATGTTAGGGTCCCATCTATGGGTTAAATAGAAAAATGTATTCATAAAAGTTTAGTATCCATTAAGAATGACTTCATTTCAAAACGTTATCGGCATTGAATGACGCACTGAGGTTGATATGCTGGAAAACAAAAGAAACGAAACCAAAGCAGCTGTATGGCCACTTGCCGCCTATCACACAAACCATCCGAGTGAAACGAACAAGATATGCTGGACACTGCTGGTGAAACAATGTTACTATAAAAAATTGAAACGGATTTACCGTTAAAGAAAAGAAATTCATAGATTATTTATCATATTTTCGTTTTTATGGGGATATGTCTCTAGGCGTTTCTTTAAGGTCCAAGTGGTGCAGCCACCCAGTAGCACTGATACAGCTACAGCTTTGAAAAAATGTCCAGCACAAGAACAATAGGCCAATCGTAAACACATCGTGGAAACAACACTCTACAAGAAAGCAGCTGTATGGCCACCTGCCACCTATCACACAAACTATCCGAGTGAAACAAACAAGACATGCTGGGCACTGCTGAAGAGGCAAGGACGAACTCACAAGTGACGTTCTCCAATGGAAACCAGTACATGGACATGCCAGTGCGGGCCGTCCAGCAAAGAATTATGTTGACCAGCTCTGTACGGATACTTGATGCTGCACAAAGGACCTCCTGATGGCAATGAATGATAGAGTCGGTTGGCGAGAGATTGTCATGGATATCTGTGCTACTAGAGTGACATGATAATGATGAAATAATAAAATATTTCTCTGAATGTTTGAGATGAGGCTTAATGATTAGTATTATCTGCATTATTCGGACTATTGTCCTCATCTTCATTGTTATCTGTATGATTATATACTATTTCTCTGAATGTTTGAGGTGAGGCTTGATGATTAGTATTATCAGCGTTATTCGGACTATTGTCCTCATCTTCATTGTTATCTCTACAACGTTTCGGCCAATATCCCCCCGGCCTTCTTCAGGTATTTCTTGTCGGACTCGGGAACCTTCTTTTCCGACTCGGGAACCTTCTTGTCGTAATCGGGAGCCATCACGGAACTTTGAACCTAAGTCTTTATTCATTACAAGGGGTTATCCTGTTCTCATTCCGCTAACCATAGCTGGGGATGTGTTAAGCTGTGTTAATTATTATTCTATTTTACTGGTGCCCTTGATCAGGATTGAACCAGCAATCTAGAGATAACTGTCACTTACAACTGTCTTAACCTAGGCCCTGTGTCCAATTGGCCGAAACGTTGTACAGATAACAATGAAAATGAGGACAATAGTCCGAATAACGCAGATAATAGTAAATAATAAAATGTAAAAATGACAAAATATTTATTTTTCAGTAAGGGGGTGGGGTAATATCCCGCCCCCGTCAAACAGGGGCAAAAGGGGGCAGCCACTGACAATTAATGTCACTATCAAAAAACAGAAATTGGCCGACCGTTAAAGAAAAGAAAAAGAATTCATAGATTTCCTAGGATATTTACGTTTTTATGGGAATGTATAGATGACAGAGTTGTCCTAGAGTTGTCCTTGCCTTTTTTGGGGTCAGCACATTCCCTTTTATATATCTATCTTTTCTGCTGCTTCTCTTCATCCTCCTTCTTCTTCTTCTTTTTCATCTTTTCCTTCTTCTTCTTATCTTCCTTCTTCTCCTTCTCCTCTTTCTTCTTCTTCTTCTTCTTCTTCTTCTTCTTCTATATTCGTCTCTTCCTTCTTCTTCTCCTCTTTCTTCTTCTTCTTCTTCTTCTTCTTCTTCTTCTTTTCCTCCTCCTCCTCATTCTTCTTCTTCTTCTTCTTCTTCTTATTATTATTATTATTATTATTATTATTAGTATTATTATTATTATTATTATTATATTATTATTATTCCCCTCCTATTCTTCTTCTCCCCTTGTCTTTCTCCCCCCCCTCTTCTTCTCTTCCTTCTTCTTCTTCTCTTCTTCTCTTCTTCTCTTCTTTCTTCTTCTTCTTCTTCTTCTTCTTCTTCTTCTTCTTCTTCTTCTTCTTCTTCACCAGAGAATTTAAAGACTTCTTTAATGCAAAGATTGTCCAATAAATGCCCACCAGAATTCGTAATTTGCCATGGGATTGTGTCTCTGTGGTTAGGAGGTGGGGGAGCTGAGACTTCTCCAATAAGTATCAGTTTGCTTTTCTATTTGAGTTTTCTCACTTAAATAACTCGTCTTGGCATTAGTAACATTTGAAACCCATTGCACACATTGTCAGTCTTGACAAAGATAAGTCACTACTCTGACTAACTCTAACTTACTTATTCTAGTAAAATCAATGCCCTATCAATAAAAATTAAGGTTCCTCAAAAATCACCTCGCCCTGTTCTTGAAGCAAAATGAATTTGCAGGCCGTTGTGAGTTGGAGGCCCTGATGTAATGGTTAGAGTCATTAGAAATGGACTCGTCGACCCGAGTTCAAATCCTAGACGAAGCTATAGTTCACATAGCGCTAATACACTTGGGGATAGCACTAATCCAAATACTCTCCCTTCAGCTATGGGTAAATAGTAGGGCAGACTGGGCTTTTTAACCTTGGTTAGGCAATCAGTCTAGGAGACGGAAAACTCTTAATTCAAACCTGTTAAACTTCTGATTTCAAACTTTTTAAACTCCGCTTAAGAAATTGACCTTGTGTCGAATCCCGCTCGTGCGTAGTTGATAAATAAATACATATGAAGGTAATCCTTAACTATTTCCTCGTAAATTCCTACCATAAAATAAACTGAACCCTCATTTTATGTCCGTGTTTTTGCACTGAATGTTTTATTTTTCTTGCACCCGTTATTTTACAATACTGAGTATATTTTCATTATTTAAAAATATTTATTGCAAACATATGTATTTTCTTTATTTAAAAACATTTATTGCAAACATATTTAAAAAATTTATTGCAAAAAACACGGACATAAAATGAGGGTTCAGCTTATTTTATAGTAGGAATTTACGAGGAACAAGTTGAATATTACCCATATGAATACGTACGCACGTATTCTTGCTAGTTATTTCGCTGGAGATTATGTATCTACCTGTAACCAAATCTACGTTGCCACCAACGTCTTAATATCCTTAGTTATTTAATTTATAAGCACAATGATTAATGATTAATGATTATTTAATTTAAATTAGTATCTTAATTATTAACGATGTCTTTATGAAAATTTAGTTGAATCAACCTTGGTTGGAGCTGTAGAATACACTGACTGCACATCTGCAGAGGGGTAAAATAAATCGTAGCTCATGGGATGACAAGCACAAACTATGTGTGGATCCCCTCGACATTACCCCCAAGGGGGACACCTCATGGACTAAGCAATAACCCCATCCCTGCCTCCTTAAGTCAAGGGGGCAGGATCACACCGTTAATTTTCACTAATAGTCCAGTGGCCGGACCAACCGGACCCACAGGTCTAGAAGGGCCCATGTTATATGATACTTACCACGCTTCCCACATATGCGGGTCACGAAAAAGGCCCTAGTAATGTGGGACACCCACGAACCGTAGCTCATGGGATGGCAATTGCAAAAAATGGGTCGGCATCCCCCCTCAAGTGGGGCGTCTCAGACACTGGGCAATACACCTAGCATTATCCCTTTAAATCAAGGGGGTAGGTATTGCCTGGGTAGAAAGACCCTCTGGGATCACGCCCTTAATTACCTGAACAAACACCGGCCCCAAAGAGTCCGTGTTATGGTCTTTACTGCACACCACACGCATGCAGGTCAGGCACAAGACCCTATTAATGTGGTACCACACACGAGCCGAGACTCATGGGTGGCGGCTGCAAAAAATACGTTGATATCGTCGTAATTCCCTGTCAATGAGAGCGCCTCAGGCACAGGGCAATAAACCCAGACCTTCCCGTTCAAATAAAGGTGGCATGCGTTGCCTGGTGGAAAGATTCCCCAGGATCACACCCTTAATTTCATTAACAAACACAGGCCCCAATGTGACCATGTGATTAATGTGTTTAAAATGTCTACAATTTAAGTCTAAAGTCATATAACACTGGAATAAGGGTGTATAATTTGCATACTGGGTTTAACAAAACTGTGTTTAATACATAATGACTTAATAGTATTGATTTCCAGTCTCATTGGGAATGAAGTTGATTGATGTAAGATTTTGCTGGTCGGCCTACACCAGTATGTCTATATACTGTTATCCATATGAAAACGTCATAAATCAGTTTGTTTTTGCACCTCCAAGAGTCTACAGCATGTCGTGTTTGTCTTATATATGTTTAAATAATAGAAATGAATCAATCTCCAATTGTAGACATAGATTGGGTCGGTCACTAAATAATAGAAATGAATCAATCCCCAATTGTAGACATAGATTGGGTCGGTCACTAAATAATTGAAATGAATCAATCTCCAATTGCAGACATAGATTGGGTCGTTCACTAAATAATAGAATTGAATCAATCTCCAATTGTAGACTTAGATTGGGTCGTTCACTAAATAATAGAAATGAATCAATCTCCAATTGTAGACTTATATTGGGTCGGTCACTAAAATATTATTAGAATTATATTAGATCTAAATAAATTGTTATATTGTTAAACGTATTAAAAGCAATGCTATGTATAATTTTACACAGAAATCAATTAAAACAAAATAAAGATAAGTGTAAACTTTTTATTTAGTTTCGTTAGTCCTTTTAATTAGGTTTGTTTCGTTTCTTTGTTTATTGGCATAACAACTTTTGGGGGGTATTTAATGCCCAAATTTATTCTAGTAAAACAGTTGTGGTACTATTTATCCCATAGCTGTCCGTATAGAGGTTCATACCTTTCGCAATGGTATTTCTTATTATTGTAACTTTTAAATAATTTTAGAACAGCTCTCTCTCTCTCTCTCTCTCTCTCTCTCTCTCTCTCTCTCTCTCTCTTCTCTCTCTCTCTCTGATTCTTAGATCGCATTCTTCCCATGCAACCCCAGCTTCTTCAGACTGGTTAGAAAATCTATTCTGCCCTACTATTTACCCAGAAACTAGTTGGATGCATACCTTTTCCAAGGGTATTAGAGCTATGTGAATGCAAACAGCTTCGTCCAGGATTTGAACTCGGGTCGACGAGTTCATTTCCTACGACTCTAAATATTACACCACGTACCTCAATACTTGATATTGTATAACTGTTCAAAAAACAAAAACAAAAATAAGTAGTTACGGTTTACCTTCCCCTGATCTTAAATTAGAAAGGCTAATGAAACTAAATAAGAATGGAGATAAAAGTTTTAAACAGAGGTGGGTATAATCGGAAAATAGAACAACTGAAACTTACTCTTCCATCACTCTCGTCTTTCATTGTTGAATTTTCCTAATTTAACTTCTTAGTTGAAATATCAAGTAAAAAATAAGATTAAAGTTATTTCTACTTGTTAACGGGTTTTTTAAAAGATTTATCCCCGAGATTTTTACTCATATTCATTAAAATAAAACCAAACAATTAGAAATCAATAATACAAAGCGCATATTTATTAATATACATTTTTTAATATCAATATTCAAATTAGCCTTCTTTTTTATGCTGAAAACCGCTATTTTATTATATATATATATATATATATATATATATATATGCATGTTATTAGTATGGCCAACAATGGCTTCGGCCCAGGACAGTAGAAGCTAACGACGTTGATCCCAGGGGACTATCCTCGCCAGGCAACACCTGTCCCTTGTTTTAAAGAGGCAGGGCTGGGTTTATTGCCCAGTGCCTGAGGATGAATGCCGACGGTATCAATGCTTTTTTTGCACCCGCCACCCATGAGCCACGTCTTGTGGGTTGTCACACATTAATAGGGACTTTCGCCTAACCCGTACACGTGGGCTACGTGGTAAATAAGAGATATGGCCAACAGTATTAATAATGTAAAACAATGTTATTATGCAATATGCGCATTGTAATTGCCTTCAAGCAAAAAAATATAAATACTAATATATACTTTATTCAACAATGCTTCTAAAATAAACAAACATCCAAAAATCTTATTTCCTTCGCCGAAGAGCTTAAAGCCCGAGTTTGTTATTGTTTACTCAGCGCCCCCTTGCCTCAGATGGTAGAGACGTCTCAGTATCATTGACAGGTTAATTTCGCTGAAGCAGTTTGGTTTCTGACTATCCTGCTGAAGTCCCGGTTTCGATTTCTGTCGGAGGGAAATCGTTAGTATATATCGCTGATGAGACTTAATAAAGTTGAAACAGTCTGTACGATATTCTACAGACCGAGTAATTTTTTGCTAAATTCACTTGTCATTATTATCTTCTATAATTATCGAATCTATACGATATGTGCATTGTAATTGCTTTCAAGCAAAAAAAAAATATAAATAATATAAATATAAATACTAATATATACTTTATTCAACAATGCTTCTAAAATAAACAAACATCCAAAAATCTTAATTTTATTAATGATTGATGTTTGGCTAATGATAAAATCATACAGAATGTGACATAAACAACTAAGAGAATTGTGACTTTAGTAGTGATATAATTTCGATTACAGACAGAAAAAAACACACTCCATTATAATAAGATATATGCCAGCAAGATTCCAGTACAAAAGAACTTGAAAAAATTATGTGTATCTAATTCTGTGTGTGTTTCCGTGTAGATGTGTTTGCTCGTGTCTCTTTTCGTTTGAAATTGGATTTTTCAGTTTGACAAAAATTAGAGTGTCTGTGCCAATAAACTAAACTAATTAAAACTAATATAAGTTTACTAATTCGTTTATTTTCATAAATAAATGTCATTTGGTTATCCAAACGCTGACGCAGGAGTTTACCATCTTCAAGAAATTGAATCAAGTCAATAATTAATTACGATACACACTTCTTTTACAATTAATTTTACTCAGATCAGTAAAATCTATTTTAATAAGTAAATTAAAAACATACTGAGAAAACTTTAATTAAACTTATATGTAATATAGATGCAAAACCTAAAGATGAATAAGTGCACAGATTCCCAACTATAGAAATATTGATAAGTAATATATATATATATATATATATATATTTATATATATATATATATATATACTAGCAAATATATGCACCATCCGGGTGCAAGTATTTAAGTTTAAATGTAATAAAATATTGTATTAAATTAGAAAGGCTAATGAAACTAAATAAGAATACAGATAAAAAGATTTGAAACAGAGGGAGTATAATAAAAGATTTGAAACAGAGGGAGTATAATAAAAATGGGACAACTGAAACTAAATAAGAATACAGATAAAAAGATTTGAAACAGAGGGAGTATAATAAAAGATTTAAAACAGAGGGAGTAATAAAAAATGGGACAACTGAAACTAAATAAGAATACAGATGAAAAGATTTGAAACAGAGGGAGTATAATAAAAGATTTGAAACAGAGGGAGTATAATAAAAAATGGGACAACTGAAACTAAATAAGAATACAGATAAAAAGATTTGAAACAGAGGGAGTGTAATAAAAGATTTGAAACAGAGGGAGTATAATAAAAAAATGGAACAACTGAAACTTACTCTTCCATCACTCTCGTCTTTCATTGTTATTTTTTCTAATTTAAGTATTTAGTTAAAAGAGTAAGTAAAGAATAAAATGACAGTTATTTTATCTTGTCAATGGATTTCATTTAAGATTCATTGAAGAGATTTTTGCTTATATTCATTAAAATAAAACCACACAATTAGAAATCAATAATACTAAGCACATATTTATTAAATTCGATTTTTTAATATTAATATGCAAATTAGCCTTCCCGTTTACACTGTAAACCGCTATTTTGTTTTATTAAAAAAAGTTTTATTTAAAAAAAATAAGTCGCAGTTTGAGAGCTCAATGTGTGCTCTTAATGTCAGAGTCACAGAGCAAATATATAAGTAAAGAAATAACAAAAGACTTAGAGATTTAGCGTTATAGTCTATTTCAGGGAGCTTAGACAAATAGAGATCTGATGAGTCGGGAGAGTTAGACTATTTGTCTAAGCTCCCTGAAATAGACTATAAACCTAAATCTCTAAGTCTTTTGTTATTTCTTTACTTATATATATATATATATATATATATATATATATATATATATATATATATAGTCATCAGGGTGGCCTAATGTCGTTATCAGCCAGACAGTGAGAGAGTCTATACTCTTTTCACTAGCACTAGACCAAGGAGATTATTTTAGCATCTGAGGTGGAGCGCCACGCCTACCATCAGCTCCTCACTTTACCGCACAGATGCCCTGTGCTACTCATACGCTGAGTTGGTGAGGGCCGGTATCGAACCAAGAACCTTGTTATTCATAGCCGAACACTCTACCGACTGAGCTAAACCGGCCCTGTGTGTGTGTGTGTGTGTGTGTGTGTGTGTGTGTGTGTGTGTGCAGAGAAAAATGGAAGTGAATCCGACAGTCTGTAATATAGTGAAAAATTGAAAAAAACACAGGTTCATAAAATGTGTGATGTTTATTCAACCAACGCTGCAGTGTTTCAATCTATTTAGTAGATTTTCTTCATGGCTTTTGTTTTAAGGAAAATAAATTTATCACATATAGTAAGGAGATTTTGAGAGTCTTTTGTTGATCAATTCCTCTAAAATTGCTGAATGAAAAACTAGCGTTCTTAGATTGTTTTTCATTCAGCAGTTTTGTTACATAATCTATGCGGTTGCATAAGATTATTGTCAATCCCCTGTAATTCTGAGGGGATGACCCTTTTCATACCATGGTCGGGTCCTTCCATGGAAAATTACAGAAGCCTGCCAAAATACGTGAAGTCACGTGGGACCTGTTCGGTCGCCAGTTTGCAGTTAGATGTCAGGCAGAGCAGTTGGCCATTTTATGATCTGCCTAAACTGGAACTCACACTCGCTATGTTAGTTAGAGAATTATGTATAGTTAAGGAAATAAAAGTTTGGATAATTAATATGTTCTTGTGGTTAATGAATGTCTTGGTAACAAGATTAAGAAATGACGACCAGCCAGCAAGAACATAGTAACAGAAAACCAGACCGAAGTCCCCAAGTCAACTCCAGACGCTTGACCTTAGAAGATAGCAGATCCAAGACGCTAGACCAGACCAAGTCAAGATGATAGAAATACCAAAGACGATCCGAACCAAAGACGGACAAGATATTGAAGAAATAGAATTAAAGAAACAGGTATGCAACATTATAATTATTTAGTGCCAGTGAAGAAGGCGCTATGCAACAGTTTTAGGTGGATTGATCAACAAAAAACTCTCAAAATCTACTTACTATCTATGTAAATTTACATTTTCATTTTATCTTGGACGAATTGGACGGTGTCATTTTTAACCAGAGAGTGTTGCAAGACGAAGCTATAGTTCATATAGCGCTAATACCCTTGGGGATGGTACTAATCCAAATACTCTCCCTTCAGGTATGGGTAAATAGCAGGGCAGGCTTGGCTTTTCAACCTTGGTTAGGCAGCCAGTCTATTAGAAGGAAAACTCTGAATTCAAACCTGTTAAACTCCGCTTGGGGTGGTCACTACTAGAATAGGCTCAGTCCTAATTAGTGATCTAGGCAACCAGTCCAGGCGAAGGAAAACTCTGAATTCAAACCTGTTAAACTCGCTTGGGGTGGTCACTGCTAGAATAGGCTCAGTCCTATTAGTGATCTAGGCAACCAGTCCGGAGAAGGAAAACACTGAATTCAAACCTGTTAAACTCCGCTTGGGGTGGTCACTACTAGAATAGGCTCCACCCTAATTAGTGATCTATTTCACTAATTGATATTTCTTCATTTTCCTTTCAAACCAAATTTTATGGAGATTAAACGTCTGTCTGTATGTAAATGAATCTACATCACCACTGACATCACAATTCCTCTAGCCATTTACCTTTATTATCAAATGCTATCAA
>CM042169.1:74027742-74037742 GCA_023376005.1 Doryteuthis pealeii
TATTACTTATTATTACTTATTATTTAGCAGTAAATGAACTAATAATAAATAATAATAAAACAACACATTTTTATTAAATAGCTGAACATTCTGGTTTAACATACCTTAAACATTATTATTATTATTATTATTATTATTATTATTATTATTATTATTATTATTATTATTAACGGGAAGCGCTGTTGTGTACTGGTTAGAGTCACAGGAAATAGACTCGTCGACGCGAGTTCAATCCCTGGACGAAGCTACAGTTCACACGGCGCTAATAACCTTGGGAAAAGTATGAATCCGACTATTCTCGCTCCAGCTATGGTAAATAGTAGGGCAGACTGGACTCTTCAACCTTGGTTAGGCAACCAGTCTAGGAGAATAAAAACTCTGAATTCAAACCTGGTTACTACTAGAATATACTCAGGCTTGCTTAGTGATCTATTTGAATTTTTAAAATTATTATTATTATTATTATTATTATTATTATTATTATTATTATTATTATTATTATTATTATTATTAATTTCTTTGCACCAAAGTTAGCTGGTGGTATTTTCCTGGATACTGAGTGACAACAACTCTCCTCAGGTCTCCAGGACTCTTCTGAGAATTCTGGCAGATTGCAGCAGTACAGTATTCTGGATGGTCTCAATTCTTACTCCGATCTCCGGATTTTCCAGGCTTTTTTCCAGGCTTTTTGGGACTATTCCAAGTGCCCCAACTATAATTGGTATCACTTTCACTCTCATGTTCCACAGCTTTTTCTCATTCTCTGGCAAGGTTCAGGTATTTATCCATATTTTCATTTTCCTTCAGCTTCACACTGTGATCTGCTAGGACTGCAGAGTCCACATTCTCTCTTTTTTTTTTTTTTTTTTTCGTAAATCAACATTAGGTCTGGTCTTCTGGATAGAATAAGATGATCCGTCTTTATCTCAAAGTTCCAGAGAATTTTATGCGTTTCATTCTCAAGAACAGATTCTGGTTTATGCATATCTTATGAATTTTGCTTTGATATAATTTGTTTTTAAGGCATTATTTTGTGCAGCAATTATTAGTGATTCAGTTTCTCTCTTGAGGTTTCCTTTTCTTAACCATGTCCAAGTCTTTTCATGTGCAAACTCCGTTTGAAGTGCCCATACAATTGTTTTTCTTCCCATTTTTCTTTTTTAGTTTTTGTTGTTTTGCTCTTTGTCCATATATTACATCTGCTATTGTTGGCTGCCATAAGTAAACTGTCTTTGCTCTTTTTTATGTAGTCTTTGAGTTGTTGGATTATGACCTCTACGCAATCCTCTATGTTGGCCATACCTCTTCCACCAATCTTTCTTGATACATATAGTCTATCTCTATCGTCTCTAGGGTGTTAGTCCTTGTTCGTGGTCATTAATTTTCTAGTCCTTTGGTCAATTTGACTGAGCTTTTCTTTTGTCCATTTTAAGAATGGTCCAGAGTATCTTATAATGGGGACAGTCCAGGTATTAATTCATTTGATTACATTTTGTAGTCAGGTTTCTAGGAGTTTTCCTATTCTCCTGAGGTATTTTTTTTTTAATTTTCCTTTCATTTCTGCTTGCTTGATATTGTCTACTTCTAAGATTTCTAAATATTTGTAACTTTCATTCTCATCAAGTGATTTTAGTGTCCTGATTTGGTAGTTGTATTCCGTCCATTAATAATTCTCTCACCCCGTTTTATTACTAGCATTGCACATTTTTTCAATTATTATTTCACTCTATTCGAGTTTTTCACACCTGCAGAAGCCGGTGTTTCACTGAAGGCTGAGTGACAGCAAGTCTCTTCAGGTCTCCAAGACTCTTCTGAGTATTCCAGCCGTTCTCAATAACGCTGTATTCTGGATAGTCCCGATTCTTCCTCCGATTTTCAATTCATTCAGACTCCTTTCCAACCCCTTGGGGATTGTTCCAAGGGCCCCAATTACTATAGGTAAGACCTTCACCCTCATGTTCCACAGTTTTCTCAGTTCTCTGGCAAGGTCCAAGTATTTGTCGATCTTTTCGTTTACTTTCATTTTCACTCTGTGATCGACCGGGACGGCAAACTCCACGAGATGACAAGTCTTCATCTTCTTGTCAATCAAAACTAGATCTGGTCTCCTGGCCGGGATTAGGTGATCCGTCTGTACCTCAAAGTCCCAGAGAATTTTGTGTGTCTTATTATTATTTTCATTATTATTATTTGCTCCTTTTAAGTTTTCACATCAGCATTAGCTGCTGGTCTTTCACTGGAGTTTGAGTGACAGCAAGTCTCCTTAGGTCTCCAGGACTCTTTTGAGTATTCAAAGTCCCAGAGAATTTTATGCGTTTCGTTTTCAAGAACAGATTCTGGTTTGTGCATATACCATTTTTTGCATGGTCAAAATCAAATGTTTTGCATATTATTATTATTATTATTATTATTATTATTATTATTATTATTGTGAAAACAAATATGAAATAAGTAAGGACCAAAGTGGAGTGTTGAATGTCATATATATATATATATATATATATATATAAAGTGAGAGAGCGAAAGAGAGAGAGAGAGAGCTAGAGAGAGAAGGAGAGAGAGAGAGAGGATAGTGTGAAAGAGAGTATCTATGAGAATGAGAGCTGATATTATTATTATTGTTGTTGTTATTGTTGTGATGTTAGTTCAGCAGTAAAAAAAGAAGTCAAGTCGAGGTAGGGTAAACTGAGACAAGTGTATTTACAATAAGGTACAAGAACGGCTAGCTTGCCGCTAAACGGTAACAGTACAACCTTTTCACTCGGTGTCTCACTATTTATAGTGAGAACCGGTGTATATTCTCCACTGTAGGAACGGCCGGTACAACAATTATTATTATTATTATTATTATTATTATTATTATTATTATTATTATTCCTTTTGAGTTTTCACATAAGTGTTAGCTGATGGTCTTTAACTGGAGTCT
Source organism: Doryteuthis pealeii (assembly GCA_023376005.1). NCBI lineage: Eukaryota > Metazoa > Mollusca > Cephalopoda > Myopsida > Loliginidae > Doryteuthis > Doryteuthis pealeii. The sequence goes on from CM042169.1 coordinate 74,030,669, forward strand.
GAGTGACAGCAAGTCTCCTCAATTCTCCGGGACTCTTCTGAGTATTCTGGCAGATTGCAGCAGTGCAGTGTTCTGAATGGTTTCAATCCTTCCTCTGATATCCAAACTTTCCAAACCCTTTTCTAATCCTTTTGGACTGGTTCCAAGTGCACCAACTACAATTGGTATAACTTTCACTTTCATATTCCATAACTTTTTCAGTTCTCTGGCAAGGTCCAGATATTTGTCAATTTTTTCATTTCCTTTAACTTCACCCTGTGATCCACTGGCACCGCAAAATCCACCAGTTGACAAGTTCTTTCTTTTTTGTTAATCAGCACTAAGGTCTGGTCTTCTTGCTGGGATAAGGTGATCCGTTTTAATTTCAAAATCTCAGAGAATTTTGTGCGTTTCGTTCTCAAGAACAGATTCTGGTTTATGCATATACCATTTTGTTGTGTGGTCAAAATTTAATTTCTTGCATAATTCCCAGTGGATCACCTTCCCAACCCAGTCGTGTCTAGTTTTGTATTCTCGTTGTGCTAGTTTGCTACATTCGCAGAGTATATGGTTTACAGTCTCATCTCTATTACCGCAAAGTCTACATTTACTATTTTGTTGGGTCTTATCAATTTTATTATTATTATTAATATCATTATTATTATTATTATTATTATTATTATTATTGTGAAAACAAATATGTAATAATGGCTTATATTGCAATATTCTCTAGACAGTATTCTTGTTTTGATTCCAAGTTCAAAACTCCTACAGTTTGAGAGCGAACCCAACGACTTATTACATCAGAACGATAATGCAATGGTGAGTGGCTCGTAAAAGCGTAGCCGTTATTTTCTTCGAGGTTCTTCGAGGTTCTTCATGAAAGTCTTATTGATGTAAATGCGCCAGGAAGAGACAACGGCCAAATAATGCAGGTCATGTTCACATCTGACACATCACGTATTGAAGTAAGTAAAACCAAGTTTTTTTTTTACTTATCTATTTATTTGTGACTAGAGTCAATAAGGCCGGGACATCAATGATGAGAGAGAAAACAATAGGTAAATCGTGAAGGGTTGTCTCGAAAGGTTTTATGGGAAATGTGCACAGCACGTTGCACGAATCGGTGTTGGGCTTATAAATTGCAATTAGGGATAAAACAATACGGAAAGAAATACTGAAAGAAAATGAAGAGAGTTTATTTAGTGAATAATAAAAGAAGAAGAAGTATACGAAAAAGGAGACAAGAAAAAGAATGAAGAAGAACATAAAGAAAGAGTGGAAGAAAATAAGAGAGAAGGAATTTTTTAGGAAAAAAGAAGGAAATGTTTAGAAAATAAAGAAAGTGGTGAGAAAGAAATGTTTAGTAAAACAGAAGTGAGAAGGAAATGTTCAGCAAAAAAAAGAAAGAAAGAAGTGAAAAAGAAATGTTTAGTGAAAGAGAAGTGTGAAGAAAATGTTTAGTAAAAGTGAAGTGAGAAGGACATTTTTAGCAAAAAAAGAAGAAACTTGTGAGAAAGAAATGTTTAGTAAAAGAGAAGTGAAAGAAAATGTTTAGCAAAAAAAAAAGGAAGAAGTGAGAAAGAAATGTTTAGTAAAAGTGAAGAGAGAAGGAAATTTTTAGCAAAAAAAGAAGAAACTTGTGAGAAAGGAATGTTTAGTAAAAAGGAAGTGAGAAGGAAATGTTAGGCATAAAAAGAAAGAAAGAAAGAAGTGAAAAGAAATGTTTAGTAAAAGTGAAATGAGAATGAAATTTTTAGCCAAAAAAAAAAAGAAGTGAAAAAAAAATGTTTAGTAAAAGTGAAGTGAGAAGGAAATTTTTAGCAAAAAAGGAAGAAAGAAATGTTTATTAAAGAAGTATTGAGAAGGAAATGTTTAGTAAAAATGAAGTGAAGAGTAAAAAAGAAGAAAAAAAAGAAGGGAGAAATATTTTGTAAAATAGAAGTGAAAAGGAAATGTCGTCGTCTTCTTCTTCTTCTTCTTCTTCTTCTTCTTCTTCTTCTTCTTCTTCTTCTTCTTCTTCTTCTTCTTTTAATTTTCCCTTTTCTTCTCTCATACTTCTCACTTTTCCTTTCTTTCTCTTGACATTTCCCATTTTTTTTCCGATTTTGTCTTTCTTTTCTTGCGTTTCACAACTTTCTCCTTTTTTTTGCACAACATAAAAAAGGATTAAAAGAGGTTTACAAAGATCCACATATATTCCCTCATTTAAACTCAAGAGGTAGATAAAAAAAATCCATACGAAACAAGAGCACCCCCCGAATGGATGACAAAAGGAAATAAATATAACCTCATTGAGAAATAATACAAAAGAATCACACAAAGCAACTACAGACCAATAATGTGTTTGCCAATGTCGAGGAAGATGCTACTGTACAAAAAGAGAAAACTTACATGAAAGCCGTTGTTTTTTTAATCGTTCAAAATTACATTTAGGGACAAAAGTTTCTTTTGAGGAAAAATCACACCCCAGTCTATTTCTCAGTCGGTAGAGCAGTGGACTAGGAAACTCAAGATTCTTGGTTCGATGCCGGCCCTTGCCAAATCAGAGTATGATTAGCAATCTCATTGGTCTAGTGCTCGTGAAAAGGGGATAGACTCCCTTGCTGACAGGCTGATACTGACTTTAGGCCACACCGACGACTTTACTTACTTATCTATGTCTATATCTATATCTATATCTATATATATATATATATAAGGGTTTTATAATTTGTTTGAAGCATTGTGTATATATTGGTTAGGAGGTTGATTTAGAAGGCTATCATAATGCAGGTGTAAAGAAAAAATAAGGTAACAATGGTGTTGTTTGTTAACCTGGGATTTATTCAAAATATTAGAAATTAATCACAGGTTAACAAACAACACCATTGTTACCTTATTTTTTCTGTACACCTGCATTGTGATATCCTTCTAAATCAAACCAATATATATATGTACTAGCAAATATATGCACCCTCCGGGTGCAAGTATTTAACTTTTAATGTAATAAAATATTATATTAAATTAGTCTAATAAAACTAAATAAGAATGCAGATAAAAAGATTTGAAAGAGAGTGGGGTATAATCGGAAAATAGAACAACTGAAATTACTCTCCCTTCACTCCTTTCATTAGTAAATTTTCCTATTTTAACTATTTAGCTAAGATAGGAAGTAAAGAATAACATTACAGTTATTTCTTCTTGCTAATAGATTTCTTTTAAGATTTATCCTCAAGATTTTTGCTCATATTCAATAAGATAAAACCAAACAATTAGAAATCAATAATACCAAGCACATATCTATCAAAATCAAATTTCTAATATCAATATGCAAATTAGCCTTCCCATTGACACTGTAAACTGCTATTTTGCTGTGTATATATAAATACAATTGCATGTTGTTAGTATGTAGATATGGTCAACAGTATTTATAATGTAAAACAATTTTATTAATGATTGGGATTTGAATAGAATAAAATCTTGGAGAATGTGACGTAAATAACTGGAGGAATTGTGACTTGAGTAGTGATATAGTTTTGGCTACAGACAGATAAACACACAATCTCCATTATAATCAGATATATATATATATATATATAATATATATATATATATATATAATATAATAAGATAAATATATAAAGGTTTTACATATCTATTTATTAGGTGACAAAGGAACATTAACAACCATATTGGTTTCATGCGATGCAATCATCAGGTTAAGATGTTTCAAATGCAAGGAAAATCGAAAAAATTTCAAAAAATTCCATAGACATGGGATGTGTATGATTGGATAAAATGATGTGCGTATGTATGTGATGGTAAATTGAACGTATGAGAGTGTTTATGGACAGCATAAAGGTTGCGTAGGCGGGTGACTGGTCACACACATAATACGGATATATATATATATATATACATATATATAGAGAGAAGTAAACAAACAGACGATGTTTGTGATATGGCTATTTTCAGCCGACAATATTTGGGAGAATATGTGCTTAATTGAAGTCGGACCTAATTTTATGAAAGTTAATTAATAATAATCCCGCCTAATTAACTAATTATTAATTAATTAACTTTCATAAAATTAGGTCCGACTTCAATTAAGCACATATTCTCCATATATACATATATATATATATATATATATATATATATATATATATATTGCCAAACAAATGTAAGCTTATTAATAAATCTAACTAATCTAACTCAGCACTACATAAGTGGAAACTCGTAAGTTGGTTGAAATAGAAATGGTTTCTTTTTTTTTTTTAAAATTTTCTCAAAATGGGACACAAGTCACTCATTCCGAGTCAGAGAACTCAGAAATAAGAGCAAAGAATAAATGATTATTTACTCCTCAGATATTTAATATCGTAATCTCACTATTGAATTCAGTTTATTGTTTTATCTAAGACACTGCAGGGAATTATCTTCCTTTTGCCGGAAGAGTTATCTCCTCGCTGCGTTGCTGTTTGTTCCCACTATGGGGACCTCTGGTAGTTAAGCGCGTTCATTCAAACGCTGCTTCCTCTTTTTAGCTGGATCTTCTCAAGAACTGCTATGGGCTAGAGTCTATCTACCCCCTTCTCGGTGGGGCTTTTACCCCCTTACATTACTGTAAGTCCTTTATACAGCATAGACTATCCTTTAGTTCCATGTCTGTGACATTTATATGTTAGGTACATTTGGGTATCTTGTTTATACCTAAATATTGTATATGTATTTACATGTTCTATTCTCCTGTACATTATGTATCTTATCGTTTCCATGTGCTGTTATATATATATATATATATATATATATATATATATATATATATATATATATATATATATATACACGCATATATATATATATATATATATTATATATATATAATATAATAATGTTTTGTCTCACAACGTGTCGGAATTATATGTTCATTAATTAACCTTGAAACTTACAATCCCTTATAGTATAAAGTTTGTTCCTTTCTTGAAGTAGAAAGATGTAGTATTAGTTTCAATCCCTGTCCTCGCTGATCGATCCTTAGATAGTTGTATAATCCTTATCGTTTCCATGTGCTGTTATATATATAAAATCTTTTGTCTCACAACGTGTCGGAATTGTATGTTATTCAATTATCAAATTTGAATCCTACAACACTTTGGAGGGACTGTCTTACAGCTCTGCATGAGATGTAGTTGATATATTGTAGGCCCCCACAGGATGGTCCATATATTATGATCATCGGCCACTGCCTTGTAGCACATATAAGATAAACATGGTTGGGACTTGTCATAAGCACAAAAGGGTTGGGACAATCATATAGGTACTATGGCTTGACCTGACCAACCGATTGATCAAAGTGGGTTTCACCCACCGCCCCATTAAGATATTCCGTGGTAATTTGAAATATGCACGATATCATGCACACATATATATATATATATATATATATATATATATATATATATATGAAGAGAGGAAGTAAATCCGACGGTATGTAAATAATCAAGAAAAATTAAAAAACACAGGTTTAAATGGGTTAAGTGGTGAGTTTATTGGCCGACGCTGCAGTGTTTCGATCTATTAAATAGATCATCTTCAGGGCCTAAGATAAGAAATTATATATCACAGAATGATGAAAAAAGTGAGTGGTAATCCTTCTTATTCAGTCTGTTTAAAATTTTTTCTGAAGTTTGAAAAAAGGAGACGGTTTTGAAATATGAAATAAAATATTCTATTTTAAGGTGTGAGTATGTAGCGCTGTTAGTGTGTGTATTGAAGGAAACATTGTGCATTTTTTAGGTATGTGGTAGTGTGTGTGTGTGTATAAATTTTCAAACTTCAGAAAAATTTTTAAACAGACTGAATAAGAAGGATTACCACTCACTTTTTTCATCATTCTGTGATATATAATTTCTTATCTTATGCCCTGAAGATGATCTATTTAATAGATCGAAACACTGCAGCGTCGGCCAATAAACTCACCACTTAACCCATTTAAACCTGTGTTTTTTTCATTTTTCTTGATATATTACATATATATATATATGTGTGTGTGTGTGTGTGTGTGTGCGTGTAAATTTCTTATGTAAAAACTTGTTTGAACGTTGTCTTTTGGGTATTATGTAGCATGGAATATAAAATATAAAAACAGAAATATATATATATATATATATATATATACCGCCGTAAAGTATGTAGCAATTAATTGTTTTTAACGTCATACCCTGGATATTTAGACCCTCGACCACTGCCTTGTAGCACATATAACATAAAAAGGGTTGGGACTTGTCACAAAGACAAAATGGTTGGGACAATCATATAGGTACTAGGGCTTGACCTGACCAACCGATTGATCAAAGGGGGTTCGCCAACCAACCCATAAACATATTCCGTGATAATTTGAAATATGCATCCTGTAAGCAACTGGCCATGATCGAACCCACCGAATTGACAAAAATCAGGAAAGAAAAACAAAAAAACAAAAAAAACAGCAAAGAAATAAATAAAGAGGATTTCGCCAAAGACAAGTACCAGAAGCTTCTAAAGAAGGAATCAATAAGTTGATTATGGAATCAACACTGCTTAAGGTCAGGAAAGTTCCAACATTCTTTATTAGTGGAAAGGCCATAAATTTGCGTTAAGGTCCACTTGAAACAATACAGACTCAACACATCGAATTATTGATACGGATGGTTCATGTTGATCGAATTATTATAACATATGTGCCTATTGAGTATTTGGTAAAGGTTTGTTCGGTTTGGTGTAAAGAAGAAGAAGAAGAAGAAGAAGAAAAAGAAGAAAGAGAAAGAAGAAGAAGAAGAAGAAGAAAAGAAGGATGAGGGGAGAAGAGGAAGAAAGAAAGAAAGAAAGAAAGAAGAAAACTGATGAAAGGAGGAAGAGGACGACAAGAAGAAGAAGAAGAAGAAGAAGAAAGAAGAAGAAGAAGAAGAAGAAGAAGAAGAAGAAGAAGAAGAAGAAGAAGAAGAAGAAGAAGAAGAAGAAGAAGAAGAAGAAGAAGAAGAAGAAGAAGAAGAAGAAGAAGAAGAAGAAGAAGAAGAAGAAGAAGAAGAAGAAGAAGAAGAAGAAGAAGAAGAAAAGAAGAAGAAGAAGAAA
>CM042169.1:74042742-74055242 GCA_023376005.1 Doryteuthis pealeii
GTCGTACAGACTCTTTCGACTTTTAAGTCTCATCAGCAATATATATACCGCTGATGAGACTTAAAAAGTCGAAAACAGTCTGTACGGTATTCTTACACATCGAGCCATCCTTTGCTGGGATTACACTTGTCAAGTTCATTTTCTATAAGAAAAAGTATCGAATTTTATGCGATGCATGCGTTGTAAGGCGCCTTCAAGTAAAAATGTAATATTATACTTTATTCAGCAACGTTTCTAAAATAAACAAACATCCAAAAATCTTATATATATATATATATATATATATATATATAGAAGAAGGTTGGCAAAATGTTATCGTTTTCAGAAAAAAATGTTTATACTTTCTTATTTCACATAAGCAACACGTGTTTCAGATATTTCTGGTATCTTCTTCAGGCTTTGATCAATACATATATTGATATACACATAAATTATATACACATATACACATATATATATATATACATAGGTTGTGCGTGTTTTCTGTAATTTTTCGTTATGGTTGTTTAATAACGGTGAACGCTAACTTTATTCTTTTCAATATATATAACAAAATAAAAATAACACGCAGACACATACATTCTGAAGCTGGAGTCTACACTATTGACTGCTTAAAATGTAAAAAGAAAATGTAGGGGAGACTTCCCGATCCTTAACTAAACGTCTATCGGAACTCAAATATCACATTAAACGTGGTTTCCAAAACAATGCATTAGCTAAACACATCTTTGATCTCAATCATACCTTTGATTTCAAAGGTGCTAAATATTAACCCACATACATGATAAAACACTGCGTAGAATTATGGAATCTTGTGTTATTCTTACCCATAAAACCATACCCCAAAGACAAGGTTTCTTAATATATCCCTTATCTAGCGACTCTTATTATCAGAAACCATAAAATCCCCTTCACATAACTTTTTCCGTTATTTACGTCCATTAAATTAAATTTTTGGTTTATTGTTTTGTTTTATGAATAAGATCTTTTCCGTTTTATTTTGTTTTTGTTTTCGGTTAAAATAATACCTTACATTAGATCCAAATCGCTTAACATTATCTAAAATAATAACCAATTCCGCCATAACCTTTTTACTTTATATATAAAAACAAAAACACAATATAATATTTAATCATTTATTAAATAACAGAACTTAATAATAATAATAATTAGAAATTTAAAAATAATTAATCGTAAAATAAAAATATATAAAAACTCCTTTTCTAAAATATTAANTATATATATAAAATCCTTTATGTCTCATAAGCGTTTGAAAATTGTATGTTATTCAATTATCAAGTTGAATCCATACAACACTCTTGAGGAACAGTCTTACGCTCTGCCATAGATGGTGAGTTGATATATTGAGGGCCACAGATGGTCCATATATTAAGACCCTCGACACGCCCTGTAGCACATTAAGATTAAAATGGTTGGGTTGTCATAAGCACAAAGGGCACATCATTATGTTAGGTACTAGGGACTTCGACCTGACCAACCGATTGATCAAATGTGGGTTTCACCACCGCCCATTAAGATATTCCGTATTAATTTGATATTGCACGATATCATCACTTAAATATATATATAATATTATATTATATATTATCATATATATGTTGTGTTGTGTTAGTGTGTGGTGTGTGTGGGTGTGTGTGCTGTGTTTATTGGTGTGGTGCGTTGAAATTTTTCTTATGTAAAAACTTTGTTTGAACGTTGGTCTTTTGATATATGTTAGCATGAATATAGAAATTATTAAAACAGAATATATATATTACTATATATATTTATATTATATATAATATCCAACCGTAAAGTATGTAGCAATTGTTGTTAACTCATTACCTGATATTTAGCCCTCAAAACACCTGCCCTTTGTAGCACATTTATACATAAAATGGTTGGGCTTGTCAAAATCAGCAAAAAATGCCCGATGGACAATGAATATAGTACTAGGGCTTGACCTGACCAACCGACTGATTCAAAGGGTTTCGGTCGCCAACCTCCCCATGAAGCATATTCCTGTAATTTGAAATCATGCATCCTGTAAGCAATGGCCACGATCCGAACCCACCGAATTGACCAAAAATAGGAAAAAAAAAAAAAAAAAAAAAAAAACAGGCAAAGAAATAAAATAAAGAGGATTTCGCCAAAGGACAAGTACCAGAAGCTTCTAAAGAAGGATTCAATAAGTTGATTATGGAAATCAACAACTGCTTCAACGTCAGGAAAGTTCCAAATCATTTCTTATAGTGAAGGCCAATTAATTTGCGTTAAGTCCATTCCTACTTGAAACAGATATCAGACTCAACACATCGAATTATTGATACGGCATGAGTCAAGTTGCATCGAATTATTATAACATATGTCTAATAGTATTTGGTAAAGTTCTGTTGGTTTGGTGGAAAAGAAGAAGAGAAGAAGAAGAAGAAAAGAAGAAGAAGAAGGAAGAAAGAAGGATGAGGAGCCGAGAAGAGGAAAAAAAAAGAGAAGAAAGAAAGAAAAAGAAAACTGATGAAAGGAGGAAGAAGAAAGAAGAAGAAGAAAAGAAGAAGAAAGAAGAAGAAGAAGAAAGGAGAAGTAAGAAGATAAAGAAGAAGGAAGAAAGAACGATGAGAGGAGCAGAGGAAGGAAAAAGAAGAAAAGAAATAAAAAAAGAAAGAAGAATAATTATGTAAATGCATATCTATAGAGAAAAAATACGAGAAAAACGACTTATGGAAAATATAATTATGAAATAATAATAAATATCATAATAATATAGTAATTACATAATAATAATAATAATAAAATAAGAAGAAGAAGAAGAAGACAGAAGAAGAAGAACAACAAACACAACAAACAATATATTCGCAGAATGAGAAGAAAATGAGAACGAAATGGAGATGGAAATAGGGAAAATAAAATCAAGAAGAATCGAAATGGAAAAGAAAAAAACGATGAAAGAGAAATAGAAAAAAAAGATCGGATATAGAAAAAGAAGAATGAAAACAAAGAAGGAGAAAAAGAAGAGGAAAAAGAAAAAGAAGAGGAAAGAAAGAGTTCGAATATTGGGATACAATCAAACGTTGCCTTTGTCAAGCAGCGATTAGGCCAAAATGAAGAAACGCGAAGAATAGTTTTTGAATTATTCATAGGACCAAACCCGTACGGCAGATAAGGATGAGGATGAGCGGGTAGCCCGGGGGGCGGGAATCTGCGTATGTCGTGTGAACGAGAGACTTCAAAGGAAAATGGCACCATGTCCGTTTTGGCAGGTTTTACAAATACCTTCAAGGGGAAAATAGACAGATGTTATCGTAAGTTGCAATTGAACCGACTTTTAGAATTTCCCAAAAGAAGAAAAAAAATTATTCAGTTTAAACTATATACCAGTTTTAGAAATTCCTTAAGAATCATAGACTTGTAGAAAAATGTATTAATTGTACTTAAAGTCGATGAATTTTACAAGTATTTAAAAATTACAGCTTGGCAAAAATATAGCGGCATATTTTGGAATAGTCAATATATTTATCATCAGACTCTAGTAGCACAGATATCCATGACAATCTCTCGGCTATATATATTAATATATATATATATATAATATATATATTATATATATATATATATTAACAAAAGACTTAGAGATCTTTGCATTATAGACGTATTTCAGGGAGCTTAGACAAAAATGTCTAATCTCCCGACTCATCAGATGCGAATGTAAATTCTTTTTTTTAAGGCATTTGAAATCAGATTTTTTTCCCTTCCTTTTAAATTGTCCTTGAAGGGAAAAAAATCTATTTTCAAATGCCTTTAAAATAAAGATTCATCATTCGCATCTGATGAGTCGGGAGAATTAGACATTTTTGTCTAAGCTCCCTGAGACCATGAAATAGTCTATAATGCAAGATCTCTAAGTCTTTTATTATTTATTAAATATAAATTTCTCTGTGTCTCTAACAATAAGAGCGTCACATTGAGCTCTCAAACTGCGACAAGTTGTTAAAAAAAAACCTATGTCGTAAGGAAGATTTCTTCTCTGGACTTTGGATTATATATATATATATATATATATATATATATATATATATGTATGTATGTATGTATGTATGATATATATATATTATATATATGTGTTGTGTGTGTGTGTGTGTGTGGAAGAAAGAAGTGAATCCGACGGTATGTAGTATATTAAGAAAAAGGAAAAAAACACAGGTTTAAATGGGTTAAGTGGTGAGTTTATTGGCGACGCTGCCAGTGTTTCGATCAATTAATTAGATCATCTTCAGGGCATTTGCGTTGGTGTAGGGAAGGTGATAAGAATTATTTATCACAGAATAACGAGAAAAGCGAGTGGTAGACATTGTATATTCGTCTGTTTAAAAATTTTTGAGGTTTGAAAAAAGGGGATGTTGAAAATATGACGTCAAATATTCTCTTTTATGGCGGTAGTAATGAGACGGTGTAGGTGTGTGTATCGAAAAGAAAAATGTGTATTTCTTAGGTGTGTGGTTTGTGTATAATATATTATATATATATATATATATATTATATGTGTGTGTGTGTGTACGCGTGTGGATGTGGTGTGGATTGTATTGGTGCCGTGTGTGTGTGTGCGTGTGTGTGTGTGTTTCACTATAAGCTAATTATCTATCAATCTATCTATCGATCGCAGTCTGTCATTCATCTATTTACTTATCTATATATGTCTGTCTATTCACACACACAATACACATACACATACCGCGCACACACGCAAGCATGCACACAACACCACAAACACTATACCAGTTTTTAGAAATTCCTTCAGAATTCATAGACTTGTTAGGAAATGTATAGAATTGTTACTTTAAGTCGATAAATTTTTACAAGTATTTAAAATTACATTTGCAAAATAAGACATATTTTGAAAAAGATACATAGCCAAATTTCGGGGTTTTTTTATTCACTAAACACTTTTATGCATTAATATATCACTAGCAGGACCTGTGAATGTACCACTACATGATAATTTAATCATTACCATATTTTATATATTTACTAAACACTATTGCTAAATAGTTCAATATATTATCATCATGTAACTCCAGTAGCACGGATATCCATGACAATCTCATCGACTATATATATCTTCCACGATCGTTCTTACACCACCGGTAAGTTAATACTTATACTTACAAATATATATATATAATATATATATATATATATATATATATATATATATATATATATATATATATATACTGCCGTAAAGTATGTAGCAATTAATTATTCACCCTAGACTAACGGCCCGCTGATAGCCGCAAAGGTAAGGAACTTGTTATATGAAAATTCTGTTGGTTTCGTTCCCCGGCTAGTGGTAGCTGTTAAAATGTCGATCCGCACTGATGAGAAGTAAACTTTCGAAACACGTGTCTGTGGAGACTATATATATATATATATATTATATTAATATATTAATATATATAATAATTTAATATTATATATTGCAGTCTGCCATTCATCTATCATTTTGAGTTTATTCATATTCATCTATCTATCTATCTATCTATCTACCGATCGATCTTTGCGTCTATTTATCTATCGCAGTCGGTCAGTTATCTGTCTATATACATACACACACACACACACACACACACATATATATATATATACTTAACACCCATATACAATCATTGTATATATACATATATATATATATATATTATATATATATATATAAATCATTTTCTCTATATCTACCTATCCATCTACTTACCTATCGATCTTTGTGTCTATTTATCTATTGCACTCTGTCAGTTATCTTTTTTATTATACATATTATTATATATATACATATATATATATTCATCAAACACCCAACACACACACACACGCATATATATATATATATATATATATATTATATATATACTTACATACACCTATTTATACATATATAAGCATTGTGAAGGAGAGATAAGATTTTATTAAGTTTATCTGATCGTATCTTCAATATTTATGTATTTAACTCTCTCCTTCCAGTATCTTGGTCCAATAATTATATAATTTCTTCTTGCTTACAGATGATATATCATATAAACATTTCCTTCAAACTTTTAAATGTGCTATTGTTATAAAAATCAAGCCAACTAATCTTCAGCTGCGAAAAGTATACACTGTAGCTATCTTCTCGCGTTACATTAATTCATTTGCTTTTCTCTCACTCTCTCATTTTCTCAAAGACGGTTCTACCAAAATCAGCAGTTTACAGAATTCCACAGACATCAAACACCTTCCGAAAATCAGATTTTTATCTGCCAGGTGCAATAAACGATAAACAAAAATTCTTTATTTTGTTCTTGGGGAAGAATTTGGCGTGTTAGAATCTTCCCTTTGTCCTATTTGATCTCCAGGAAACAAAAGTTTGTTTGTTTTTTTTTTCGTTTTTTTTAAATTCTTTATTTATGTTATATTACTTCGAGGTTTCTTTTTTTTTATATTTAAAATTTTATTTTTTATTTTATTTTTTTTGCCACTCTTGTGTTTATTGTTGATTATTTAAAACTTTCTAAAACAATAGTCATCGCTAAATATTTCTAGACGTTTTAGCACATCTTTAATGCATGAAGCTTTTGCAGGTGCTGGTGAGGGTTCGTCTACCTCTACCCCCAAGTAAAAAAAACAAGAGTAGAGAAAGGTTATTTAGAGGATATTGGTCAGTATTTAAAAGCATTCAGTTCGTTTTTTATCAGCATCATTGTGTTTCCATCTAATTCAGTGGTCAGCCCTGTCGGATGGGCGGCTTTAAAATACACCGAAATTTAAAATACAGACTTGCACTGGGATAAGACCCCTTCCGCACTGAGGCCACATGTTGGCCGTGTGTGGTGACCCATGATGCTTGAGGAAGGAACCCTGGTGGCTGAGCAGTCCATTACAGCACTCCACAAAACGTTGGCGAATAGGCACGTTAGATTCTTCCCTTTGTCTTTTTTGATCACCAGGGAAGAAGAGATCTTTTTTAATTCTTTATTTATGTTATATTACTTCGAGGTTTCTTTTTTTATATTCAAAACTTTCTTTATCTATTATTTTTTGACAGTTTCGTGTTTGTTGTTGATTATTTAAACTTTCTAAAACAATAGTCATCGCTAAATATTTCTAGACGTTTTAACACATCTTTAATGCATGAAACTTTTGCAGATGCTGGTGAGGGTTCGTCTACCCCTAACCCCGTGCAAAAAAACAAGAGGAGAGAAACATTCAGTTCGTTTTTTATCAGCATCATTGTGTTACTATCTAATTCAGTGGTCAGCCCTGTCGCCTGGGGGCTTTGAAATACACCGAATTTAAAATACAGACGTGCACTGGGGTAAGACCCCTTCTGCAATGAGGCCACCTGTTGGCCGTATGTGGAGACCCATGATGCCTAAGGAAGGAACTCTGGTGGCTGAGCAGTCCATTACAGCACTCCATGAGGCGTCGGCAAATTGGCGCTTTAGATTCTTCCCTTTTTCTTTTTTGATCTACAGGGAATAAAATATCTTTTTTTAATTCTTTATTTATGTTATATTACTTCGAGGTTTCTTTTTTTTTCATATTTAAAACTTTATTCTAATTTTTTTGCCACTCTTGTGTTTATTGTTGATTATTTAAACTTTCTAAAACAATAGTCATCACTAAATATTCCTAGACGTTTTAACACATCTTTAGTGCATGAAGCTTGTGCAGGTGCTGGTGATGGTTCGTCTACCCCTAATCCCAAGGAAAAAAACAAGAGGAGAGAAAGGTTATTTAGAGGATATTGGCCAGTATTTAATAACACTCGGTTCTTTTTCTTATCATCATTATTAATATAATGAAGTAATTCCCAACTTTTTTTCTATGGATGCCTTTGATTCATATTTTACAGTGTTAGACTCCTCATAGCCACGACCCTGTCGACTGGGGCTTTAGAATACAACGACTGCAGCTTTATATAGGGTTAAGACCCCTTCCGCAATGGGACCACCAGTTGGCCGTGTGTGGTGACCCATGATGATTGAGGAAAGAACCCTGGTAGATGAGCAGTCTATGACAACATTCTACTTCGGTCTTTACTTAGGCTAGACGAGCCGCCGGAGAATTGGTGTTTTAGATTATTCCCTTTTAGATCTCCAGGAAACTAAAGATTTTTTCAATGTTTATGATATAATGGAATGACCCATCGCCCCCGTACCTGAACAGTGGTGATGGTTCTAAACCACTATTTAAGAACACACAGATTACTCTGTGCAGAACTCACCTGAAGTACTTAGACTCACGTGACCTTACTATATAACAGTTTAATACTTCGACGTTTCTCTTTTCATATTTAAACCATTTTTGTTGTTTTTTCCACTATCATTTTTATTGTTGATTATTTAAACTTTCTAAAACAATAGTCATCGCTAAATATTTTTAGACGTTTTAGCACATCTTTAATGCATGAAGCTTTTGCAGGTGCTGGTGTGGGTTCGTCTACCCCTAACCCCAAGGAAAAAAACAAGAGTAGAGAAAGGTTATTTAGAGGATATTGGTCAGTATTTAAAAGCACTCAGTTCGTTGTCTTTTATTCACTCCATGGGGGTATCCTGTTCTCATTCCGTTAACCAATGATGATTATCAACACAGCTTAACGCCTATACCCCAGCTATCAAGCCTCATCTTAAAATTTCAGAGAAATAATTAAACTATTTAGAGAGAGAATAGTGTCTTGTGTAATTTATTTTTCGTTTTTAGGCAATATGAATATCTATATACCTATGTACGTGTTTAAAACGTTTATTCGCAGATACGCGATTTCTACCTTGTCTCAATCAAGTGTCTAGATTTGCGAAATCAGCTCTCGGCTAGAAAAAGTATTCAAGAATGTGATAAGAGGCTAAGAAATGAAATTTAAAAAATGACATAATCTTCAGCGAGGGACACAGACACAGTCAGACAATATGTGGGGAAGAAGAAGAAGAAGAAGAAGAAGAAGAAGCAGAAGAAGAAGAAGAAGAAGTGGGTAGAAGAAGAAGAAGAAGAGAAGAAGAAGAAGAAAAGAAGAAGAAGAAGAAGAGAAGAAGAAGAAAAAGTGGATAAAGAAGAAGAAGAGAAGAAGAAGAAGAAGAAAATGAGTGGGTAAAGAAGAAGATGAAGAAGAAGAAGAAGAAGAAGAAGAAGAAGAAGAAGAAGAAGATAAGTGGGTAAAGAAGAAGACAATAGAAATAATACGATAAACTCTAGAAGTGAATATATATATATATATATATATATATATATATATATATATATATATATATATATTATATATTTGTAAAATCGTTGAGTGGCAGAACGTCTGTATCAGCCAGAAAGTGCTAGATCAAGGATAGCCAAACGTTTTTTTTGTATATCCTTTAGCAATGTTATGTACAATTCAGCAACTCCAGATGCTTTTGGTGAGGTGGAGAACTACATCTTTATAACCACTTTACCACATCTTTACTAACATATGACAATATAACACAATACAACATTTATTACTGACTATGGATCACAAAATGACCAGGATAAATAATATAGATAGCATTTTTTTTCTTTTTTTTTGTAATAAAGTCTCCTCATTTACTTTTTTAAAGTTTAGTCACTACTTGTTCCTTATTATGAAAACCTAAAATATTTAACTTATTAAAGTAAATTCTGTATGGGTCTCACTGTCTTTCATAGTTGAAGTATTGAGGACATATTCATATATCACACCATACTAATAGGAGAAAACAAATAGTAGATCTGGTGTGGGTATCAAGAATCTTGACTTCCCATTTCATTAAAGAAAAATATAATGATTAAAAATATAACTAAAGTAGATTGAATGATTATATATTCACCAGCAATATCCAAGCCTTGAAACTTAAAATAATTTAATAACTTTGATTGAAATATGCAAGTTACATATGTAATCAGACAAAGGATATATTTATTTGACTTTTTGAAAATCTTTGTGTCTATATATGCGTTCACCTGACCACTCACACTGATCAGATTATTTAATATGTGCTACTCATGCGCCGAGTTTAGCGGGCACTAGCAACCAATCAATAACCTTACGATTCTTAAGCAGAGGCTCTACCGACTGAGCTAAATCGACCACTAACATGAGGGTTAGCCAAACTTATTTTTTAAAAATATTTTGGCAGCGTTAATTACAATTCGGCAGTTCGAAATGTTAACGTGACAAAGCTATCGGATTGCGGGATTTCTTGAAATGCAAAAGTCAAAATATTGCATGATTTTTTATTTACTTGTGTTTGCAGATAGAAACAAAGGTCACAGTATCGCCGGGAGTGACCTAACTTGATATGTTTGTTGGAACTCTCAGATCATGGATAGCCTTGTTTCGGGGGGCTAGCGGTTAGAACTTGCTGACCTTATTCCGATGACAAAAATAGCTACAATTTCTTTCTATAAAAACGACGCTCTGAATCGTAAGAAAATTGCCACTACACTAGAAGAAATAGACCTTGATGTCTCCTATATCCAATCAAATCTTTCCCTCACCACAAAACTTACCCACCTACCTCTTCCCCCTTCTATAAAATCACACGTGTGATCCTAATAATTCAATAAAACAGAAGAAGCTGAGGTCAAACCTCCTGCGAAATATACAACACTTTTTTGTCTGAGGTTTATTCTTTCATTCCTTATTTTACCTCATATATATATATATATATATATATATACATATAACTTACCCACCTACCTACTTCCCCCTTCTATAAACACTTGTGTGATCCTAATTTTAATAAAAGCAGAAGAAGCTGAGGTCAAACCTCCTGCGAAATATACGACTCTTTTTTGTATGAGTTTTGTTCTTTCATTCCTTATTTTACCTCATATATATATATATATATATATATATATATATTATATATATATATATATATATATATATATAAGAGTCGTCTTAGGCTAAGCGATATAAAACCTACTGAGAAAGAATTGTAAAGAAAGGGTTATCTAGTGAATTGCCCCGGGGAGGTGTGGGAAATTTAGTTCCTGAATTCTTCAGATAAACTGTAGACGTTGGCACAAATCGTTTGTGTCCTGCCAGACATTATCTCAGCATCTTAGGATGGTCTCAATAAGAAAATGATTGGAGACTTTTAGTTCAAAATATTCGATCAACACTCTGTCTGTTACTCGGATACGAATTTAAGAAATATCTTGTTTGAATTGAAAATAAAATTATCACCTTTTATCTAATGGAAACATTAATGATATCAATGATATTCGTATTGCCAAAACTTTCTTTGATACGCCCAAAGGCATAGAGGTGTGAAGAAATAACTAGAGAAAATTTTGTTTAAGACTAGAAGACGCGGGAATGTATTTGATACTTGATGTACCAGATACTGTTTGAGATACGCCTATATTATTAGGCAACGCTGGGTGGCTACGCCAGTTATGCTATTGTTGGTTTATTGGGGGATTTCGGTTCTTTCAGCATTTGGTGCTTATACGCCTATTCTATTAGACAGCGCTGGGTTACTTAGTCAGTCATATTATAACTGGTTCATTATGGGATTTCAATTCTTTCGATATTTGTTTCTTGTTGTACTAGATAATGTTTGAGATACGCCTATATCATTAAGAAACGCTGGTGGCTATGTCAGTTATGATATTACTGGTTTTTTGGGGATTTCAATTCTTTCAATATTTGATGCTTGTTGTACCAGATAATGTTTGAGATACGCCTGTATTATTAGACATCACTGGGTGGTTTCGACAGTTATGTAATTACTGGTTCATTGGGGGATTTCGATTCTTTCAACATTTGATGCTTGTTGTACCAGACAATCTTTGAAATACGTCTATTCTATTAAACATTGGTGGGTACCCTCGTCAGTCGTATTATAACTGGTTCCTTATGGGTTTTCAATTCTTTCGATATTTGATGCTTGTTGTACCAGATAATGTTTAAGATACGCCTAGACTATTAAATATCGCTGGGTGACTTCCTCAGTTGTGATATTACTGGTTCATTATGCGATTTCGATTCTTTCAGCATTTGATGCTAGTTGTACCAGATAATGTTTAAGATACGCCTATACTATTAAATATCGCTGGGTGACATCCTCAGTTGTGATATTACTGGTTCATTGGGGGATTTCAATTCTTTCAACGTTTGATGTTTCTTGTACCAGAAAATGTTTGAAATACGCCTATTCCATTAGGCAGAGCTGGGTAGCATCGTCAGTTATACTATTACTGGTTCATTGGGAGGTTTCGATTCTTTCAGCATTTGATGCTTGTTGTACCAGGTAATGTTTGAGATACGCCTAGACTATTAGACATAGCTAGGTGATTTCGTCAGGTATGTCATTATTGGTTCCTTATGGGATTTCGATTCTTTCAGCATTTGATGCTTGTTGTACTAGATAATGTTTAAGATTCGCATATACAATTAAACAGTGCTGGGTGGCTTCGTCAGTCATATTATAACTGGCTCCTCATGGGATTTTGATTCTTTCAGCATTTGATGCTTGTTG
>CM042169.1:74060242-74085242 GCA_023376005.1 Doryteuthis pealeii
GAGGTCATTTATCAAGTTGGATAAGACAAGAGGAGGACGAGGTAGAAACGTGGAGTCGTGTTTTGTTTTGTTTTTCTGAACTGTCTAAAGGTTTTGGGTTTTTTTCACCCAATTATTGGGGGGGGGGAGAACGAAAGAATGAAGGAAGGTTGAACAAAAGAGAAGAAAAGAACTTAAGAAAGAAAGAAAGAATAAAGAAAGAAAGAAAGAGGAATAAGAGAAAGAACGAAAGAAAGAAAGAAAGAAAGAAAGAGAGAGAGAAAAAAAAGAAAGCAAAGAAAGATAGAAAGAAAGACAGAAAAAAAGAGAGAAAGAAAGAAAGGAAAATCAAAGAATCAAAGAAAGAAAAAAAAACAAAGGAAGGAAGAAAGAAGGAAAGAAAGAAAGAAAGAAGAATAAAAGAAAGAAAGAAAGAAAGAAAGAAAGAAAGAAAGAAAGAAAGAAAGCAAAGAAACAAAAAGAGAAAGAAAGACGAATAAAAGAATGAAAGAAAGAAAGCAAAGAAAGAAAGAAAAAAAGAAAGAAAGGAAGGAAGGACAAAAAATAGAAAGAAAGACAGAAAGAAAGAGAGAAAGAAAGAAAGAAAGAAGAATAAAATAAAGAAAGAAAGAACGAAAGAAAGAAAGAAAGCAAAGAAAGAAAGGAGAATAAAATAAATTAAGAAAGAAAGAAATTAAGAAAGAAAGGAAAAAATAAGAAAAAAATAAAGAAACAAACAAAGAAGAAACAAAGCAAAAAAAAGAAAGACAGAAAGAAACAAAGAAGGAAAGAAGAAGAAAAGAAAGAAAAAAGTGAAAAAGAACGAAAGCAAAGAAAGAACGAAAGAAAGAATAAAGAAAGAAAGAAGAATAAAAAAGAAAAAAGTAAGAAAGAAAGAAAGGAAGAATGAATGATATGGTATGAGGGAAGAAAGAGAAAGATAGAGAATAAAAACCAAAAAACAAAGAAAAGATGAAAGATAGAATAAGAAATGAATAAGTGAATAAGAGAGAGAAAGAAAGAAAGAACATAAGAAAGAAAGAAATAATGAAAAATAGAAGAAAAAATGAAGAATGAATGACAGGATGGTTGAAAAAGAAAAGAGAAGGGGAATAGTAGCCGATAATGAAGAAAAGATGGAAATTAAAAGAAGAAAGGATAAAGAGAATAAAAGAAAGAACGAAAGCAAGCAAGAAAGAAAGAAAGAAAGAAGGAAACGAAGAAATGAAAGAAAAGGAAAGGAAAGGGAATATAAAATATATATCAATACTGAAAATAAATATAAACACGAAAAATCAAAAGAAAAGAAAGAAAGAAAGAAAAAAGAAAAGAAAAGAATGAAAAAAATGAAACGAAAGAATGAAAAAAGACAGGAAGAAAGAAAGAGAGAAAGAAAGACGATCAAGAAATAAAAGAAAAGAAAAAAGAAAAAAAGAAAGAAAAAAAGAAAGAATGAAAAGAAAGAAAGAGATAAAGAAAAGAAAGAAAATAAACGAAGCTAATAAAATCAAGTAAGAAAGAAAAGAAGGAAAAAAAGAAAAAGAAAGAAAGAAAGAAGAAATTCAAGAAAGAAAGAGCATACCAAAGTAACAAAGAAACAAATAAACAAAAAGAAAAGAAAGAAAGAAAGAAAAAAGAAAGAAAATCAAGAAAGAAAAAATCATATAGTTGCACGTGTGTGGTGTAATAGACTCGTCGATCCGAGTTCAAATTCTGGAGGAATCTACAGTTCATATAGCACTAATACCCCTGGGAAATATATTAACCCAACTACTATCACTCCAGCTATGAGTAAACATTAGGGCAGATTGGGTTCTTTAACCTTGGTTAGTTAACAAGCCTTGGAGAAGGAAAACTCTGAATTTAAACCTGTTAAATCCACTTGGGGTGGTCACTACTAGAATAGGCCCAATCCTAATTAGTGATCTAGTTCACTAATCAAATAATACTGGTTTACAAAGAAATTGAGGCCAGCACAAAAATAGCTGCTTTAACCTAATTTTTTTTTTGTGTGTGTGTGTGTGGGGGGGGGTTAATTCAGATTTGAAATCCGTTTTTACTCATCATACTGTACATAAACGCGTATATGCATTCAGGGTTAATTTCTAATATTGTGTGACTTACGTCTTCGTTTTCACTTCTAACTGTCTGCGGTACTATGAATTGTGTACATTGTGTCATCCAAGTATATTTATTCCGTCAATGTTCTTTATCTATCCTGTTTTATCTGTAATAAGCTGCTGCAACTGTTGAAATAAGCACCTACATACTCTGTATATACTAAAATGAGACTATTTAAAAGACAGAAAACTAGAGGTTATAGAGCAAAACTGTTTATAAATTTGAATTCAGCACACCCACATTAGTAAAAAAAAAACGTATTCAGATTCTTGCCTCAGACAAAAAAATCTTTTTTGTAAACCAGTGTAATTAATTAAATAAAAAAGGTCGATAATTTGAATGTGATTAAAAGATGGAAATCAGTGGTAACGGCAAAGAGAATGAAAGAAAATGCGGTAAAAAAAGTTATTCGCAAAGTATTCTGAAGAATTAACTAAAAAATTTAAAGGGATTAAGGAAATGGATTAAGGAAAGGGATTAAGAAAATGTATAATTAACTTATACATAAATAGTTTGGTTTGTTTTGTTTTACGGCATATTAACCTCGGTGGGCCATTTAATGCCGACAAAGTTTTGAAATAAATTCATTCTTAATGGATACTAATATTTTTTTACATATTTAACTATTTTACAATTTTTTTATAAACACATCTTTTTATTTAGATGGTACTGTAACAAATACTTAACTTATAAATAAATAGTTTCGTTTGGTTTGGTTTGTTTTATGGCCTATCAAACACGGTGGGCCATGTAAAGTTTTGAAATAAATACTTTCTCAATGCATACTCATTTTTTAACATATTTTACTATTTTACAATATTTTTATAAACACATCTTTTTATTTAAGTCATAGATGGTACCCTAAAAAATACTACCGCTCTTAACTTATACATACATAGTTTGATTTGGTTTGGTTTGTTTTATGGCATATCAAACACGGTGGGTCATGTAAAGTTTTGAAATAAATTCTTTCTTAATGCATACTCATTTTCTAACATATTTTACTATTTTACAATATTTTTATAAACACATCTTTTTATTAAAGTCATAGATGTTACCCTAACAAATACTACCGCTCTTAACTTATACATAAATAGTTTGGTTTGGTTTGGTTTGTTTGCTTTACGGCATATCAACTTCGGCGGGTCATTTAATGCCGATAAAGTTTTGAAATACATTCTTTTTTAATGTATACTCATTTTTTAACACATTTTACTATTTTACAATTTCGGTTTATCCCAGTCGGTAGAGCGTTCAGCTAGAAACTAAAAGTTTCCTAGTTCGATACCGACCCTCGCCAACTCAGCGTATGAGTAGCACGGGGATCTGTGCGGTAAAGTAAGGAGCTGATGGTAGGTGTGGCACTCTAACTCAGACGCAAAAACACTCTTCTTGGTCGAGCGCTAGTGAAAAGGGTAAGACTCCCTCGCTGTCTGGCAAATACCGACATTAGGCCGCCCCGACGACTTTACTTTACTTTACTTACTTTTTTTTAATAAATACATCTTTTTATTTAAGTCATAGATGGGGCCCTAACAAATACTACCACTCCGGGTCAGAGTGGACCTGGAAGCAATGGTGATGAAGGGGTGTTTCACATTCCCCAAACCTCCAGAACTGGAACTTCACTATTAGATAGAGTTTAACGTCATACCCAGGACATGAAGATCCTAAGCCTTCTAGCACCCATATGATAAAAAGGGTTTGGGGTTGCCATAAGGGCAATTTTTTTGGGACAATCATATAGATGCTAAGGCTTGACATAGCAAGCAGATTGATCGGAAGGGGCCTCTCCGACCGCCCATCTAGTCTTAGTAAGGACCAAAGTGGAGTGTTGTATGTATAGGGAATATGAAATGATGTGACGAAAAGAAATAAAAATACACAACTGTTTCGAAGTTTATATATATATATATATATATATATATATATATATATATATATATATATATATATATATATATATCAACCCCTCCGCACGAGCTGGATTTGACACAAGGTCAATTTCTTAAGCGGAGTTTAACAGGTTTGAATTCAGAGTTTTCCTTCTCCTAGACCGGTTGCTTAACCAAGGTTAAAGAGCCCTGTCTGCCCTACTATTTATCCATATCTGGAGGGAGAGTAGAATTCATACCTTTCCCAAGGGTATTAGCGCTAAGTGAAATCCAATTACCACATCCAGGAATCGAACTCGGGGCGACGAGTCCATTTCCTTTGACTTTAACCATTACACCACACGCTTCCTTTATTGATTAGACCATTAAGTATGGATGCTAGACTCCAGACACTTTTTATTTGTTTATTTAATTTTGATTTAATTTCATTTATCTAAATCCCCACATATGTCATGGACTGCTCATTCACCATGCTTCTATCCTTAAGCATCACGGGTCGCCACCCTTGGCCAACAGGTGACCTCATTGGGGAGTCTTACCCGTCTACAGAGGTGCAGTCGGTGCATTCTAACGCCCCCGCGGACAGGGCGATATACATAAATACAAATAGAATGAAGAGAAAGGAACAAATGAAAGAAAAATTCGCATTAAAGAAAGGAACGAAGGAACGAAGGAAGAAAAGAAATATAAGAAGCTGCACTTTTCCTACCATAAACAAATAAAAGTAACCAAGAATATGGATTGAACCTGAATATACTGGTATTATAGAAGGGAGGCTGGTATGTAGGTTCCTATTGAAGTGAGTCAGTCAGTGAGTATACTGTTGGTTTGGATAACATCAACTGGCTAAGCACAACTGAACTAGGCCCAAGACAGCTGGTACTTATGGAACTCAAGAATAGTCCATTCATGTATTTGTATTTGTTGTCATGAACCACCAAATGCAGATGGGAATTTCCCTTGCAATGTTCGTGACTACATCTGCAAGCTGGTCTGTAAACACCATTATTAAAATGGAATAGAATCCGAAACTTTTTAACGTATCGTAGCTTCCACAATTTTATCGTTATGCGCATATCTTCACGGTAAAATGGTGGTCAATGTCACCCTGGCGGATGGTTGTAGAACTAATAATTATTACATTCATCTTGTTCGGGCATGTACATTCAAACTTGTCTGATTTGACAACTTCTTTGTATCATTTGTCAATGAATCAGGCGATCGTCAGACAGCCTCTTTCAATGTCTCTCATTCTTTTCGGGTCCCAAAACTATGACCACATCTGTCGGGAGAATGTTAACAATCTCGCATTTCGCTGTTGCATTGTCACCCTTACTTACATTTATAAGAATATGTGTGATTCTTTTGTACGTTAGAAGACGTGTGGTCTAATGGTTAGAGTCATGGGATATCGACTCGTCAACCCGAGTTCAATTCCAGAACGAAGCTGTTTGCATTTCACATGGCGCTAATACCCTTGAAAAAGGTATGAATCCAATTCTTCCTCCAGCTATGGGTAAATAGCAGGGTAGACTGGGCTCTTTAACTAAGGTTACCAGTCTAGGAGAAGGAAAACTCTGAATTCAAACCTGTTAAACTCCGCTTAAGAAATGTACCTTGTGTCAAATTATTCTCGTGCGGAGGAGTTGGAAAAAATTTGAAAAAACAAGTGTTCCGAAAATGTGATGAATTTAATTATCGATGTTTAAAACATTTCGGTTTCATTGAACCTTCATCAGGATGTATTCTGGGGTGAAGAAATTTCGGAACACTTGTTTTTTCAAATTTTCTTTATATTGTCGGATTTATTTTCCATATTTACTCCCATATATATATATATATATATATATATATATATATATATATATATAAATGTTGTTCTGGTTCCAACGGGAGAAAATTCAATATTTCATAAAAAATTTAATATTTTATAAAAAAGAAGGTCCGCAAAATATATTATGTTCTCAGAAAATGTTTTTAAAATTCTTTTTATCTTACATATGCGACACGTGTTTCTGATCTGTTGTCTTCTTCAGGCATTGAGTTATTATTTTGACAGAATTTGTCCGATATTTGATAGGTTGTGTGTGTTTCTGCAACTTTATATATATATATATATATATATATATATATATATATATATATATATATATACACGTTAATAAGCTCAGAGTAACCTTTTAAAGTAGGTACATATATACATAAAATAATCCGAACAAAGACATATATATAACAACAAATAGAGACTATTGTCTGAGCAAGTGGAGAATGATATAAATACATACAGAAACAGATAGGACTAAAGTCCGAAGGAAGTGAGAAAGAGTTCATGAAGAATAAGTCAATAACTTACTGATAGTTGGGGCGGGGGCAAAGCCTCCCACTTAATGGACAGAGACACAACGCGTCTAGCCCATGTTTCGTGGATGCTAGACCAAGAGAAAGAGAGTGAAAATTTCCCTGGCTGTTGTTTAAATACCCAGCCACCTATTGGCAAAATCCTCGCAGTAAGGGGAAGATAACCCTTTCGGACCCAAGTCCATCCAATCAGGGACAGACAATCGTTACACATTGATTAGTAACGTGTATTGATTAGTTACTAGCAGGACCTGTAGATATACCACAGTATGCTAATTTGGTTACTACAACGTTTGGTATGATGTCTAAAGAGTTATTGAAAAAATGTTCAATAAGTAAAATGTGTGATAATCTTGTATTAACTCTTTCTCATTGTCTGTTTCTTTCTTTCTTTTCATCTTCACCTTATGTTTGATTGAAACAGATTAGCGTTATCGCTCCCGCGCTATCACCACGTCTCCATACACCTTTCTTTTTTTTTCTTATAATATTTTTTCTATGTAGCATTTCCTTTTTCTTCCCTTTATTTATAAATTTATTTATTTAGATGACTGACACTCATCTATCGAACCAAGACTTGACAAATAAGAAGCAGTCTCAGTTCCCATTGACTGTACACTGGGGGGGGGTAGTTTATATTGATATATCATCACCATTGCTCCCTGGTCCACTCTGACCCGGAGTGGTAGTACCTGTTAGGGTCCCATCTATGGGTTAAATAGAAAAATGCATTTATAAATAAAAATTGTGTATCCATTAAGAATGAATACATTTCAAAATTTTATCGGCATTAAATGACCCACCGAGGTTGATATGCCGTAAAACAAACCAAAACAAACCAAACCATACATTATCTTGTACAACAACTATCAAATATGTATTCACCAACTCCTTCACGTGAGTAGTCTGTGGCACAAGGTCAATAGTTTTAAGCAGACTTTGCCAGGTTTGAGTTCAGAGATTTCCTTCTTTTAGATGGGTTGTCGTACGAAAATCGAAGAGCTTAGTCCGCCCTACTATTTACCCATAGTTGTTGAGAGAATAGTTGGATTCTTACCTTTCCCAAGGGACAAAAACAAAACAATAGTTTAATGAAATGGTGAACAGTATTGATATTTATTCGGGATGAACCGAAAGTACTTGGTTTACAAGTAAAAACTCTTTTGGACAACAGATTAACGCCTTTCAAGATGATAATATGAAAAAAATCTATTTTTTGGATTATTCGGACTATTGTACTCATTTTCATTGGGATATGTATAAAGTTTCGGCCGATTTGCCCCTCGGCCTTCTTCAGGTATTTCTTGTCGGACTCGGGAAACTTCTCATACTCGGGAACCTTCTCTTCGAACTCGGGAACCTTATTTTCGAACTCGGTAGCCTTCTCGAACGCGGGAACCTTCTTGTCGTAATCGAGAGCCTTCATGGAACTCTGAACCCAATCGTTTATGAGAAAGTGCACCTAACCACATTACTCAACATATCTCTCCCAACTCACTCCTCACTTTTGATCTTATCTCCCTCCCCATCCACCAAAGTTTTCCTTCTGACCAATCAAATCCTCACAAACGCTATCCCATCCACCTGACTTGATCCCCAAATTCACACCTGTCCCGCCCCCTTTCTCTTCTAAAAAAACACATGTATGATGCATAAATGATCAAATAAATTCGTGATGAAGCAGAGCTCAATGCACGGCGAAATATATCTCCTACATATACTTGTCTGAATTTTGTTCATTTGTCCAAATTTTTCCCTCTATTCTTTACTATATATATATATGTGTGTGTGTGTTGGGGGGGTGTATATATATATATATGTAGTATAGTGAGACATTTGAAAAAACACAGGTTTAAATAAAATGAGTGGTAAGTTTATTAGCTGACGCTGCAGTGTTTCGATCTGTTAAGTAGATCTTCTTCAGGGTTTTTGTTGATATAAGGAAGAGTCTTCCTCATTATTCTAGGATATAAAAAGAATTACTCTTCCTTATATCAACAAAAGCCCTGAAGAATATCTACTTAACAGATCGAAACCCTGTAGCGTCAGCTAATAAACTTAACTCTCATTTTATTTAAACCTGTGTTTTTTTACATTTCTCACTATATTACACACACACACACACAAACACACAACACACACACACACACACACACACACACACATATATATATATATATATATATATATATATATATATATAAAAAGTTTAAATGGAACCTTTGACGTATTGGCTTACCAAATCTTACCGGTTATATAACAGGTCACATAAACTTCTCGTAAATAATAATTCAGTTGTTTTATCGAGGATAGGTAAAATCATAAACAACAAATCCATTTCAACTATATCCTGGTTTACGTTGAACTTAAATCTGAACCAAACAAACGATTTATGAGTCCCGATCAATCGAGTTCACATTTTCTCAGACATCCGCTGAATCAACTTCCGTCTAAAAATAACACATTCGGCCGTGAGAAATCATCTCATTCAGTCAGATTCTGACTATATTTTAGAGACTACACTATCACGCTAATCAACTTTCAAAATAAAAAAGCAACCCCCCCCCCAAAAAAAAAAAAAAAAAATGATCTAAGGCAGGGGTTCCCAAACGTTTTCAGCCCATGGCCCACTTTGAAACCAGCATTTTTTGTGGCCCATGAAATCTTATTATAATGGAGATTGTGTGTTTTTCTGTCTGTAACCGAAACTATATTCCTACTCAAGTCACAATTCACTTAGTTATTGACATCACATTCTCCATGATTTTATTTTTTATCTAAACCTCAATTATTAATAAAATTGTCTTACATTGTTAATACTGTTAACTATATCTACATACAGACAACATGTAATTATATCTATATATACAACAAAATAGCGCTTTACAATGTGAACGGATAGGCTAATTTGCATATTAATATTTAAAAATCGAATTTAATAAATATGTGCTTAGTATTATTGATTTCTAACTGTTTGGTTTTACTTTAATGAATATAAGCAAAAATCTCTTCAATGAATCTTAAATGAAATCCATTAACAAGATAAAATAACTGTCATTTTATTCTTTACTTCCTCTTATAACTAAATACTTAAATTAGAAAAAATAACAATGAAAGACGAGAGTGATGGAAGAGTAAGTTTCAGTTGTTCCATTTTTTATTATACTCCCTCTGTTTCAAATCTTTTATTATACTCCCTCTGTTTCAAATCTTTTCATCTGTATTTTTATTTAGTTTCATTAGCCTTTCTAATTTAATACAATATTTTATTACATTAAAACTTAAATACTTGCACCCGGAGGGTGCATATATTTGCTAGTTATTATAATAGAAAAAAATTTTTTTCATTTTACATAAGATATTTATTCAATCAAGATACAACCATATTGACGCACACACTTTATCTCAAGTATCTAAGCTACATGTACTTTTCAGTTCCAACGGGGTGGGGGTCCAGTGGCTTCGGCCCTGGATCATTACAAGTTAATAGCGTCGATCCCAGGGGGCTATCCCCCCAGGCAATACCTGCCCCCCTTGATTTAAAGGGGCGGGGCTGAGTTTATTGAGGGGGGATGCCGACGGGATGGACGCAATTTTTTCCACCTGCCACCCATGAGTCTCGGCTTTAATTTTTTTGAATGATTCCCAGTGGATCACCTTCCCAACCAATTCGTGTCTAGTTTTGTTCTCCCGGTGTGCTAGTTTGCTACATTCACATAGTACATGGTTTAGGGTCTTATCTCTATTACAGCATAGTCTACATTTACTATTTTGTTGGGTCTTAACAAGTTTCACTTTGATATAGTTTGTCCTTATGGCATTATTTTGTGCAGCAATTATAAATAATTCAGTTTCTCTTTTGAGGTTTCCCTTTCTTA
Source organism: Doryteuthis pealeii (assembly GCA_023376005.1). Taxonomy (NCBI): domain Eukaryota; kingdom Metazoa; phylum Mollusca; class Cephalopoda; order Myopsida; family Loliginidae; genus Doryteuthis; species Doryteuthis pealeii. Next base: position 74,070,474 of record CM042169.1, read on the forward strand.
ACCATGTCCAAGTCTTTTCACGTGCAACCTCTTCTATTTGCCGTTTGAAGCGTCCATATAATTGTTTTTCTTCCCATTTTTGTTTTCTAGTCTTTGTTGTTTTTCTGATTGTCCATCGGTCGCCTCTACTATTGTTGGCCGCCATAAGTAGTTTGTCTTTGCTCTTTCTTGTGTAATCTTCAAGTTGTTGGATTGTGGTTTCTACGCATTCCTCTGTTGGCAAGACCTCTTCCCCCTGCCTTTCTTGACGCATATAATCTATCTCTATCATCTCTAGGGTGGAGAGCCTTGTTCATGGTCATTAATTTTCTCGTCCTTTGGTCAATCTGTCTAAGTTCTTCTTTTGTCCATTTTAAGAATTGTCCTGAGTATCTTATAATGGGTACAGCCCAGGCATTTATTATTATTATTATTATTATTATTATTATTATTATTATTATTATTATTTACTTTTTCACATCACCCTTAGCTGATGGTATTTCACCGGAGTATAAGTGACAAGTCTCCTCAGGTCTCCAGGACTCTTCTGAATATTCTGGCAGTTTGCAGCAGTAGAGTATTCTGGATGGTCTCAATTCTTCCTCTAATTTCCACATTTTCCAGGCTTTTTTCCAATCTTTTTGGGACTGTTCCAAGTGCACCAACTACAATTTGTATCACTTTGACTTTCATATTCCATAGCTTTTTTCAGTTCTCTGGAAAGGTACAGGTATTTGTCAATATTTTTGCTTTCCTTTATCTTCACCCTGTGATCTGCTGGAACTGCAAAATCCGCCAGTTGACAAGTTCTTTCTTTTTTGTTAATCAACACTAGGTTATTATTATTATTATTATTATTTATTCATTCCTTTTGAGTTTTCACATCAGCATTAGCTGATGATCTTTCACTGGAGTCTGAGTGACAGCAAGTCCCCTCAGGTCCCCAGGACTCTTCTGAGTATTCTGACAGATTGCAGCAGTGCAGTGTTCTGAATGGTTTCAATCCTTCCTCTGATTTCCAAACATTCCAGACCCTTTTCCAATCCTTTTGGGACTGTTCCAAGTGCACCAACCACAATTGGTATCACTTTCACTTTCATATTCATTATTATTATTATTATAATTATTATTATTATTTTCGTTTTTCCCCTCAGATTTAGTTGGTCGTCTTAGTAAATTTTTGTTTTGTTTGATATTGTTTAATTTGTGTAATGTTTTCCTTTGTCTCTCGACTAGAAAGGGATTTGTGTAGGCATGTATTATTAATTGGGGTTAGTTCGTTTTTTTTTCTTCTTGTTGTTCGTTTATCTATTTTGTTTTTGAATTAGAAGAATCTACTTTTTAGAGAGTTGCTGTGATTAGTGTTTTAGTTATCAAAAAAGCTTAATATATATTTTTACTATTTTACCACAGCTGGAGGGGAATAGGTGGATATACACCTTTCTCATGTGTAAAATACGAACAGCCGCCTGGTCCAGGATTTGAACCCTGATCGCCGATCTCGTTTCGTAAACGATAACTATTACGCTACTATCCTCCAGAATATGTGGATATAGATAGCATGTAAGTGTAGGCGTGTACACGTGACTTTCCAGTTAATTAAATTAGTTTGTATAGTATATTTTTAAATGATTTCCTTCGGAATCAATGTTCTCTCTTCATTTGTAAAGATTATTCGAATTTTGCTGATTACGTCAATGTGACCTCTACCGGTGTATTTGGATATCAAAATTGAGACCTTCAATCACCGTTATTCAGCGCGCTTTTTCTGGTGTTCTCATCAAGCACGCACGTTCAACAACAGGCAACACATCCACTCGTGTATTGATGGAACACTGAGTGAACTAAATTTAAGAGAATGACATGACATTTAGAATCTTTCATTTTTTGTTGGTTGGTTGGGTGGGGGTGGCTGTATTCCTCGCGGGCATTCCTCTTTGAATTAATTACAATGTTCCCTAATTCCAAACTCGAACGAATAATCATTGAAAATTAGTTCGATCGTTTTCAGAGATTCACACGGTTACGTGAAATCATACATTTTGTAAATTATTCTTATAATACATTTTTTTAAAGCTTGACTCTGCCTTATATATCGAACTTAGATTTTTATGAATCTAAAACATTATAAATATCTAAAACAAATATGTTTTTGAAATTATCAAGTACACAGAGCATAATTTTAAACTCTGGTGAATCGGTTCGAAGTTGTTCAATATTTCACGGCCTATCCAAATACAATTCTTTCGGTTCGACTTTACAACGTGTGCTTCGACCAGAATTTGCTTTGAGTTTTCTATTTAAAGATATTATAAAAATAAAATAAAATAAAATAATATAATTATAATTACTAGCAAATATACACACCCTCCGGGTGCAAGTATTTAAGTTTTAATATAATAAAATATCATATTAAATTAGAAAGGCTAATGAAACTGAATAAGAATGCAGATAAAAAGATTTGGAACAGAGGGAGTATGATTGAAAAATAGAACAACTTTGAAACTAACTCTTCCATCATATTCCGTTACTCCCGTCTTTCATTGGTAAATTTTCCTCATTAAACTGTTTAGTTAAAATAGGAAGTAAAGAATAACATTACAGATATTTCTTCTTGTTAAGAGATTTCTTTTAAGATTTATTGAAGAGATTTTTGCTTATATGCATTAAGATAAAACCAAACAATTAGAAATCAATAATACTAAGCATATATTTATTAAAATCACATTTGTAATATCAATATGCAAATTAGCCTTCTCATTCGCACAGTAAACCGCTATTTTGCTGTATATATAAATATAATTGCATGTTATTAGTATGTAGATATGCTTAACAGTATTAATAAGGTAAAACAATTTTATTATTAAGAGGTTTAAATAAAAAATAAAACCATGGAGAATATGACGTAAATAACGAAGGGAATTGTGAATTGAGTAGTTATATAGTTTCGGTTACAGACAGACAAACACACAATCTCCATTATAATAAGATATTATTCTTATAATACTTTTTTTTTTAAGCTTGACCTTGCCATATATATCTAACTTAGATTTTTATGAATCTAAACATTCAAAAACATTCTAAAACAAATATTTTTTTTTTAATTATTAAGTACACAGAGCATAATTTTAAACTCTGGTGAATCGGTACGAAGTTTGTTCAATATTTCACGACCTATCCAAATACAATCCTCTCAGTTTGACTTTAAGACACGTACTTCGACCAGAATTCGCTTAGAGTATTCTATTTAAAAATATTCTAAAAATGAAATAATAATAATAATAATAATAATAATAATAATAATAATAATAATAATAATAATAATGACGAGAAAATTAATGACCATGCACAAGGCTCTCCACCCTAGAGACGATAGAGATAGATTATATATGTCAAGAAAAGAAGGAGGAAGAGGTCTTGCGAACATAGAGGACTGCGTAGAAACCACAATTCAACAACTCGAAGACTACACAAAAAAGAGTAAAGACAGATAACTTATGGCGGCCAACAATAGTAGATTGACATATGGACAAACAGAAAAACAACAAAGACTAGAAAACAAAAATGGGAAGAAAAACAATTATATGGACACTTCAAACGACAAATTGGAGAGGTTGCACTTGAAAAAACCTGGACGTGGTTAAGAAAAGGAAACCTTAAAAGAGAAACTGATTCACTAATAATTGCTGCACATAATAATGCCATAAGAACAAACTATATCAAAGCAAAAATTGATAAGACACAACAAAACAGTAAATGTAGATTATGCGGTAATAGAGATGAGACTGTAAACCATGTACAAAGCAAATGTAGCAAACTAGCACAACGATAATACAAAACTATGCACGACTGGGTTGGGAAGGTGATCCACTGAGAATTGTGCAAAAAATTTAATTTTGACAATACCACAAAATGGTATATGCATAAACCAGAATCTGTTCTTGAGAACGAAACGGATAACATTCTCTGGGACTTTGAAATTAAAACGGATCACCTTATCCCAGCAAGAAGACCAGACCTAGTGTTGATTAACAAAAAAGAAAGAATTTGTCAACTGGTGGATTTTGCAGTGCCAGCAAATCACAGGGTGAAGCTAAAGAAAAATGAAAAAAATGAACAAATATCTGGACCTTGCCAGAGAACTGAAAAAGTTATGGAATATGAAAGTCGAAGTGATACCAATTGTAGTTGGTGCACTTGGAACAGTCCCAAAAGGATTGGAAAAGGGTTTGGAAAATCTGGAAATCAGAAGAAGGATTGATACCATCCAGAACACTGCACTGCTGCAATCTGCCAGAATACTCAGAAGAGTCCTGGAGACCTGAGGAGACTTGCTGTCACTCAGACTCCAGTGAAAGACCATCAGCTAACGCTGATGTGAAAACTCAAAAAGAAGAATTAATAATAATAATAATAATAATAATAATAATAATAATAATAATTCTATTCTTCTATATCTAACATAGATTTTTATGAATCTAAAACATTCTAAAATATCTAAAGCAAAGTTGTTTTTTTTTTAATTACTAAGTACACAGAACATCATTTGTAAACTCAGTTGAAGTTGTACGAAGCTTGTTTAATATTTCACGCCTTATCCAAGAATGAAACACATACAATCCTTTCGGTTGGGGTCCTGGTTGGTTGGATTTTACGATACGTGTTTTGACTGGAATTTGCTTGCACGAAGAGTGCTCTATCTAACATTATTTTAATAAATAAATTAATGATAATTATAGAAAAACATTTTATTTTATATTTAAAATAATTTCAAATTGAATTCTATATGTGAAAGAAAACCTTAGTCGAAACATGTGTCGACATCTAATAAATTTCATCCATACCAAAATATATAAATTTTTCTTCCATTGATCTTTTCAACATATCTGTCAGATTCATTTCCATTATTCTTACTTGAACGCACACATACACACATGCACACACACACACACACACACACACACACACACACACACATATATATATATATATATATGCATGTTGAATTAAACAAAAAACACATCTCCTGTTTAACAATTTTATTTTTGATCTTTTCGTGTTTTCTGGCCAACTTTTTAATATTTGGGTGGATTCGTGGATTAGTCCACCAAAGTTCAGGTCTCGAGTACTTTCGGCACTTCAGGGATTACATTTTCCAGTTTTTCTTTTAAATTATATTAATGTAAAGGCTGGAAGGAGAAGAATTGGTGAGACAGGTGTTATAGGCATTTTAAAATGTGTGTACTGCATTGGAAATTAATTTTGTTTAAGGATGGTTTGTATTGTTTTATGTATAGAGTTTCTACTATTTGGAATTTTCACATTATTAAAAAAAAAACGGAACCCATCACCCCTGATGATGGCACTTCGAAGTACCGGAAGTACTCAGGACCTGAACTTTTGTGGACTAATCCACGAATTTCACCCAAATATTAAAAAGTTGGCCAGAAAACTCGAAAAGATAAAAAATTAAATTGTTAAACTGGAGATGTGTCATTTGTTTAATTCTAAATATATAAATGAAAGAATGCTGCCCAAATACACACACACACACACATACACACACGCACACACACACGCACACATATATATATATATATATATTATATATATATTATATATATATATATATATATCTTGTTTTGAATACGAATGTATGTCGACATATTGTCCTGTCAGTCCGGTCTTTTGTTGTAATTTTTTTTGTTTTGAAGTCATCACAAATTTCTAAATAAGGAGAAATAAAGAACAAAGAAAACGGGGAAATCCTGCCAGCAACATCGGGTGTGAGGTCGTCAAAACAAATGAAAAAAAAAAAACCACAACAATGACCGTACTGAAGAGACGATATTTCAAAATGATTTTATATCCAAAGCAAGGTATATAACCATTTATTTACTTATAATACTCGGTATATGTAAAAATGAATGCGCAAATCTTTACATGAACGTTTGAGTTCTCCATTTGGGTTGAATCCTATCAAGTAAACACTTGATATCCTCCACCGATATATATATATATGTGTGTCAGCCTGGCAGTTAGTGTTCACACACAAAGCGGCTTTCTGTCTATAACTCTGCTGATGAGGCATAATATGCTGAAATGTACATACTGAGATCGACTTTTTCTCGATTTGTTTACGCCTTACATTTGAACAGATATATTCACCTCATTCAATTATTATCAACTAATTAATTTTCAAATTAGGTATGACTTCAATTAAGCACATATTCTCCCAAAAATTGTAGGCTGTCGCCATTTGTGTACTCTCATATGTGTGTGTATGTGTGTATGTGTGTCTGTGTGTGTGTGAGTGCGTGCGTGTATGTGTATGTGTGTGTATCTAAAGTCGATATCAGCCAGACACCGAGGGAGTCTATGTCCTTTTACTTGCGCTACATCAAGGAGTATGTTTATTGCGTCTGGGGCGTAGCGCCACACCTAACATCAGCTCCTCATTTTAGAGCACAGATCTCTATGCTACTCATATGCTGAGTTGGCGAGGGCCGGTACCGACCTAGGAACCTTGTGTTTCTTTATTCCAACGCTCTACCGACTGAGCAATTTGTTCATGTATGTTTGCAGTCCAGTGATGCTAAGATAATATAGATTTTGAATATATATATATATATATATATATATATATATATATATATATATCTTTGAAAGGAAGGAAAAACTCAACACCGTTATTCCATAATAAATTTATTTCGACCAAAATGGGGGCCTTTCAACTTAGATTTATAAAGGCCCCAATTTTGGTCGAAATAAATTTATTATGGAATAACGGTGTTGAGTTTTTCCTTCCTTTCAAAGATAAATATTGCTCTGTATATAATCTAAAAAGTTTATTATACATTGAGCTCTCTTTAGTGATTTAAAGATTCACTGTATTTATACATTCTGGATCATACAATAATAATACAGTGTGTCTTAGAAATCACATATAGAATCATCCCTTACTACCAAGTTTTGGATACCTCACATCAATATATATATATATATATATATATATATATATATATATATATATATATATTTGTTCGTGTATGTATGTAGTCTGGAATTCTAGTAAAGTCTAGAGATGCTTAGATAATATAGATTTCGAAAATCTAAATGTAATCCAATCTCTCGTCAAATTCTCTGAAATATTTCTGGGTTTATTATTACTTGGTTTTCAGTTTCAGTAAGTTACCAACACAAGGCAGCAAAAGTCGATTTGATACGGTCTTCTTCTAGATGATGCGCTCACATAGACAGAGAGAGAGAGAGAGAGAGAGAAAGAGAAAGAAAGAGAGAGGGGGGGAGAGGGGGAGGGGGAGAGGAGAGTTAGAGAGAGAGAGTGAGTGAGTAAAAGTGAATGAGAGTAAGTGTGTGAAAGTGAGACAGAGTGAAAGAGAGAGAGAGAGAGAGAGAGAGTGTATGTGTGTTGTGTGTGGGTGTGTGTGGCTGGAAGTGTGAGAGAGAGAGAGAGAGAGAGTGTGTGTGTGTGTGTGTGTGTGTATGTGTGTGTGAGAGAGAAAGTGCGTGACAGTGAGAGAGAGAGTGAAAGAGAGAGTGAGAGAGAGTAAGTGTGTACAAGTGAGAGAGTGAGAGAGAGTGTGAGTGAAAGACAGAGAAGGTGAGAGAGAGTGTGTGTGTGTGTGTGTGGAGAGAGAGAGAGAGAGTGAATGACAGTGAGAGAGAGGTGAGAGAGATAGAGTAAAAGTGAAAGAGAGTGAATGAAAGTGAGAGAGAGGGAGACTGAGAGAGAGTGTGTGAGTGAAAGTGAGACAGAGTGAGAGAGACAGAGTGAGAGAGAGAGCGAGTGATAGTGAGAGAGAGAGAGTGAGAGAAAGAGAGAGAGAATGTGAGAGATAAAGTCAGATAGATATATATAGATAAAGAGAGAGAGAGAGAGAGAGAGAGAGAGAGAGATAGCCAGAAAGAGTGAGAGAAAGAAAGAGAGAAAGAGAGAGAATGAGAGATAGAATGATAGATAGATAGATAGATAGATAGATAGATAATAGAGAGAGAGAGAGGGGAGAGAGAGAGACAAATGTCTACCTGCCTTGACCCTAAACATTACACACAGAGCCAACTGGACTGGATCTCTTCACTACCTCCCCCAACCCATCTGTCTCTCTCTTCCTGTTTCTCTCTTTGCTTCTGTCTAAGCAACCAAGTCAAAATTCATAATGGACGTATCTTCCGATAATTGATCACCAACCGATGATCGATATATTCTCATCTGACCTTTGACCTACCACCAAATATCCCATTTCCGTGTGAAATCTACACCTAGCAAGATACAAACGGCAGACAGAATATTGAACCCATGTTTTCTTGTATTCTAATGTCAGTTTAGTCTTTTCTGTCCGTTTGTTTTTGCTTGTTTTGTTTTGTTTTTCGGCATATCAATTTCCGTGGGTTATTTAATGCCGACAATGTTTTTTGATAGATTCTTCGCGATAGTTTTGAATTCAATTCTTTTTTATTATTATTATCTTTTTAATGGTCTTTATTATTATCATTATTATTATCATCATCGTTTTAATGGTCGTTTTATTATTATTATTATTATTATTATTATTATTATTATTATTATTATTATCTTTTTAATGGTCTTTTTTATTATTATTATATTTTTAATGGTCTTTTATTATTACTATTATCCTTTTAATATTCTTTTTTATTATCATTATAATCTTTTTAATGGTCTCTTTATTATTATTATTATTATTATTATTATTATTATTATTATTATCATTATCTTTTTAATGGTCTCTGTATTATTATTATTATTATTATTATTATTATTATTATTATTATTATTATTATTATTATTATTATTATTATTTTTAATGGTCTTTTTATCATTATTATCATTATTATTATCTTTTTAATGGTCTTTTATTATTATTATTATCATTATCTTTTTATGGTCTTTTTATTATTATTATCATTATTATTATCTTTTTAATGGTCTTTTTATTATTATTATAATCTTTTTAATGGTCTTTTTTTATTATTATCTTTTTAATGGTCTTTTTTAAATTTATTATTATCTTTTTAATTTGCCCAAATTCAAAACTGACATTTTATAATTTTGTCCCCGGTTCAGCTACAGTCTGACTCCAAATAACGGGTCAAATCGAATCTAACGGACCTAAGTTCCACCATCGTATGTCACCCAGCCAAAAGAAAAAAATGCTCCAAATTAGGGAATTAACTTAATTTAATGAGAAGTACCCCTTGATTGCAATTACTCCCAGGTCCACCCGAAGTGGCAATATATTTATGGTCATATCTATTGGTTAAATAGAGAAACGAATTTAAAACATATGTTTAAAAAATGAGTTTAAATAACAAATTTTAAATGCATCAACAATGTCACCCGGTCGAAAGAAAAAAAAGCCCCAAGCCAGGGAATTAACCGAATTTAATGAGGAGTACCTCTTCATTGCAATTACTCCCAGGTCCACCCGAAGTGGCAATACATTTATGGTCATATCTATGGATTAAATAGATAAACAAATTTTAAAAATGTGTTTAAAAAATAAGTTTAAATAAATTTTAAACACGTCAACAATTTTTGTAATACTTGTCAAGAATGAATAAAACAAAACGTATTCGGGATAGAATAACCCAACAAGGGATGACACACCGTAAAATTGAAGCAACTAAATATTTATAGTAAAAATGGTTGATTCTATTTTAGTTATTTAGATACAATTGTGTGCATGAATATATGTTCGAAGGGAACTAGGAAAATGAAACAACAAAGTAAATACATATACACATTCACTATCACCAGATCTAGCTTGTTGAGCAAAAATAATGCAGATTTGCTTTATATTCGGGAAGACAATTAAAATATAAAGTTCAAATTTTAACACCATGGATTTTTTTTTGCATTTAATATTTCAAAGAGGAGACATTAATTTTTATTTACAGACTGTGCACTTTTTTCTGACGCTACATGGGGCATCCTGCGAAGATCCAAATTGTGATTCAGTAATAATAAATCTGCGAGACTATCATTTTTATACCCCCTCTACCCAGGCGAAGCTGGGTAACCGCTTCTAGTATTTACAATAAAATGGGTTGATATGCCATTAAGGAATAAACCAACCGAATGTGATTTTGAGTCAGACTGTGGCTGAACCAGGGACAAAATTATAAGATGTCTACCGTTGAATCGAACTTAACGGACCTAAATTTCTCCATGGTATGTCACCCCCCAAAAATAAACTAGAATTAATTAAATTTAAAGAAATTTTCAGTGTTGATATATTAATGAATAAAAGATATAATGCACCAGTTATTTTCTTTCAAAACGTTTGCATTTTTTCAGGTCAGTTAATTTGAACCACGTATCTTTGAGGCGTAATACAGATTCTCAAAGATACGAGGTTAAATGTTAACTGACCTGAAAAAATGTAAATGTTTTTAAATAAACTAATTATTACATCAATACTGAGCAGTTCATTATATTATACGTATCTTTGAGGTGTAATACATATTCTCAAAGATACGTGGTTAAAAGTTAACTGCCCTGAAAAAATGTAAAAGTTTTTAAATTAACTAAATAATACATCAATACAGAACAGTTCATTACATTCGGTTAATTCCCTGATTTTTGGTATTTTTTTCTTTCGGTGGGGGGAAGGGACATAGGATGGTGGAATGTAGGTCCGTTAAGTTCGATTTAACCCACAGGTCTTACCAGTAAGAATAACAACACGTTTCTAGTAATACAATATAGTGAAAGAAAAAAATATTTCTTTTCTCAAAACACTTAGGAAGATTTTGTTTTATGAAATGATTAAAAGAAAAAAAAAACAGTTCGTTCTTAAGAGCATAGTAATCGGCTTTCGTTGGCGCATATTTTTGAAGTCATGATATGGAAACCGCTTCTCAAGGACACGACCTTTGTTTGTTTGACACCTAAAAAGAAAACTTTGCCTACACAATTACTCATTCTTTTCACGTCTGTTTTCTTTTGTTGCATCCATTGAAGTCAGAATCCCGCTACGGATTCCCGCGTTGCCCACAATCCGGGCAATTTGTCGCGCAAGAATAACACAAATACTTCCGTTTGCAACACTCAAAAAAATAATAATATTGAAAATGAAAAATGAAAGTGAAAGTGGAAATAATGAAATATGAAACAAAATAAATATTTAAAAGGAAATATTTGTTTAAAAAAAAAAATATCGTCATACAGAAGCAGTTGTGATTTCCCAGGGTTGCAAATATTTCACATGGAGGGATTATAGTTCCTTATTAAAAAAAAATAGTAACAAAAAATTGGTTATTTCCTATAACTACAACATAAACAAAGGGGAACCACCCTCGACTGATAGATTATTTATTTATTTATTGATCTACTAGGAAAAAAGAAGACGGAGTTAGGGTTAGGGTTTAGGGTTAGAGTTTAGGGTTAGGGTTAGTGTTAGGGGTTAGGGTTAGTTTAATGAGTAAATATAAATAAATAATGTATCAGTCAAGAGTGGTTCCCCTTTGTTTATGTTAGAGTTATTGGAAATAACCAAAAAAATTATTTGGTTTGTGATAGTAGTGGTTTAACAGTACAACTATTACTTTCCGTGTTTAAATACAGCTTTAGTCAGGTGGGTGTCAAAATTTAGGTACTGGGCATGTATGCCGATAGGCGGTGTGGTCCCTTATTAACAAAATGGGACCAAATGACCTTTAGGCACCCCTTTTACTTTGCTGATTCATAAGTACGTTTTTTCATTTACAACGTCAAAATCTGGTTGTTTGTTAACAGACGATTTTTAGAGGTTTTTTAAATTATAAAACTAACCCCTAACCCTAACCCCTAACCCCTAACCCTAACCCCTAACAAACAGCCGGATGTTGACGGTGTAAATGAAAAAATATATACTTATGAATCAGCAAAGCAAAAGGGGTGCCTAAAGATCATATGGTCCAAAAATTGTGTTATTGATACAAAAAAGTATCTGGTACCTGTAAAAGAGATAACTAAGCGAGTACATGTTACTATTAGTATTTTTGTAATTTAACCATTGTAGTTCTTTTTGACAATAACAAATTAAATAACATTATTATAATCAGTTATTATTCTGTCAACTCCATTGCAATGTATTAGATTTCCATATGCCACAGTTGAATGAGCTGTCTATCTTTAATATATCATAAAATAACTTCATTAATTAAGTTAAAAGTTAAAGTTAATAAAAACAAAGATATAGTGACATGCATTTGAAAAATTGAAATGGTTTATTATTAATTATTTTAATCTATTCTAGATATGTAAATGAATAATATTACATCTACATCTCTTATCATAATGGAGATAGTGTATTTTCCTGTCTGTAACCGAAACTATATCACTACTGAAGTCACAATTCCCTTAGTTATTTACATCATATTCTCCATGATTTTTAAAAATTTAAACATCGATTATTAATAAAATTGTTTTACATTATTAATACTGTTAGCCATATCTACAGGTATTTGCCTCTCATCCCACTTATGAGGGCGTGACACAAGGACATTTTTATGTGGGCCCACCCACAAGCCGAGGCTCACGGGTGGTAGGTGGAAAAATTGAGTCGATCCACCTTCAAGTGGGCGCCTGAGGCGCTGGGCAATAAACACAGCCCTGTCCCTTTAAATCAAGGGGGCAGGTATTGCCTGGGATGATAGCCCCCTTGGATCGATGCTATTAACTGGTAAAGATCCAGGGCCGAAGCCACTGGACCCACAACCTGTTGACCATATCTACATGATATTTTCCACGTACCCCACTTGTACGGGTCAGGCACAAGGCCCTATTAACGTGGGACCACCCACACACCGAAGATCATGGAGTGGCAGGTGAAAAATTGCGTCGATCCCATCGGTATTCCCCCTCAAGGGGACGCCTCAGGCACTGGGCAATAAACCCAGCCCTGCCCCTTTAAATCAAGGGGGCAGGTGTTGGCTGGGGGGATGGCCCCCTGGGATCGACGCCGTTAATTATATCAATGGTCCAGAGGCCGAAGCCACTGTTGACCATATCAACATGATATTTTCCACGTACCCCACTTGTACGGGTCAGGCACAAAGGCCCTATTTATGTGGGACCACCCACAAGCCGAGACTCATGGGGTGGCGGGTGAAAAATTGCGTCGATCCCGTCGGCATTCCCCCTCAAGGGGGGCGCCTCAGGCGCTGGGCAATAAACCCAGCCCTGCCCCTTTAAATCAAGGGGGCAGGTGTTGCCTGGGGGGATGGCCCCCTGGGATCGACGCCGTTAATTATATTAATGGTCCAGAGGCCGAAGCCACTGTTGACCATATCAACATATTTACAAGGTGTAATTGTATATATATATATACAGCAAAATAGAGGTTTACAGTATGAATGGGAAGGCTAATTTGCATATTGATATTAAATTTTTGATTTTTTAATAAGTATGCGCTTAGTATTATTGATTCCTAATTGTTTGATTTTATCTTAATGAATATGTGCAAAAATCCCAGGGATAAATCTTAAAAGAAATCCATTAACAAGAAGAAATAACTGTAATGTTATTCTTTACTTCCTATTTTAATTAAATAGTTAAATTAGAAAAAATTAGCAATGAAAGACGGGAGTTTCAATTGATCTATTTTTCAATTATACACCGCTCTGTTTCAAATCTTTTTCTCTGCATTCTTATTTAGTTTCATTAGCCTTTCTAATCTAATCTAATATTCCATTACATTTAAACTTAAATATTTGTACCCGGAGGGTGCATATATTTGCTAGTCAAGATAATAAATGTTATGCTTAAGTAGTAGGTACCAGGTACCTTTCACAATATCACAATTTTTCGTTAAGGTACCCCCTTTTGGAATACATGTCCGGTAACTAAACTTCAGTCAGGGTACTTTTCAAAAAAAAACTTTTATTTTTAATGTCGAAGATATTTTGTTTTAATCATTATTAGGAAATGATATAACGTGATATGATTTTTAGTGTTTTTTTAGTGGTTTTAGGCATTTTTTGTGTTTTTTCTTTGTGTTGTAGAGGAATGAACACCCCTAAAAGATCAACTGACCCAGAAGCATTTAAGAGTCGACGCAGCAGTGACTGAGGTCATTATGGACAACTGTTAACTATAAAATGCTAATTAGAATTTGTTATATACCCTACCTATGAACATTAATGGGTATGTCCCAATCCTCATAAGTATGGTACTACTATGCTGACTGGGCAGTCTTATTATAGACGGAAACTTTTCAGTGGACCTGTGTATTCTACATCAAAATGAATTCCTCTTCTAAGACTTTGGAACATGGTTTTTATTCTTTAAAGAAGATGAAAACCTTAAAACTATTTTAATGTTCCACTTAGGATCAAAAGAATAGGACAATTTGTGAAGGTGATGAAAAAATAAAATCTTTGCAAAAGTTTTGATCTAATAGACAAGAGTTTAAAAGACAGAAGAAAAAAACTGGGAATTTCTAAACGGTTTGTCGAAAGGTTTTACCGTTTTCTTTAATTCCTGATAACTCTCAAGTCAAAGAAAGGAATCTTTTTTTTTCTTTTTTTTTTTTTTTTGCTAAGCACGAATCGGAACGAAATATATTCGATTGGAAGATTTGTATATATATATATATATATATATATATATATATATATATATGTAATAGCAAATCTATATATATACCATATATATATAATTCCAAATCTTATGTATATATACCAAATCTTATATATATATATATATATATATATATATATATATATATATATATATATATATATAAGATGAGAAATATATATATATAT
>CM042169.1:74087742-74095242 GCA_023376005.1 Doryteuthis pealeii
AAGATGGGGACAATAGTCCGAATAACGCAGATAATACTAATCTTCAAGCCTCATCTCAAACATTCAGAGAAATAAAAAGGTAAAAGTTTTCAACTGGGACTGGATTGAAATGTAATCAATATAATGATAAGGCAATGAACTCTGTTGATATTTCCCGATTGCAAATCAAGATATTGAACTTTGTCAACATGCAAAATGTCATTGATATGTAGGTTTGTCGCATGTCACAAACGAATTCATATTTTAAACCAATCATCTTGCCCAGAAGAATAATGGGCTTCATTTTCAGTCATTATTTCCTTCGTTAATTACGAAAGATAATCGATATTCGCTGGCGATATCAATCTATTAAAGGTTTCAAAAACTGAGACATACATTTAAAAATCAGGCGCTTGATGTGTAATGGTTATCGTCGTTGAAAATGGACACAGCGAACCGAGTTCAAATCCTGGATTACTTTATTTCTTTTTGCATCTCACGTCGCTCTAATATCATTGGGAAAGGTAATTATTTATTATCTTTTTTATATTAAACTTTGTAATAATTAAATTATCATAATGTGGTATATGCATAGGCAATCTTAGTAAAATATATTACAGCATGTAATTCAATATTGTTACGATTTTTGTGGCCATCCTTTAGGTTTCAAGCGAGATCCTTTGTGAAAATGCATTAGAAAATCATATCTCTATGAAAATTCACTGGAAAATCATTTTACTATGAAAATACACGAGAAAAGCATTTTACTATTAAAATGCATGGGAAAATCAGTTTAACATGAAAATTAATTAGAAAATCATTTTACTATGAAAATTCATTGGAAAATCATGTTACTATGAAAATGCACTGGAAAATCATTTTACTATGAAAATGCATTAGAAAATCATTTTACTATGAAAATGCATTAGAAAATCATTTTACTATGAAAATGCATTGGAAAATCATTTTACTATGAAAATGCACTGGAAAATCATTTTACTATGAAAATTCATTGGAAAATCATTTTACTATAAAAATGCATTAGAAAATCATATCTCTATGAAAATGCACTGGAAAATAATTTTACTATGAAAATACTATGAAAATACACGAGAAAATCATATTACTATTAAAATGCATGGGAAAATCAGTTTAACATGAAAATTCATTGGAAAATCATTTTACTATGAAAAGGCACTGGATAATCATTTTACTATGAAAAGGCACTGGATAATCATTTTACTATGAAAATATAGTAGGAAATCATTTTCATATTAAAATGCATGGGAAAATCACTTTAACATGAAAATGAATTAGAAAATCATTTTACTATGAAAATTAATTCCCAAATCATTTCACTATGAAAATGCATTGGCAAATCATATTACTATGAGTATGCTTTAGAAAATCATGATAGTAGAAATATTTGTGTTACATATGTTAGCATCCTAACACTTATTTACAGTAGTGTAGAAATCAAAATGGCTGTTATAAGTTGCAGCCGGCGGCCTTGAAGGGTTGAATGACAAGGCTTGACCTCATCCTGATCCTTCCGGTGGATACCGTGAGAATTGGTGGAGAAGACCCTCTTCCGGTTTGGATTATAGAGGGAATTTAGGTCAGTATCGGCCAAACCACGAAGTGGTAAGTCGTGTTAAGCACACGGCCGATTCAATCTGCGCAGATAGTCTGGTGGGGATTTCGGAAAAAAATATGATCTAAAGCAAATCGAAGTCTTGTGTTATTATCTAAAAACCACCAATGACACAGGGCTTCTGATAAAGAGAAATCAACAATGGAAGACCAGACACGAAGTCCCAAGACGAAGACCAGACGCTAGAAGAAGAACGTAAGATACCAAAGATGAGCAGAAGAATAAATAGAAGAAAGAAGTATACAACATTTGTATATTCTCTGTTACGATTTTAGTGGGCATCCTTTAGGCTTCAAGCAAGAGCGCTTGTCCATCCGAGATCCTTAGTGTTAAGCAGAGCGCAATCGTTGGTAAAGAATCCTTTGGTTGTTACTTGGTGCTCCGCAGTCTTACAGGTCAAAGATTGCAAACTGAGGTCTCTCAGTAATTAAGATTAAGTAGTTAACCAGCCACATCAGGCGCTTGTGATGTAATGGTTTTCGTCGTTGAAAATGGACACAGCAAACGGAGTTCAAATCCTGGAGTACTTTATTTCTTTTTGCATCTCACATCGCACTAATAACATTGGGAAAGGTAATTATTTATCATTTTGAGGTATCAAGACAAACAAGAGTCATGACGTTGAGAAGTAATTCCCATATCTTGACTTCAAAAACATGCGCCAACGAAAGCCGATTGCTATGCTCTTAAAACGAGCTGTGTTTTTATCATTGCCATGGTGAAACAAAACAACAACAACAACAACAACACCAACAACAACAACAATAATAATAATAATAATCTTATTATAATGGAGATTGTGTGTTTTTCTGTCTGTAACCGAAACTATATTCCTACTCAAGTCACAATTCTCTTAGTTATTGACATCACATTCTCCATGATTTTATTTTTTATCTAAACCTCAATTATCAATAAAATTGTCTTACATTATTAATACTGTTAACTATGTCTACATACTGACAACATGCAATTATATTTATATATACAACAAAATAGTGGTTTACACTGTGAACGGGAAGGCTAATTTGCATATTAATATTAAAAAATCGAATTTAATAAATATGTGCTTAGTATTATTGATTTCTAACTGTTTGGTTTTATTTTAATGAATATAAGCAAAAATCTCTTCAATGAATCTTAAATGAAATCCATTAACAAGATAAAATAACTGTCATTTTATTCTTTACTTCCTCTTATAACTAAATACTTAAATTAGAAAAAAATACAATGAAAGACGAGAGTGATAGAAGAGTAAGTTTCAGTTGTTCCATTTTTTATTATACTCCCTCTGTTTCAAATCTTTTATTATACTCCCTCTGTTTCAAATCTTTTTATCTGTATTCTTATTTAGTTTCATTAGCCTTTCTAATTTAATACAATATTTTATTACATTAAAACTTAAATACTTGCACCCGGAGGGTGCATATATTTGCTAGTAATAATAATAATAATAGGTTGCACATGAAAAGACTTGGGCATAGTTAAAAAAAGGAAACCTCAAAAGAGAAACTGAGTCACTAATAATTGCTGCACAAAATAATGCTATAATGACAATCTATATCAAAGCGAACATTGATAAACCCCAACAAAATAGTAAATGTAGACTTTGCGGTGACAGGGATTAGACTGTAAACCATGTACAAAGCAAATGTAGCAAACTAGCACAACGAGAATACAAAACTAGGCACGACTGGGTTGGGAAGGTGATCCACTGGGAATTGTGCAAAAAATTAAATTTTGACATTACAACAAAATGGTATATATATAAACTAGAATCTGTTTTTGAGAATGAAACGCATAAAATTCTCTGGACTTTGAGATAAAAACGGATCACCTTATCCCAGCAAGATGACCAGACCTAGTGTTGATTAACAAAAAAGAAAGAACTTGTCCACTTGTGGATTTTTCAGTCCCAGCAGATCACAGGTTGAAGATTAAGGAAAACGAAAAGATGGACAAATACCTGGACTTTGCCAGAGAACTGAAATAAAGCTATGGAATATGAAAGTCAAAGTGATACCAATTGTAGTTGGTGCACTTGGAACGGTCCAAAAGGATTGGAAAATTGGAAAGTCTGGAAATCAGAGGAAGGATTGAAACCATCCAGAACACTGCACTGCTGCAATCTGCCAGAATACTCAGAAGAGTCCTTGGGAAGCTGATGAGACTTGTTGTCAGTCAGCATCCAATGAAATACCATCACCTAAAGCTGATGTGAAAAACTCAATAATAATAACAACAACAACAATAATAATAATAATAATAATAATAATAAGAGTAATAATAAGAAGAAGAAGAAGAAGAAGAAGAAGAAGAAGAAGAAGAAGAAGAAGAAGAAAGAAGAAGAAGAAGAAGAAGAAGAAGAAGAAGAAGAAGAAGAAGAAGAATGGTAAAAATTAATCTTTCTAACGAAATTTTTATTTATAAATGCCGGTTAGTGTTAGGATTAGGGTTAGTTTACTAGTTTAGTCAATAAAAAACACCAGTAAATAAGTTTTTTATACTATTTTTGAAGGTGTGTACGGGGATGATAATATCATTGAGTGTCTTGGCCAAGTGATAGATAGCTGTTGTGATTTAAGTGATACTAGGTGAGAATCAAATTTCATTTTTCATATTCTATTCCCTCCTCCCCCATAAATAAATATATATATATATATATATATATATATATATATATATATATATATATATATATACTTATGTTTTCTATTATATTACTATATCCGGGAAAGTAATCACCGGTAATCCTTTTCCGTTGAGTAGATATTATCTCAGTATTGTTCACATAGATTATTATATTAATAGATTTTTTAGTATGTCTGTGGTTTTCTTCAATCTTGTAAATTTTGTTTTATTGTCTATTTTGTTTTGGAGATGAAGTTTTTTTTTTCATGTTTGTGTCTGTTTAGAATAACTTACATATTAGATTTGTCTGGTAGTCATGTGATTTTATCATCAGGGTTAGTTCGGACTTCCTTGGTGGCTACTTTCAGTCTGTTCTTTAGAACATATTTATTTATTATTTATCTGAAGATTTGAAGATCAAAATAAGCGTATCTGAAGCTTGCTCGTACCTAAAATTTCAGCTCTTAACACAGAACAAAAAATCGACCTCGTAAGTTTTATACAGCAAAAAATAAGCACATCCGTCGCATTGATTTTCATAATAAGGAAACGATACACCTTATCTTAACTACGGATGATCAATCAGACAAAAATTTGGATTCTTACATCTTGTATTGTCTGTTCTGGATTTATAAGTAAAGAAAAAAGGGTTAATTTAGTCGAAAACTTTCGTTTGAATTTAAAATGATTGTTTTCTTATCAGTTCTTTTCTTTTTCTTTCTCAAGTTTGCTTAATATAATTTTGAAAAAAATTACAGGAGCCGTGGATATACCACAGTATGATAATTTAGTTTCGTACTTGAAACAAATCCTAAAGCTACTTTCATTTTCATAAATAATAGAACAACTTTTTTATTAGCATTATTTGGATTATTCGGACTATTGCCTTCATCTTTATTGTTACCTGTACACCGTTTCGGCCGATGTACCCTCCGGTCTTCTTCATGTATTTCTTGTCGGACTCGGGAACCTTCTCGAACTCGGGAACCTTCTTTTCGAACTCGGGAACCTTCTTGTCGTAATCGGGAACCTTATTGTCGTAATCGGGAGCCATCACGGAACTTTGAACCTAACCTTTTATTCAGTCTACGGAGGTATCCTGTTCTCATTCTGCTAACCATAGCTGGGGTAGAGGCCTTAAGCTGTGTTAATTATATTCTATATTACTTAGCCAGGATTGAACCTAACCCTTTATACAGTCCACCAGGGTATCCTTTTCTCATTCCACTAACCATAGCTGGGATAGAGGCCTTAGGCTGTGTTAATTATTATTCTATGCTACTGCTGTCCTTGGCCAAGATTGAGCCTGCAGTCCAGAGATAACTGTCACTTAGAACTGTCTTAACCTAACTCCTTTATCCACTAGGCTATATGTCCAATTGGACAAGAAATGCATGGAGAAGGCCGGAGTGTACATCGGCCGAAACGTTGTACAGATAACAATGAAGATGAGGACAATAGTCCGAATAATGCAGATAATATTTATTTATGTTTTGTGGGTAATATTTATCAGAGATTCCGCTCTTGTATATATACTAGCAAATATATGCACACTCCGGGTGCAAGTATTTAAGTTTGAATGGAATAAAATATCATATTAAATAAGAAAAGCTAATGATACTAAATCAGAATGCAGGTAAAAAAGATTTAAGATAGAGGGAGGTATAACTAAAAAATAGAACAATTGAACTTACTCTTCTATCACTCCCGTCTTTCGTTGCTAAATTTTCCTAATATAACTACTTACTTAAATTAGGAAGTAAAGAATAAAATTAGTTATTTCTTCTTGGATTTCTTTAAATATTTATCCTCGAGATTTTTGCTCATATTTATTAAGATAAACACAAATAATTAGAAATCAATTATAGAAAGTACATATTTATTAAAGTCAAATTTTTACTTTCAATATGGAAATTAGCCGTACCGTTCACACTATAAATCTCTATTTTGTTGTATATATAAGTACAATTGCAGGTTATTAGGATGTACACCCGCCCAACGGGGTGGGGGTCCAGTGGCTTCGGCCCTGGATCTTTACAAGTTAATAGCGTCGATCCCAGGGGGCTATCCCCCAGGCAATACCTGTCCCCTTGATTTAAAGGGGCAGGGCTGGGTTGCCTAGCGCCTGAGGCGCCCCCTTGAGGGGAAATGCCGACTGGATGGACACAATTTTTCCACCTACCACCCACGAGCTTCGGCTTGTGGGTGGGCCCACATACAAATGTCCTTGTGTCACGCCCTCATAAGTGGGATGAGAGGCAAATACCTGTAGATCCGGCCAACACCGAGGGTTCCAATGGCTTCGGCCCTGGACCTTATGACAATATTTCAAGGTGCTCTCTCTTTATTAAATGTTTGTGCCAGACTGACTATTAGTACCTTATCTGTGGTGCTCCCTTTTACAGTGGATTCTACTTTGAGTTGGAAAAGGTTGGATTGGGAATGAGGGAATAAGGGTTTTATTATGAATCTCTAGGTTAGTAGTAGACTGTTTTTTGTGTGGTGGAGAAATGGTGACGTATTTGTATGAATTTGAATTACCTAGATCTGAGTTTAAACCTTGTGTATGTTAACTAATATTTACTATCCATTTTATTTCTTTTTTTTTTTTTTTTTTGTTTGCGCTTTTGAGTTGAAAGAAAGATGGGATTTTATCCGGTTGCATTTAAGGTTGTCTAATGTATGTCCTGGTTCGGTATCGGTAGATATTTAGACCTTTGACTCTGACTCCTCTATATTTTTTGCACCTCTGATTGTGACTCCTCTTTATGCTGGTTGTTGTGTTGGCATCCTTCCGTCTGTGAGAGTAGTGTCCAATTTTTTTGTTTTATAGTATATATTTCTGATTTGTAAAATTTTGGGGATTGTTTAGAGTTAACATAGTCGACACCTGGAAAAAAATTCATAAAAATTAAAGGAGTGGGTGACAATTTTAATTTTTTCTGGATGATTTGACATGGAATAGTCCAATAGTTTGTTTATGGGCATTAAAACTAAATCTTTGTAATCTATTTTTGTCAGTTAAATGAGTTCAAACAAGCCAGTTGCTCATTGTTGGGTTTCAGTGTAATAATTTTGTGCAGCTTTCCGGGACCATATGACCTTTAGGCACCCCTTTTGCGATCTCGATTCTTGGGGATATTTTTTTCCATTTACGCCGTCAAAATCCGGTTAATTGTAAACAGACGATTTTTAGATTAAAAGCGAGGGAGTCTATCCTCTTTTCAATAGCACTAGAC
>CM042169.1:74105242-74117742 GCA_023376005.1 Doryteuthis pealeii
ACCTCCTGTATACTTGAGCAAATTAGAAACGTGACATATATAAAGACACTTTAGTTTATTTCACTTTATTCTCTTAACGGCATATCAACTCCGTATTGGTTACTTAATTCCAAAACTTGATTCATTTTGAGGACCATATGACCTTTTAGGCACCCCTTTTGCGATCTCGTTTCATAAGGACATTTTTTTCATTTACACCGTCAAAATCCGGTTGTTTGTTAGGGATTAGGGTTAGGGGTTAGGGGTTAGGGTTAGGGTTAGGGATTAGTTTTATCATTAAAAAAAAACACCCTAAAATCGTCTGTTAACAAACAACCGGATTTTGACGGTGTAAATGAAAAAAATTCCTTATGAAATGAGATCGCAAAAGGGGTGCCTAAAGGTCATATGGTCCCATTTTGATTATCTTATTATAATGGAGGTTGTTTGTTATTCTTTCTGGAGTCGAAACTATATTACTACTTATGTCACAATTCCTTTAGTTATTTACGTCACATTCTCCATGAATTTTTATTTAAACCTCAATTATTTTTTTAAATATTTTACATCATTAATACTGTTGGCCATATTCATATACTGGATATTTACCTCGTACCCCACTTGTACGGGTTAGGCACAAGGCCCTATTAATGTGGGAGCACCCACGAGCCGAGACTCATGGGTAACGCGTGGAAACATTGCTTTGGTCCCGGCATTTCCCCTTAAGGAGGCGCTTCAAGCACTGGACAATAAACCCAGCCCTGTCCCTTTAAATCGAAGGGGCAGGTGTTGCCTGGGGGGGGGTAGCCCCCTGGATTCAACGCTATTCAACTTGTAAGGTCCAGTTCCAAATGTTCCCCTTCATGAGTTAAGAANGAAAAAATGTGTCAAATTATTTTGTGTTAAACCTTACCATTCCTATTTAGAAGGGAGTTATAATACAATCTTTATTACTCTACAAAATTCAGAAATATTGAATGTTTGGAGTATTTTTTAAATTAAAAAAAAAAAACACTGAGATTCTGCAAAACCATATGGCCTAATTTAGAGGCAAAAATAGGAAAAAAATATAACACCCTCTAAAATCGGAAACGGGTAAGGTTTAATATAAAATGATTATTGGCACAATTTCCTAACTCATGAAGGGAAACATGAGTGTGCCAAATTACCAGTAATATGTGTCGGTGGGTGGAGATTTTAACTTTTTGCTGGTGTTTTGATATGGAATGACCCAGACGAGAAATGAATAAAGAAAAGGAATGGAAAGAAAAACATCAGAGAATTTGTGAAAAAAGGCATACGTGGAATATATGCGGCAGAGAGAAAGAGAGACAGACAGACAGACAGACAGAGACAGGACAGAGACAGAGACAGACAGAGACAGACGACAGACAGACAGACAGAGGAGAGAAGGGGATGATAATCTGGGAGAGTGTTAGAGAAAACTAAGTTAGAGAAAAGTGTAAATAAGGAAAAAGATTGAAGGAAAGAGAAAATAATAAGAGACGAAAGGAACATAAAGAAATAGGCAAATTAGAGTGTGTATTATATATATATATATATATATATATATATATATATTATATATATAGAGAGAGAGAGAGAGAGAGAGAGAGAGAGAATAGAGATAGAAAAGGAGTGTGGGATAATCAGGGAGAAACAATTCACGAACATAGATAAGAGAGAAGGAAGAATGATGAGAAGGAAAACTTTGAAAGAGAAAATAACAAGAGACGAAAAGGAACATAATGAAAATAGGTAAATAGAGAGAGAGAGAATGAGAGAGAGAGGGGAGGAGTGAACAAATTCCCTAGAAAAGAAAAGTGTTTAAAACATTAAACATGGAATGGTTAGTTTTTGTCTTATTAGAAAATGAACATTGTATTTTGGTGGCGTGCGGAGGTGTACCCACATCAAATTAGTAAGAGTTGGATGGTGGAGGAGTATTAAGATATTTCTTAATTTTTTCTTAATTATTGACTTATATTGCTTAATAATTAAAAATCAAAAATCAAAATTTTGCGTGTTTCTTAGTTAAAAGGATATTAATGTTTATGCATAGATTTTGAATCAGAGTGATCCCCCGTTTTGGACTTATACGTCGACACGTACATGCCAACTTCCTTTTATATATTATATATTATATATATATATATATATAGAGAGAGAGAGAGACAGAGAGACAGAGAGACGCGACAGAGACAGACAGACAGACAGACAGAGAAACAGATAAGACAGACAAAGACGTTCACACAGACGGAGACAGACTAAGTGACAGAGAGACAGTGAAAGACAGAGAGAGACAGAGTGAGACGAGAAAGAGAGAGAGAGAGAGAGAGGGGGAAGTGAGAGAGGATATACGGACTGAGTAAAAGTAAGCAGAAGGTAACAAAGTTAAAGGTAGAAACAAAAAAAAGGGCAAAACCACAAGAGCAATAGATGCGAATAAGTAGTTTCTCTGACGTTCAAACTTCTTTCTCTTTCTTCTGCTGTGAATGCTAACTGTAGATAAATACCCGGCCTCACCGCCCCATTTAACTCTCAGGCTATTCGACAGATTTTCGTTGGCAATGAAACACACCAATCAAACCAGTCTTCCAGATCGATGTCTTTGGTGTCTTCGACAGCAGCCCCTGAACTCCCCACACACACCGGCCAACCATCGGGGAAAAACACACACCCACAGATGTGACCAATGGGGCATTTACTGACGCCCTGCTGTTGTACTGTTACCTCCTGATACCATGCATTTGCAAACGCTTCAAAGTTGAGCTGCTGTGTGCAATGTCCTCGTTACTTGATGATTGTGTGCCGAAAGATAACGTTTTTCAAGTTAGTCTTTCGTTGTGAGGATTGTAAGGGGGTGTTGGTGATGTTAGGGCGAGGAGGGTGTTCTGAGGGTGCGGGGTTCAGAAAAACGATCATCTGAAGATGTTTGGCAAAGGTTTGAGCCTGAAGCAAAGTTGATCCTTGGTCCCCAGTTTTTGACATTAAAACCTTCACATCAAGGAAAGCAATCTTGTGTGTGTTTTGCCGAGCAGTGAGGTCACAGTCAGAACTCTCTACGATTCCAACCTTTACTTGCAGGTTTTACCGTTTGCTTTCTTTTACTGTAAATTCTTCGTATCGAGTGTTACTTTCAATGTTTACTTTCTAATAATTGTGGTAAGTTGTTTAGCTTGGATTTACGGCATGTTCAACCTTCGTTGGGTTATTAATGCATATGTTTATGGAAGTGCAGTGGTTTGTACTGGTTAGAGTCGCAGGAAATGCGACTCGTTCGACCTGAGTTCAAATCCTGGACGATAGCCAAAAGTTCACATAGCGCTAATACCCTTGGAAAAAGTATGAATCCAAACTATTCTTTATACCTCTAGCTATGGGTAATAGTAGGACAGACTGAGCTCTTAACCTTGGTTAGGCAACCAGCTTCTAGAAGAAAAACACTGAAATAAACCTGGTCATACTAGAATAGATTCAGGCCTTACTTAGGATCTATTTCACTGAGCTCTTTAACCTTGGTTAGGCAACCAGTCTACGCGAGAAGAAAAACTGCTGACATTCTAAACATGGTCACTGACTAAGAATAGATTCAGGGCCTACTTAGGGAATCTATTTCACTGGGCTCTTTAACCTTGGTTAGGCAAACCAGTCTAGGAGAAGAAAAAACTCTGAAATTCAAACATGGTCACTACTATGAATAGATCAGGCCTACTTAGGGATCTATTTCACTGGTCTTTAACCTTGGTTATGCAACCAATATAGGAGAAGAAAAACACTGATTCAAACCTGGTCACTACTAAATAGACTCAGGCCTACTTAGTGATTTATTTTCTAAGTTTTTTTTCTTTTAATTATGCCTGAAGAGGTTTTCTGTTTCATTCATTCTTGATGGATACTTCAACTTTTTTTTAAACTCAAATTTTAAACACTTGTTCAGAGATTAAAATTCCACACTGATTTCATACTTTATTTTTTCAGCTTCTCGTTTGCTTTCTTTTCCGCAAATTCTTCATATCGAATGTTCTTTCGATATACTTTCTGCGTATTTCTATGGCAGGGGTAATTCCATGATCAAATAATCCAGGCCATGTCACCCACCCTTTTCAATCTTTCTGAAATTTTGTCCACTTTGTAGACGTATGTTAAATCAAGACACCCAAAATGTGACCTTCAATGCCAAAAACTGGCTGAATGTGTCTATTTTTAGCCTTCCAAATTTGAAGGGGTGCGCGAAAAATAACAACTTTCTGTGAATCTATTTTGTCAATAAGATGAGTTCTAGAGCTTCCTTACTCCTAAAAATTGGTTTATAAAAGCTTTTTAACCAAGGAATACTAAACGTAGATATTCATTTATTGTCTCTACTTTCTTGAAGATCCTTTCTCTCTTCTGCTCAAACCCTTTCTTTCTTTCTTTCTTTCTTATCTTCTTATCTCCTTCTCTTTCTTTTCTTCTTTCTTTATGAATTCATCTTTCTTTCTTTTTTCTTTCTTCTTTATCTAATATTTTATGGCCACATAATCAATTTCCTTTACATTTTACTACTGTCTCTTCTTTCTTTCTTTCTTTCTTTCTTTTCTCTTTTTCTCTTCTTTCTGTATTTTATCAACCTATCTTATTTTTCTTTCTATCATTTTTCTTTATCTGATTTCCTTACCCGATACATTCTGCCTTCTTATCTCATCTGTTGTTTTTGGTTTTTCCCTTTTCCCTCCTTTTTCCCGGGCTTCCCTAAATATCTGCCTAATACCCAGTTATTCAACGAAAGTTAATATTATTATTTATTTCTCTTTGTTTCTTTGTTTCTTTCTTTGTCTCAAAATTGATTTTTCTTTTATCTTTTCTATCTTTCATCTGTTTGGCTTATTGGTTTCTTTTATCTTTCTTAATTTTTTTCTTGCTTTTCTTTTCTTTTTTCTAAATTCTTCTTTCTTTCATTTCTTTTTCTTTTTTCCCTCTCTTTTTCTTTCTATGTTTCTAATTATCTTTTTCTGTCTGTCTTTCTTTCTTTATAATTTTTTCTTGTTTGTGTGTGTTTCCCCCTTCTTTCTTCTCTTTTTCTTTCTTTCTTCTCTCATTCATTCATTCTTAACTTCTTTCTTTCTATTTCTTTCTTTCTTTCTTTCATTCAGTCAGCATTCTTAATTTCTTTCTTTCTTTCTTCCATTCATTCGTTCTTTAAATTTCTTCTTTCCTTCCTCTTTCATTAATTCATTCTTAATTCATTCATTTCCTTCCTTTTTCATTCATTCATTCTTAATTCTTCCTCCTTCCTTCTTTTCATTCATTCATTCTAATTCTTTCCTTCTTTCCTTTCTTTCATTCATTCTTAATTTCTTTCCTTCTTTCGTTCTTTCATTTATTCATTTCATTCTTAATTTCTTTCTTTCCTTCCTTCTTTCACTCAGGTCATTCTTAATTTCTTTCCTTCTTCTCATTCATTCTTAATTCTTTCTTTCTTTCATTAATTCATCTTAATCATTCATTCCTTCGTTTTTTCATCATTCATTCTTAATCTCTCTTTCCTTCCTTCTTTCATTCATTCATTTCTTAATTTCTTTCCTCTTTCCTTCTTTATTCATTCATTCTAATTTCTTCTTCTTTCGTTCTTCATTATTCATCATTCTTAATTTTCTTTTCTTCCTCCTTCTTTCACTCATTCATTCTTAATTTCTTCCTTCTTTCATTTCATTCATTTCTTAATTTCTTCTTTCTTTCGTTCTTTCATTTGTTCATTCAGTTCTTAGTTTCTTTCTTTCCTTCCTTCTTTCACTCATTGATTCTTAATTCTCTATTTTCCTTCCTTCTTTCAACCATTCATTGTTAATTTATTTCTTAATTTCTTTCTTTCTTTCTTCGATTCATTCATTCTTAATTTAATTTATTTATTCATTTATTCATTCATTCTTAATTTCTTTCTTTCTTTCATTCATTCATTCTTTGATTTCTTTACCTTCCTTCCTTCTTTCATTCATTCATTCTTAATTTCATTCTTTTCTTTCTTATCTTTCTTTAATTCATTTATCTTAATTTTCTTTCTTCTTTCTGTCATTCATTCTTAATTTATTTATTTATTTCACTTCATTCATTCTTTCATTTATTTATTTATTTCTCTTCCTTCATTCATTCTTAAATTCTTCTTTTCTTCTTTCTTTCATTCATTAATTCTTAATTTCTTTCTTCTTCTCGTCATTCATTCATTCTTAATTTTATTTTATTTTATTTCCACCTTCATTCATTCATTCATTCTTAATTTCTTTCTTCTTCTCTTTCTTTCATTCATTCATTCTTAATTTCGTTTCTTTCTTTCTGCCATTCATTCATTCTTAATTTTTTATTTCTTTCATTCGTTCATTCCTAATTCTATGTATTCTTTCCTTCCTCATTCTTTCATTCTGAATATTCTTTCTTTCTTCTTTCTGTCTTCTTTCTTTTTCTTATTTTCTTACGCCATACATTCTGCTTCTTATCTCTTCCGTTATTTCCCTTTGATTCAGCTTTTCCTCCATTTTCCTCCCTTTTCCCGCGCTTCCCTAAATATTCAGCGTTAATACCAGTTCCCCCTTTTCTTTCGCGCGAAACTAGTAATGGCGGAAGGGAAATGAAACTGTATGCCGCTTTCTCATGTTGAAATCGGCTGTTATTCGACATAGAACAAATCAGCGAAAGAGGTTGGATATCGAAAAACAGGCTAAACAGATCAACCTTCTGGCGAACTTTACTGTGGGTCGTCTTTCAGCTGCCGTTGAAAGGTTCGTGTTGCGAAAAGACACGACCATTTGTTTTACCTCAAACGCAAAAAAACCGTAACAAAACAACAACAACAACAACCAAATAACAACAACAAAGTAGACCAAAAAAGCGATTAAAGCGGCAGAAAAAAAAGAATCCCCCAATGAGGCTTGTTGATTGTACAAAGGAAAGTTTCTTTTTCGTTTGATTGTCGGCGTTTCTGTACACGGTTGACAGCGTTTGCAGGAAAATGTACACATGTTTGACAATAGTACGTGGTTGTTAAGCTGGGTTAGTTGGAATTTTACAGCATGTCAAACCTGTGGGTTATTTTCGTCGAAGACGTTATAGTTTTACTCATTCTAAAAGTGGGCTGGTTTAGCTCGGTCAGATAGAGGCGGTCCGACTATGAACCAACAGTTCCAGGTCATACCGGCCCCCGCTAAATCAGCGTATCAGTAGCACAGGAATCTGCTGCGGCTTATAAAATGCCGGAGATTATGGTACGTGTGGCGCTCTACTCAGATGTTCGAAAACAATCTCATTAAGGTCTAGCGCTAGGGGAAAAGAGGATAGCACACCCTCGCTGCTCTGAGTGATAACGAACTCTTTAGGCCCACCTGACGCACTTTACTTACATTATGGGGTACTCAATTATTTTAAACTCAGTTTTAAACAATTTTTTAAAAACTCAGTCTTCATTCCACCTGTCGATAGACCCTAACAGGTACTACCCTTCCGGATCAGAGTTGGACCTGGAAGTAATAGTGATTGAAGGGGTACTCCACATTAACCAGAGCTCCCAAAAACGGAACTTCACCTCTAGATGCAGTTTAATGTCATACCTGCGGCATCAAGAACCCTCAGACACGACCTTCTAGACATATTTGATAAAAAGCGGATTTGCCCTGAGAACATAAAGGGAGCGAATCAATCATTAATGATTCTACGGGCTTGACGTGACCAGTAGATTGAGCGTAGGAGGCCTATCCGAACGCTCGTCCTACCTAAATTAAAGCGGACAATGGTTGTGTTGCATTGTCATGGACTTCGTAGTCCACCAGGCGTTCACTCTTAAGCATCACGGGTGGCTACTACTGCTAACAGTGTACCTAGTGGGCGGCCATTACCCCTCCACAGAGGATGCAGTTGATGTATTCTAAATCCCCAGCCTTTTTTTGAGTCCGTCGCAGGCGAGATGATGTCACCCATGGTTGATTATTATGACTTTTGGTGGCCCCTAAATTCGCCCAATTATGGACCTTTCAACATGTGGTCACACACATTGCAAGAGGGGAATTTCCTCCGCATTCTGTCGTGCATGATGACGAATACATCGTGTAATACAGTGCCTCTTTAGTTCGATATTTGAGCTGTTTAGTTTCTGTGCGCCCGTTGTTTCGCCAAATTGTCTGTTGGAGGCCAGATCTTCTAGAACACCTGAAAGAACTGGAGGCGTTCCACCCAACCTTCTGCGCAGGCATTACTGGCGAGTAAAGTGGCGGCACAAAACATTTCGAAGCAGCGGCACGCATTGAAACCCAACTGGAGACCATTCTATCGCAACGCCGACTGCGGATGATTGCGTCACACCATTCGCATGGGAACTGTTCACCAGACTCTCCCATAAAGTACTTTATGTAACTTGCAAAAAGACACTCAAAGAGCAAGAGGTCGCGAAAGCGTTTTCAAATCATGTGAAGACCACTTTAAAGAATGTGCCATTACACACACACACACACCACACACACACACTCACACACACACATATATATACTTATATGTATGTATACATACAACACGCCACAACTTATATATATATAATATATATATATATATATATATATATATATATATATAATTTCAAAGATAGAGGAATTACATAATTGATATTGAAATTGAATTATATTACCTATGACCAGACAACTCATCAAAACACCATGTGCGACATCCGGAAGCACTGGACTGCTGTTCGACCTGTCTTTTTGGTTTCATCGCAGGGCATATCACAATCTCGCAACTAGATGATGAACCATGTAACCACAGAGTGAAGAGAGGAGACTCTTAACCGCCTGGCCACCAGCCCACGACACAAGCGCGAAAATGCCAGAATCATCTAAGTCAATGTAATGGTAATTGAAGCGCAGCCATTATCAAATAGTATATATATATATATATAATTATAATATATATTATATAATAATATAGTATATATATAACGCTCACAAACAACTTTTACTATGACACCCATTCTGAAAATTGTGTAGTGTCCATAATGTACAGTTTGATTTTATTACACGTTATAATATAATATATATAATTATATATATATATATATATAGAAGAGCAGAGAGAGAGAGAGAGAGATAATATGGGTGATACCTATCAGTAAACAGAAGCTCAATATCGTGGATAGAGCATTTATATCTAATAGCCCGTAGCGTGAAAATGGAGTCCACCGCGTTTGGTTACTGACAGTTTCACGTCTATGTGATTGTTAAAACCAGGCAGAAGGGCTGAATAATCCCATTATTTCAAGAAACTTTCCGTTATCAAGCGACGTTGAATTCATGTCCACGCGTTACCCTTACTAATTATATATATATATATTATATATATATATATATATATATATTATATATAATAACGTTTAATTATTAAAGTTCTGTCTGTTTTGAGTCTCTGTGTGTGTGTATGTATGTGTGTATTGTTGTATGTCTAGTGTCTGTGCGTGGAAGGGTCAATTATTATGTTGAAAGATCAAAAGGAGAAAAATATTTTGCCTATAGATTAAATTTATTGTATGCCGATAACTATTTCGACCAGAATTTCCTACACATAATTATCGTATTTTTAAAGAAATAAAGTAGTAATATTATTATTACCCCAAGGCGCACACACACCACACCCACACACACACACACACAACAACACACACATATATATATATATATATATATATATTATAATATATATATATATAAGTCAATTGTCTGTTGGACAGCTTTTTTAATGTTTTAAAACCAGGCGGTTACAAATAGCCATTAAATTCATGGATTATAATTTAAAAATATAGCACTGTTAACAGGCGCTAGAATTACTCAGAAGAGACCCAATCACCTTGAGCCGAGACTTGCTGTCATTCAGTCTCCCAGTGAACCACCGCTTTGGCAGGCTGCTGACAAAGTCAATAATAATAATAATAATAAAATAATAATAATAATAATAAATAATAATAATATATTATATATATCGAGTGACCATCATAATAATATGATTATTATTATTATTATTATTATTATTATTATATTATATTGACTTTGTCACCCAGTCGTGAGCCGAGTTGTTCATGGAGACTGAATGTCAACAAGGTCTCCTCGGGTCATTAGGTCTCTTCTAGTATTCTAGCGATATATATATATATTATATATTATATATATATAATATATATATATATATATTATATAATATATTATAATATATATATATAATATATATACATATATATAGTACATATATAAACAGGTTTTATCGCAATTGTTAGCCTTATGGGGAACTGGTGTTTATTGCTGTATGAAACATTTTTTAAATGATAAAATTCTGTTTATTTATTTTACACATCTATTTATTCATTTATTTTATTCGAGTAAAATTTTAATATCTATTATCTATTTGCTTTAATAATTTGTGAGATAATGAAACTATTCTTTTTTTTTTACAACGAGGCTTTTATTTTCTAAAGGTTGCCAAGAAGATAAGAGAAATCTAATGAGTTCTAAATGGGAAAAAACTATTTTCATTATCACCGCCATCATTTGAGACAACCAGACAAACTGATTAAACATATTTAACCATTTCAACATTTAATATACCAAATTGATTTCTCCTGGTCAATGACCCCTCAGCTTACAAAATGTAGGTAACACACACATACAGAGGAGAGAGAGAGAAAGAGAGAGAGAGACGAGAGAGAGGAGGAGAGGAAAATAATATAGTATATATATAGAGAGAGAGAGAGAGAGGAAAATGAGAGAGAGAGAGAGAAGAGAGAGAGACGAGAGAGAGAGAGAGAGTGCGGAGTGAGCAGAAGCACAAACATGTTGTTGCTCCATCATTTGGTGCAAAATTCAGAACCCCTATCGCCTTACGATTTTTGTGGCCATTTTTAGGCTTCAAATAAGAGGACTTACAGTGGAGAATTTATAATCTAAGATTTAAGTCTGTGTGTATATGTGTTATTTAAGGTTAAAGTATCTATAAAAAAGAAGGCTGCATATATTGGAGATAATTGTGTGTGGTACTGATAGTTTCTCGCCAATATGATTATTAAAACCATGACAAGGCGTGAATAATCGCATTATGGAGAAGAAACTGTCCGTTATCAAGCGACGTTGATATTCATGTCCACGCTATTCCTAACATTTAATATACAAAATGATTTCTCCTGGTCAATGACCCAACCTCTATTCCAAAGTATGTTGACACACACACACACACACCACACACACCCACACACAGAGAGAGAGAAGAAAGAGAGAGAAGAGAGGTGAGAGAGAAAGAGAGAGAGAAAAAAGCACGAGAGAGAGAGAGAGGGACATGGAGAGAGAGAGAAGAGAGAGACGGAGAGAGAGATGAGAGAGAGAGAGAGAGAGCAGAAGCACAAATACGCTTGTTCTCTCATCATTGTGTCAAATTCAGAACCCCTATCGCTTACGATCTTTGTGGCCATTTTTAGGCTTCAAGGTAAAGAGGATTTTACAGTGGCAGATTTATATCTAAATAGCATTACCAGTTTCTCGCCAATGTGATTTATTAAAAACCATGACAATGTGGTGAATAATCGCATAGTGGAGAAACTGTTCCTTATCAAGCGACGTGAATTTATGTCCACGCTTATTCCGATCATTTAATATACCAAAATGATTTCTCCTGGTCAAATGACCCCTCCGTTACAAAGTATTGTAACACGCAACACGCACACAGAAACAAACATACCACAGACACAGGGCACACACCGCACAACGAACACACGCATACACATACACACACACACACACACAACACTCAAACAAATACGTTTCTTCTCATCATTTGGTTGTCAAATTCAGGACTCCCAAATCTTTACGATGATTTGTGGCCATTTTTAGGCTTTAAGTGGAGATCCCTGGTGTTAAGCAGAGGCTGCATCCTTAAGATAAGATCCTTCGGTTGTTCCGATGGTTGTTCGCTTCTGTGTTTGGATAGAATCCTTTAGTTTGTACCTCGACCAACGGTGAAGACTGATTAACATATTATGTATTTCATCATTTAATATAAAATGATTTCTGGCTGGTCAATTACCCCGTTACAAAATAAATAACACTCCCCCCACACAGAAATTACATACACATCACTTGTTCTCTCATCATTTGGTGGTTATATCTCAGGCCCACATCGCTTTACGATGTTTATGTCCATTTTACGCTCTAGAGAGAGCACTTTGGTTGAAATAATTTTTGATGTATTTGCAGCACGCAATACAGCACTCAAATTTATAGACAAGCGACGTCACAGGGTCTAAACCACAAGCCAGTCAACAGCCCAAATAGGTGGTTGGTAAAGTATTTAATCGTTGATATTTGACATATGATCATTTGTACTCTTTGACGAAACGAATGGCATTCTACCCCAACACCAGGGGCTCTGCTTCAAACCAAAAAGATCTATATATAACACAAGACGGACACATAGGAACAACCACAGGATTCTACCCAACACTAAGGGACATCAAGGAACAACCAAGGATT
>CM042169.1:74125242-74127742 GCA_023376005.1 Doryteuthis pealeii
GGGAACCCAACGGTTCACGTTTTGTCTAGTATATATATATATATTGAGGTAACATAAAAATACGATTCCCGGAACATTTGGTTCAATTTTCTCAATATTAAAAGTATATCAATCGGCTTGTCAGGTCAAGCCTTAACACCAATAAAATTCTCCCGACCGTATTGCCTTCATGATAAGCTCCAACCTCTTTTATCACATATGTGCTAGAAGGCGGTGTCTGAGGGTCTTAGTGTCCTGGTTATGATTTTAAACTGCATCTAATGGTGAAGTTCTAGCTCTGGAGCTCTGGGGAGTTAGAGTACCCGATTACCATTACTCCCAGGTCCACCCTGACCAGAGCGTTAGTACTACTTAGGGTCCCACTTCTGGATTAAATTGAAATAAAAGAGTTTTAAATGATGGTTTAAAAATTGAGTTTTAAAGAATTTTCAATGCCCATCAAGAATAAATAAAACAAAATGTCTTCAGCATTAAACAACCCAACAAGGATTGACATGCCGTAAAATTCAAGCAACTAATTAAGTACAGGCTGATTGCAATAACGATCACATATATAGGTTGGTTCAAAATTAAGGGGTTTATCAATTCAGAATATATACGCTGTGTACCCATTGTTCAAATATGTGGTCTGGTAGCCTGAATATATATATATATAAAGCAATCTACAGAAGCGCGTTTCGGGGTTTCACCCCTCATTAGTGCAGCTATACTTATTTTTCAGCAGCTACCTCTGGTCGGGTTCGAGACCCGAACGAACTTTCGCTCGTCAAGTCTCTTACCGATGGGTCCACAAGCAGCTGCTAAGAATAGAAGGCTGAATAATCGCTATATTTCCTAAACCGGAAATAAACTCACCAGAGGTCTCCAACTTATGTAAACAAGTGTGTGTGTGTGTGTGTGTGTGTTGTGAAGAAAACATGGAAAGAAATCCGACAGTATGTAAGTAAAATCGTAAAGTTGTCGGGGTGGCCTAAAGCCGGTATCAGCCGATCAGTGAGGGAGTCTATCCCCTTTTCACTAACGGTAGATGAAGGAGATTGTTTTTGCGTCTGACGTGGAGAGCGACACCTACCATCAGCTCCTTACTTTACCGCACATATCCCTGTGCGACTCATACGCTTAGTTGGCGAGGGCCGGTATCGAAATAGGAACCTTGTGGTTTCTAACCGAACGCTCTACCGACTGAGCTAACCGGGCCTATAGACAGTATGTAATATTGTGAAAAATTGAAACAACACAAGTTTATAAACGAATAATGTTCATTTCGCCTATTCTGCAGTGTTTCGATAGATCTTCATCAGGGTTTTTGTTAGTTTGGGGAAAAATAAATTATTACTGAAAATTAAAAAAATCTGCGAGCCTCTGTTACTTTATGATCGATCATGAAATGTGATCACATTTCAAGAACTTACATGAGAAAGTTATATGTGTGAGCGTGTTAGAAGTTGCTCTGTTTAGAATGATACGTTTGATAAAAATTTGAAACTTCTGAGATTTAGTTTTATTTCTTCCGTCGCGG
Organism: Doryteuthis pealeii; assembly: GCA_023376005.1. Lineage (NCBI taxonomy): Eukaryota > Metazoa > Mollusca > Cephalopoda > Myopsida > Loliginidae > Doryteuthis > Doryteuthis pealeii. The sequence continues at coordinate 74,126,762 of CM042169.1, forward strand.
TATCAGATTTTTATATTCCGTTTTGAAAATCTTTTGAGTCCCGAGGCGAAGAATTGTCGACGCTGCCATTTAGCGAACAGCGACGTTTCATTGAATGACTAAAACTTTCTTAGCCAATGGCAACGCGTCAGTTATTTGTCACTTCTCAAACTTCGAAACGTCATTCGTAAACTTTTCAAATACACAAGACGAATGTTTTTTCGCTTTTTTTTTCTGTCAGAGCGGGAATTGTTCTTAACAGAGAGTTGGTTGGATGGTTTTATTGTAGTGTAAAAATTATTACCTAAACTTCTACTAATAATGGAGATTCGTAGTCTATCTGTCTGTAACCGAAACAATGTCACTGCTTGCGTCACAATACATAAAATCGTTAATACATATAATAAAGAACAGCTCTTGTTATTTCTCTGAATGTTTGAGATGAGGCTTGATGATTAGTATTATCTGCGTTATTCGGACTATTGTCCTTATCTTCATTGTTATCTGTACAACGGAATGATACCCCCGTGGACTGAATAAAGGGTTAGGTTCAAGGTTCCGTGATAACTCCCGATTACGACAAGAAGGTTCCCGACTACGACAAGAAAGTTCCCGAGTTCGAAAAAGGTTCCGAGTCCGAGAATGTTCCCGAGTCCGACAAGAAATACCTGAAGAAGGCTGGAGGACATATCGACCGAAACGTTGTACAAATAACAATGAAGATGAGGACAATAGCCCGAATAACGCAGATAATACTAAGCTCTGTATTATATATCTTTTTATGTATCTGTCATTTCCTCGTGATATATAGCCGTATAAAGTCATATATAACCCCTCACACACACACACACACACACACACACAAACACACACACATATATATATATATATATATATATATATATATATATATATTAATTTATTTATTTATTCATATTAACTAATACAAATGAAAAGTCTGTCTAACCATTGGTTTCTGAATATCACTTTTTCGGTGTTATT
>CM042169.1:74135242-74160242 GCA_023376005.1 Doryteuthis pealeii
CCGATAAAGTTTTGAAATAAATCAATTCTTAATGGATAATACAATTTTTTTAATAAATACATTTTTCTCTTTAACCCATAGATGGGACCCTAACACGTACTACCACTCCGGGTCAGAGTGGACTGGGAGCAATGGTGATGAAGGGGTGATCTACATTCCCCAAACCTCCAAAACTGGAACCTCACCATCATATAGAGTTTAACGTCATTCCCAGGACATGTAGACCCGCAGCCACCGCCTTCTAGCACCCATATGATAAAAAGGGGTTGGGGATTGCGATAAGGGCAATAAGGTTGGGAAAATCATATAGGTGCTAGGGCTTGACGTGACCAGCCGATTGATCGGAGGGGGCCTCTCCGACCGCCTGTCTAGCCCAAGATAGGGTGGAGTATTGCATGTCATGAACTGCTCATCCACCTGGGCTCTATCCTTAAGCATAATGGGTCGCCACCCACGGCCACATTGGGGGTCTTACCCCTCTGCAGAGGTGCAGTCGGTGCATTCTAACGCCCCACCGACAGGGCGGGTTTCAGAAAGAAATATACAAATATTGAATATGTTGTAAAAGGAGTATTATGTGTTAAGAATGGGTTTACTATACAAATAGCATTATAAATGGTTTTATTATGTGGAAAGTATTGCTACTGATATTACTATAGAGATGAGGACTATGTGTGGGGCATGTGTGTGTATGTGTGTATGTGTGTGTATGTGTGTGTCATAGAGAGAGAGACAGACTGACAACAGAGAGACAGAGAGAGAAAGAGAGATAGATAGATAGATAGATAGATAGATAGTGTGTCTGTGTGTCTACGAATTCCGACACAAAAGTACTGGCATCTTAAGATTGGTTTCAGAATGAAATATACTAGTATAGAAAATGATGTAGCTGGTTCGTTGTGAATGTGTTTATTATATAGATAGTATTGTGTGAATAAAAAGAAGTGAATCCGACGGTATGTAGTATAATAAAAAAAAATGAAAAAAATACAGGTTTAAATGAGTTAAGTGGTGAGTTTATTGGTCGACGCTGCAGTGTTTCGATCTATTAATTAGATCATCTTCAGGGCTTTTGTTGGTATGTGGAAGGTGATAAAAAATGTTTTAATCTCAGAATAAGGAGAAAGGCGAGTTTAATAGTCCTTGTTTATCGGTTTTTAAAAATTTAAGTCTGAGAAAAAAGAACGTGAAAAAATGAACGGTTTTGAAATATGACGTCAAATATTCTTTTTTGCAGTGTGAGTATTAGAATGTGTAAGTGTTTTGTATCGAAAAATCATTGTGCATTTTTTATGTGTTTATGAATGTGTTGGTGCGCGTGTGGTGTATAAATCTTTGGCGATAAATGGAATATGCCCTCAAACACACACACACACACAAACACAACCTTGAGGTTTGTTTCGATTCCATGGTTTTATTGAGAATAATTTTACAATATATTAATAATGGAGATTCGCTTCCGGTTTTTGTCTGTAACAAAAACTACGTCACAGCTTACGTCACATTACCCAAAATCGTCATGACATAGAATAAATACACTGAAAATGTGAACGTGCAACATTAGACAGCCCTCATTGTTTTTTTAAAACAAGTTTTAATAAATACATGTCTGGTATTATATATCTATATATAGTTTGTTTTATTTTAATACATATTTAAAGTTTCCATTTCAAATTGTCTTATTTTTAATCCTTTAATGAATTTGATTATTTTACTTACTTAGGGTACAAACTCGCTGACATTGAATTTTTTACTCCCACCCTTCAGGCAATATGTTTCAAAAATCTATTTTTACATCGCCTGGTTTTTATTTTGCTAGTACAGATAACATTGTAAATGTTTTTATTATATGGAAAGTCTGGATATTACTATAGACACAAGTTTCGTGTGTGTATGTATGTGTGTGTCTTTGTATGTCTGTGTGAGAGAGACGGGGAGAGAGAGAGAGAGAGTAAGAGAGTGAGTGAGAGAGTGAGAGAGAGATAGTGTATCTGTATGTCTATAAATTCCCACCCAAAAGTGCTGGCATCTCAAGATACCTACTGATTTCAGAAAGAAATATACAACTATAGAAAATCATGCATTGGGTTCCTTGAGTATGAGTTTATTATACAGATATTATTGTAAATGCTTTTATTATATGGAAAGTACTGAGAATGATATTTCTATAGAGATAAGGTCTGTATGTATGTGTGTATGTGTGTGTGTGTGTGTGTATATATGTTTATGTTTATGTGTGCGTGCGTGTGTGTGCGTGTGAGTGTGTGCGTGCGTGTCAGAGAGAGGTAGAGATAGATAGTGTGTCAGTATTGCCAGTAGAAAATGATGTAGCGGTTTGATTGATAATGAGTTTACTAAACAGATAGCATTGTAAATGGTTTTATTATATGGAAAGTATTGAGAATGATATGTCTATAGAGAAAGTTTGTGTGTGTGTGTGTTGTGTGTGTGTGTGCGTGTGTATGAGTGTGTGTATGTGTGTGTGTTGTGGTCAGAGAGAGAGAAAGAGAGAGAGAGAGATATAAATAGATATATAGATAGTGTTTCTACGAATTCCTACCCAAAAGTACTGGCATCTTAAGATTGGTTTCAGAAAGAAACATACTTGTATAGAAAATTATTAGCGGGTTCGTTGTGAATGAGTTTACTATACAGATAGTATTGCAAATGGTTTTTATTATATGGAAAGTATTGAGAATGATATTACTATCGAGATAAGGTCTGTATGTATGTATGTGTGTGTGTGTGTGTGTTGTGTGTGTGTGTGTTTGTGTGTGTGTGTGTCAGAGAGAGATAGAGATAGATAGTCTGTCTGTGTGTCTACGAATTCCTACCCAAAAGTATTATCAACAGAAGATACCTACAGATTTCAGAAAGAAATATACTACTATAGAAATTATTTTATTATATGGAAAGTATTAGTAATGATATTACTATAGAGATAAGGTTTGTGTGCATGTGCGTGTATGTGTGTGCATGTGTGTGTGTGTATGAAAGAGAGAGAAATGGAGCGAGAGAGAGAGTGTGTGTGTGACCGTATGTGTGTCTGTGTGTCTACGAATTCCTACCCAAAAGTACTGTCAACTCAAGATACCTACTGATTTCTTTGATGGGAAAGAAAACCTACATAAAACGATGTTCATTTTTATATTTCGCTTGAAATGATGTTTGAGAGATTTGTGTAATTTCCTTGGAGGGAAAGTTTGTATATCATGACAGCTGAACACTGCAACCAATCTGTTCAAATTTCCTGAAAGAAGCAGACAAGCATTTTATTTTGGCATTAGTTTTTTTTATCTCCTCACATTAACAGAGGCAAAGTATATATATATATATATATATATATATATATATATATATATATATATATATATATAAGATCTTAATATTTAGTAGGGACTGATAGATTTATTGAAGATGGCCAAATACAGATATTAGACTAAAAGTCAATTAAATTTTTGATATGTCCCGGGAAAGAATATATTTAGGTTTGGTTTGGTTGGTTGGGTTTTTACGGCATGTCAACCCCTTGGGTTATTTTATGCCGAATACTTCTATTGGTAAAAAAATGTTTAATGCTGACGAAGTTTTGAAATAATTTCATTTTAATGGATAACAAAATTTTGTTTATAAACTCATGTTTTCTATTTAACCCATAGATGGGACCCTAACAGGTACTACCACTCCGGGTCAGAGTGGAACAGAGAGCAATTGTGATGAAGGCGCGCTCCACATTCCCCAAACCTCCAAAACTGGAACCTCACCATCAGATAGAGTGTAACGTCATTCCCAGGACATGTAGACCCGCAGTCACCGCCTTCTAGCACCCATATGATAAAAGGGTTGGGGATTGGGGAATAGGGTTGGGGATTGGGGAATAGGGTTGGGGCAATCATATAGGTGCTAGGGTTTGATGTGACCAGCCGATTGATCGGAGGGGGCCTCTCCGACCGCCCGTCTAGCCTAAGTAAGGGTCTAAGTGGAGTGTTGCATGTCATTGACTGCTCATCCACCATGATTCTATCTTTAAGCATCACGGTTCGCCACCCACGGTCAACAGGTGGCCCCATTGGGGGAGTCTTGCTCCTCTGAAGAGGTGCAGTCTGTGGATTCTAACGTCCCAGCCGACAGGGCGGATGGATAGATTTAGTAGAAGTAGCAGATTGGTAACAGAGTGGTACAATCGAGCCTGTAAGTAATAGTACTGGTGCGACGTCGCAGTCGTAGGCATTGTACCTCTATATTGTTCTGTACTTATGACTGACACCAGCCAATCATATTACTGGGAGGGGGCACAGGTGTATGCATATTCATTACGTCAATTTTTAGTCAACAAAAAATCGTAAACAGACAAGCATTTAATTTTGATATTGTTTTTATCTCCTCACATTAACAGAGGCAAAGTACGGACTGATAGATTTATTGAAGATGGCCAAATACAGATATTAAACTAAAAGGCGATTAAGTTTTTGATATGTCACGTGAAGGGATATATTTAGTAGAAGTAGCAGATTGGTGCGGCCACGTAACAGAGTGGTATAATCGAGCCTATAATTAATAGTACTGGTGCGACGTCGTAGTCGTACCTCTACATTTCTCTGTATCTATGGCTGACACCAACCAATCATATTACTGTGAGGGGAGACCCAGGTGTATACACATTCATTACGTCAATATTTAGTCAACGAAAAATCGTAAACAGACAAGCATTTTATTTTGACATTTTTTTTTATTTCCTTATATTAAAAGATGGGTGACTACTCCTTAATAGCATGTACTGTAAAAAATAAACATATATATACCGACTCCTCCACATGGGTAGTAGTTGATGCAAGATCAATTTTTGTTATCTCTTTACTTTTTGTCAATGGGCATCTATATCATATAATATATCATAGCAATAAAATTAAAATAAACATATATATCTGTAGAGTTTTTAAGTGCCATCCTTGGTCATGAAAAGGGCTCAAAGAAAGTCCTATGTTATGGAATCCTTTGGTAAGCGTATAAGTCCTATCCTGTGTATTGGTAAAGGACCAGTAATTTAATCCTATGTCCGTCGTCAATGAGTGTTACAGTAATTATGACCAGTAGGGTTGGTTAAGTATTGTATCAGCCTCAGAGTACTGTCAGTGATTGGCCAAGGAATAGATCACATAATCTCGCCTAGTATAAGTATGGGCGAGGATCTAGCACACACCTTATATACCAAATTTCTAGGGCACCTCATGTGATGTAATGGTTACCAAGCTAGATTAGCAGACCATTGTTAGTGAGTTCGATTCTCACTGTGTGCCCCACACTTCTGTCCTTGTGCAACATCGGAGCTAAGCTTAGTAAATAACTATATACCAAATTTCTAGGGCACCTCACGTGGTCTAATGGTTAACAAGCTAGATTTGCAGACCCTTGTTAGTGAGTTCGAGTCTCATTGTGCGCCCCACACTTCTGGACTTTTCCAAATCTAAGCTATGCTTACTAAATAACTATATCACAAATTTCTCAACAATATCAGGCGGTTGGTCTAATGGTTAGAGTCATAGGAAATGGAATTGTCGAACCGAGTTAAATTCCTGGACGAAGCTGTTTGCTTTTTACCTTGGGAAAGGTATGAATCCAAATCTCCCTCCAGCTATGGGTAAATAGCAGGGAAGCCTGAGCTCTTGACCATGACTAGGTAACCAGTCTAGGAGTTTGAGTTTGAGTTTTGTTTAACGGCATATCAAACCAGTCTAGGAGAAGCAAAACTCTGAATTCAAACCCGTTAAACTCCGCTTAAGAAATTGACCTTGTGTCGCATCCTGCACGTGCGGAGGGGTTGGTAAACATATATATACCAACCCCTCCACAATTGTTTAAGCGGAGTTCAACAGGTTTGAATTCAGAGTTTTCCTTCTCCTAGACTAGTTGCCTAGGTCTTTGTTCGGAATCAGACAAACGTTTGCATGGGTGACAGCTATAAATAACTTGAAAACTCAAAGAGAAAATCAGTAATTTGCAATTTAAATATTTGAAAATTAGACGACATAAAAATAAATAAACGAAGATCATACATTGAGAATCACCCTAAATCAATTCAAATAAAAGTAAAAATGAAATTAAAATATGAAATTAAAATAATTTACCCCACCAGGAATTTCTAATTACCATTCCTTGTTTACAAGGCGTCGAAGACTCCACCCTTTTTACCAAAGGGTTTTCTCAAAGGAATTCCGCGAAATGAATCTGAAATTTTGATTCATCAAAGATGTTTGTGTGATAACGATGTATTCTTTGTTGGTTTTTCTTGTTTCTTGTTTCTTTTTTTTATTTCTTTTATTAGAAAAACCTTTAAAGAATTTGTTTCTCTTGTAGAACCAATAGATAAATAAATAAATTCAATAACATTTATTTAGGCGTTGTTTCCCTTCCGTATTGACATTGTCCTTTTAAGATTTTTTTTCTTTTTTCTTTTTCAAATATTAATTTTAAAGAAAATTCCTCAAGGCGTTTGGCCTTCAAAACTCTCCAGGAATAAATAGATAGATAAATAAATAAATAAAGTTAGCTTTTTAGTTTATTCAATACATAAACCATAAACAAGTGTTTGAATGGGCCAATTATTAAATAAAACGACGAACAAAGGGCAAACACGAATACGTCATGTCATTGTTATCTATATTTTTCTGATTTCATTTACAAATAACAACAATAAAAATAAAATAATTATTTAAAGAAAGATAGATAAAGAAATACAGAAATGCAACATCTTTCTGGAAATATTCTTGTGTTCTTCTGGAGGGCCTTAAAGATTTCGGCTAAACCATTTAAAGATTCGACACTGGCATTTAGAAAATCTTATCCTAAACTGCTCTCAGGCGAGATATTAGCGTTTACTTAAAAATGTTTCGCGAATTTTCTGAGTTAAAGGTGCTTGAGTAAGTCAAGCCTTTAATGCATTTTCCCCAAACGCTTGACACGTTATAATACATATGATTAACTGATTGATTTGAACGGCATCCAGCCCATCAGGGTTACTTGATACGTAGGGGTTAGGGAATCATGTTCATTTTATCTTATTATAATGGAGATTGTGTGTTTTTCTGTCTGTAACCGAAACTATATTACTACTCAAGTCACAATTCCTTAGTTATTTACGTCACATTCTCCATGATTCTATTTCTATTTAAACCTCAATTAATAATAAAACTGTTTGACATTATTAATACTGTTGGCCTTACTAAATACTAAATACATGCAATTGTATTTATATTACACAAAAATACAGTTTTCAGTGTAAACGTAAAGCTAATTTGCATATTGATATTAAAAAAACTGATTTTAATAAATATGTGCTTGGTATTATTGATTTCTAATTGTTTGGTTTTATCTTAATGAATATGAGTAAAAATCTCTTCAATAAATCCTAAAGAAATTCATTAACAAGAAGAAATAACTGTAATTTTATTCTTTACTTCCTATTTAACTAAATAGTTAAATTAGGAAAATTTAGCATTGAAAAACGGAAGTGAGAAAGAGTAAGTTCAGTTGTTCTATTTTCCGATTATACCCCCTCCGTTTCAAATCTTTTTATTTGAATTCTTAATTAGTTTCATTAGCCTTTCTGATTTAATCTAATATTTTATTACATTTAAACATAAATACTTGCACCCGGAGGGTGCATATATTTGCTAGTATATATAATTTTTCTATATAGTTATTTCATAACTAATAAACCAAATCCCATACCTAGGTTGGTAATTCTTAATTGGTTCCTCGTTATTTTAAACTTTTAGAATATACACATTGAAGTAAATATTAAAATAAAGAAAGAAAATATTTTTAGTATTGTAAAATAACGGGTGCAAGAAAAATAAAACATTTATTGCTGACATGCAATACTCCACTTTGGCCCTATCTTGGGCTAGACGGGCGCTCGGAGAGGCCCCCTCCGATCGATCGGCTGGTCACGTCAAGCCCTAGTACCTATATGATTTTCCCAACCCTATTGCCCTTATGGCAACCCCCAACCCCTTTTATCATATGGGTGCTAGAAGGCGGTGGCTGCGGGTCTACATGTCCTGGGAATGACGTTAAACTCTATCTGATGGTGAGGTTCCAGTTTTTGGAGGTTTTGGGGAATGTGGAGCACCCTTCATCACCATTGCTCCCTGGTCCACTCTGACCGGAGTGGTAGTACTTGTTAGGGTCCCATCTATGGGTTAAATAGAAAAATGTATTTATAAAAAATTGTGTTATCCATTAAAAATTGATATATTTCAAAACTTTATCGCATTAAATGACCCACTGAGGTTGATATGCGTAAAACAAAACAAACCAAACCAAACATTTATTGCAAAAATATGCACATAAAATGAGGGTTCAATTTATTTTATAGTAGGAATTTACGAGTAACAAATTAAGGATTACCGAAGTATCACCTCTACAGAGTAATAGCAATAAAGGGACGAATTCTTGTGGCTGTTAATGACTTGTAACATTCCACTTGGCCCCATTGGGGGAGTCTTAACCCTCTGCAGAGGTGCAGTCGGTGCATTCTAACGCCCCAGCCGACAGGGTGGTATTCAGATAGAGATGTATCTAAAAATTACAGACACATTGGTTTTTTGATCAGAATTATCTTAAATCGGATATTTGATTTTCTGACAATAACAGACGTGTTTTTAATAGTCGATTGTGTGAACATCTTTTTTTTTTCCTTCGATATTGGAATGTAAATTTTTAAAAGATTGTGACACTCCCACCCACTTACTGTCTGCGGCACACCTGGTTGTTGAGTCAACATCACTTACAATTTCATACACAGCAGTAGGCCCAAGTCTTTTCAAATGACAATAACACAACGGCTACACTGGCCGAATCCTATATTCGAAATCCTATCTCTGCGATTGTCAAATACGAGTAGAATGGTAGGAACTCTTCACTTACAGTGGAATGGTTTGTATCTGACAGCCCTTCATTGCGATGTATATCAAAATGTAATCTTCCCCTGAGTTACCCTCGAATTGGTATCTATTTCGAATCTCTCACATCCCAGTTCATATTGACCCGGTTTTATATTTAGAAAACGATTTTCCGCGGATCTGAGTAATCACTGACAGATCATTTGTTGAGGAAACGAACTGGAAGCTGGTTCGTGAGAAAACATCACCTACAATTTTGTTGTGAGGTTTTAAGCGGTCAAATACGAACAAAACGACGGGTAACAAATGTAGGAAAATGTATTAACAAAAGTAGACAAATACAATACAGAGAAGTGGGAATTACGTCCGACAAATAGAATTGTGAGCTGACTCGCATTGGCTTACTCTCAAACCACTATTGTCCCTGTTACTTATAGTAACCGTCGGCGCATTCATTTAGTCTTATAGGGTGTATCACCTATAACAAATTTTATAACCAGCGGTAGACTTCAGCAATCTCAATGACCATTTCACAAAAATTATTATTCTAACTCTATTTCGTATATGGAAACTCCCAACGCTTTTTTATAACATATGTGCTAGAAGGCTCTGACTGAGGGTTTATTGTTCTGGATATGACGTCAAAATCTATCTGATGAGGATGTTCCAGTTCTGGAACAATGGCGAATGTGTAGTACCCTACATCACCATTAATCCGAGGTCCACACTGACCCGGTGTGATAGTACCTATTAGCGTCCAATCTATGGCTTAAATAGAAGAAAGTAGTTTAAGATGTGTTTAAAAAAATTGTGTTTGAAAAACAAATTGGGTACCTACAAGATGAATAACAAAACGTCTTCCGTATGAAATAACCCAACAAAGGTTGACGTGCCGTAAACTGTCTCTGCGATTGTCAGCCTATGCAGAGAAGATTTCCTCGTTGATAGTAAACTGGTCTGTGGCCTCAACAAATCCAATTTTCCATAAACACCGGCACTCTGGTGGAAATACTATATTAGAAATCTACCTCTGCAACCAAAATTATTATTCCAATTCTATTTCGTTTATGGAAACTCCCAACGCTTTTTTATAACATATGTGCTAGAAGTCCCTAGCTGAGGGTCTTATCGTTCTGGATATCACGTCAAAATCTATCTGTTGGGGATGTTCCAGTTGTGGAGATCTGGCAAATGAGGAGTACCCCTTCATCACCATTAATCCCTTGGTCCACTCTGACCCGGTGTGGTAGTACAATCTATGGCTTAAATAGAAGAAAATGATTAGTATTATCTGCGTTATTCGGACTATTGTCCCCATCTTTATTGTTATTTGTACAACGTTTCGGTCGGTATGCCCCCGGCCTTCTTCAGGTATTTTTTTTATCGGACTCGTGAACCTTCTCGGACTTTGAAGGTTCCCGACTACGACAAGAAGGTTCCCGAGTCCGAGAAGGTTCTCGAGTCCAAAAAGAAATACCTAAAGAAGGCCGGAGGGCATATCGGCCGAAACATTGTATAATTACCAATAAAGATGGGAACAATAGTCCGAATAAGACAGATAATACTAGAAGAAAGAAGTTTAAAATGTGTTTTAAAAATTGAGATTGAAAAACAAATTGAGTACCTATCAAGATGAATAAAACAAAACGTCTTCGGTATAAAATAACTCAATAAGGGTTGACATGACGTAAAATCCAACCAATGTATCTCTGCGATTGTCAATGTTCTGATTTATCAGAACGATTGTCAGTGTTCTGATTTTTCAGAACAATTGTCAGTGTTCTGATTTTTCAGAACGATTGTCAGTGTTCTGATTTTTCAGAACAATTGTCAGTGTTCTGATTTTTCAGAACGATTGTCAGTGTTCTGATTTTTCAGAACAATTGTCAGTGTTCTGATTTTTCAGAACAATTGTCAGTGTTCTGATTTTTCAGAACAATTGTCAGTGTTCTGATTTTTCAGAACGATTGTCAGTGTTCTGATTTTTCAGAACGATTGTCAGTGTTCTGATTTTTCAGAACGATTGTCAGTGTTCTGATTTTCTCACTGATAGATTTGCATCTGACAGCCAGACAGACTAATCACTGATACAGATCATTTGTTGAGGAACGAACAGGAAGCTGGTTCATCACCTATAATTTTATACGTATCGGTAGGTCTCAGCAACTCTAATTCCATAAAGACTGGAACTCTTGTTGAAATAATACATTAGAAACCCCATCTTTGAGACATATATGATTGTCCGGAAGCGCGTGGTGTAATGGACTCGTCGCCCCGAGTTCAAATCCTGGACGTTGCATTTCACTTAACCCTAATACCCTTGGGAAAGGTAGGAATCCTACTCTCCCGCCAGCTATGAGTAAATAGTAGGGCAGACTGTGCTCTTTAATCTTGGTTAGGCAACCGGTCTAGGAGAAGGAAAACTCTAAATTCAAACATGTTGAACTCTGCTTAAGAAATTGACCTTGTGTCATATCCAGCTCGTGTGGAGGGGTTGGTAAATATATATATTGTCCGGACCCTATATCTCTTTTGGCAAGCCCCAACACGGTGAGGCCTGGGTATGATGTTAAACTTTATCAGATGATCGAGTTCCACTTCTGGGGCCCTGTGGAGCACCCCATCATAATCATTACTCCCAAGTCCACACTGACACGAAGTGGTAGTACATGCTAAAGTAGCATCTATAGGTTAAAAAGAACAAGAAAAGGTTCGAAAATGTGTTTTAAATAAAATTGAGTTTACAAAAAATTGAGTATCCATCAAGAATGAATAAAACAAGATGTCTTTGGTATAAAATGACTCAATGGGTTGACATGCCGTAAAATCCAACCAAGTAATCGAACAATCTGACAGTCTTTCATAGTCATGTATATTAAAATGTATTCCTCCTCTGAGTTACATTGGAATTGGTATCAATTTTGAATCTCTCAACAGCTCAGTTCATTTTTACCGGGTTTTATATTTAGAAAAAGATTTTCCACGGATCTGCGTAATTACAGGAGTAGATCACTGGTTTGAGGAAGGAACAGGAAGCTGTTTCTTGAGACAACAACACCTAGAATTTCATACATAGCGATAGACCTCTGCAATCACAATGGCCATAAAACACCGGTGACTCTGGCTGAAAAACTATGATTTAAATCCTATCTCTGCGACCTAAATGATTATTCCAACTCTATTTTGATTGTGGAAACTCCCAATGTTTTTTTATAACATATGTGCTAGAAGGCACTGGCTGAGGGTCTTATTGTTCCAGTTCTGGAACAATGGCGAATGTGTAGTACCCCTACATCTACCTTTAATCCGAGGTCCACACTGACCCGGTGTGATAGTACCTATTAGCGTCCAATCTATGGCTTAAATAGAAGAAAAGTAGTTTAAGATGTGTTTTAAAAAAATTGTGTTTGAAAAACAAATTGGGTACCTACCAAGATGAATAAAACAAAACGTCTTCCGTATGAAATAACCCAACAAAGGTTGACATGCCGTAAACTGTCTCTGCGATTGTCAGCCTATGCAGAGAAGATTTCCTCGTTGATAGTAAACTGGTCTGTGGCCTCAACAAATCCAATTTTCCATAAAACACCGGCACTCTGGTGGAAATACTATATTAGAAATCCTACCTCTGCAACCAAAATTATTATTCCAATTCTATTTCGTTTATGGAAACTCCCAACGCTTTTTATAACATATGTGCTAGAAGTCCCTAGCTGAGGGTCTTATCGTTCTGGATATCACGTCAAAATCTATCTGTTGGGGATGTTCCAGTTGTGGAGATCTGGCAAATGAGGAGTACCCCTTCATCACCATTAATCCCAGGTCCACTCTGACCCGGTGAGGTAGTACCTGTTAGGGTCCAATCTATGGCTTAAATAGAAGAAAATGATTAGTATTATCTGCGTTATTCGGACTATTGTCCCCATCTTTATTGTTATTTGTAGAACGTTTCGGTCGGTATGCCCCCGGCCTTCTTCAGGTATTTTTTTTATCGGACTCGTGAACCTTCTCGGACTTTGAAGGTTCCCGACTACGACAAGAAGGTTCCCGAGTCCGAGAAGGTTCTCGAGTCCAAAAAGAAATACCTAAAGAAGGCCGGAGGGCATATCGGCCGAAACGTTGTACAATTACCAATAAAGATGGGAACAATAGTCCGAATAAGACAGATAATACTAGAAGAAAGAAGTTTAAAATGTGTTTTAAAAATTGAGATTGAAAAACAAATTGAGTACCTATCAAGATGAATAAAACAAAACGTCTTCGGTATAAAATAACTCAATAAGGGTTGACATGACGTAAAATCCAACCAATGTATCTCTGCGATTGTCAGTGTTCTAATTTTTCAGAACGATTGTCAGTGTTCTGATTTTTCAGAACGATTGTCAGTGTTCTGATTTTTCAGAACGATTGTCAGTGTTCTGATTTTTCAGAACGATTGTCAGTGTTCTGATTTTCTCACTGATAGATTTGCATCTGACAGCCAGACAGATACAGATCATTTATTGAGGAACGAACAGGAAGCTGGGTCGTGAGACAACATCACCTATAATTTTATACGTATCGGTAGGTCTCAGCAACTCTAATTCCATAAAAACTGGAACTCTTGTTGAAATAATATATTAGAAACCCCATCTTTGAGACATATATGATTGTCCGGAAGCGCATGGTGTAATGGACTCGTCGCCCCGAGTTCAAATCTTGGACGTTACATTTCACCTAAAATGGGAAAGGTAGGAATCCTACTCACCCTCCAGTTATGGGTAAATAGTAGGGCAGACTGGGCTCTTTAATCTTGGTTAGGCAACCGGTCTAGGAGAAGGAAAACTCTGAATTCAAACATGTTGAACTCCGCTTAAGAAATTGACCTTGTGTCATATCCAACTCGTGTGGAGGGGTTGGTAAATATATATATTGTCCGGACCCTATATCCCTTTTGGCAAGCCCCAACACGGTGAGGCCTGGGTATGATGTTAAACTTTATCAGATGATCGAGTTCCACTTCTGCGGCCCTGTGGGGCACCCCATCATACTCATTGGCCCCAAGTCCACACTTACCTGAAGTGGTAGTACATGCTAAAGTAGCATCTATAGGTTAAAAAGAACAAGAAAAGGTTCGAAAAATGTGTTTTAAATAAAACTGAGTTTGCAAAAAATTGAGTATCCATCAAGAATGAATAAAACAAGATGTCTTTGGTATAAAATGACTCAATGGGTTGACATGCCGTAAAATCCAACCAAGTAATCGAACAATCTGACAGTCTTTCATAGTCATGTATATTAAAATGTATTCCTCCTCTGAGTTACACTGGAATAGTTATCTATTTCGAATCTCTCGAAAATGTTCTAAAAAATGGGTTTTAGATAAAAGTTAACAAAAAAACTGAGTACCCATCAAGAATGAATAAAACAAAACGTCTTTGTCAGAAAATGACACAATGGGTTGACATGCTGTAAAATCTAACCAACTATCCAGACAATCTGGCAGTCTTTCTTTGTTATGTATATCAAAATGTATTCCTCCTCTGGTTTACCCTGGAATTGGTATCTATTTCGAATCTCTCAACATCCCAGTTCATATTGACTCGGTTTTATATTTAGAAAAAGATTTTCCACGGATCTGCGTAAATACAGGAGTAGATCACTGGTTTGAGGAAGGAATAGGAAGCTGTTTCTTGAGACAACATCACCTAGAATTTCATACGTAGCGGTAGACCTCTGCAATCACAATGGCCATAAAACACCGGTGACTCTGGCTGAAAAACTATGATTTAAATCCTATCTCTGCGACATAATGATTATTCCAACTCTATTTTGATTGTGGAAACTCCCAATGTTTTTTTTATAACATATGTGCTAGAAGGATCTGGCTGAGGGTCTTATTGTTTTGGTTATCACATCAAAATGTATCTGATGGGGATGTTCCAGTTCTGAAGCCCTGGCGAATGTGTGTACCCCTTCATCACCATTAATCCCAGGTCAACTCTGACCCGGAGTGGTAGTACCTGTTAGGGTCCAATCCATGGCTTAAATAGAAGAAAGGGAGTTTAATATGTGTTTTAAAAATTTAGTTTGAAAAAAATTGGGTAATTATCAAGATGAATAAAACAAAACCTTTTTGGCATAAACTAACCCAACAAGGGTTGACATATTGTAGAATTGAACCAATCTATCTCTGAGATTGTCAATGTATGTAAAGCCGAGTAGAATCTTATGTTTTCCTCACTGATAGGTAACTGTTTTGTATCTGACAGTCTTTCATTGCCATCTATATTAAAATAAGATCGTATATATAGGGCATTCTTATTGAAGAAGGAGTTATTTTGCAGACAAATATTGAATTTAGTTTTCTCTCCCGGAATGAGAAAAAGGTCCTCTTAAGTTTAATGTTAAGTTATTTTGTTGTGCATTGCGTATGTGATTTAAAAATAGAGTTATCTGCTGTAGAGAAATTGAAGACGAAGATTTTCCTCTGATTTTGTCTGAGTGCATCGATCCAAATTATAAAAGGCCAGGCTTATTCGATATCCATTTTCCAATGCATTCTTATTGTAAAACACTTCCCAATACATTACTGTTTGAGAACTGCGCGTTGACTGTACTACTGGGTTAACATGGTCTTCGTATCTATTTCGAATCTTTCAACATCCCAGTTCATATTGACCCCGTTTTATATTTAGAAAAAGATGTTCGGAGTTCTGCGTAATCATGGTAAGCCCTAAACCTTTTTATCGTATATCTGCTAAAATTCGGTGACTGAGGGTCTTAATGTCCTGGGTATAACGTTAAACATTATCTGGTAGTGAAGTTCCAGTCCTGGAGCCCTGGCAAATGTAGTGTACTTCTCCATGATCATTACTTTCAGGTCTAAACTGACCCGAAGAAGTAATAGTAACTGTTACAGTCCCATTTATGGGTTAAATAGAACAAAAATGTTCCAAAAAATGGGTTTTAGAAAAAAGTTAACCCAAAAAATTGTATACCCATCAAGAATGAATAAAACAAAACGTCTTTGGCAGAAAATGACACAATGGATTGACATGCCGCAAAATCTAACCAACTATCCAAACAATCTGGCAGTCTTTCTTTGTTATGTATATCAAAATGTATTCCTTCTCTGGTTTACCCTGGAATTGGTATCTATTTCGAATCTCTCAACATCCCAGTTCATATTGACCCGGTTTTATATTTAGAAAAAAGATTTTCCGCGTATCTGAGTAATCACTGGCACATAACACTGGTTTGAGGAACCAACAGGAAGCAATGACAGTTTCCTGGAATAAGAGGAATAAGTGGTCATGTGGAAAGTGATTATTTATTTATTTATTCTTCAAAGTTAAAGGTTAGCAAAACCCGGTAAAAATATATTTTAACGCCCATTTACAATAGTGGTAAAATTTTATAACCAAATCTTTCAATAATATTCTGTTTATAGAATAACACAAGTTATAGATATACTGCTTGTGGTGTAAGGGTTATCGACACAGGAAATTGACACGGCGATCAGAGTTCGATTCCTAGACGAGGCAGTTTACGTGTCACATAGCGTTAATACCCTTGGGAAAGGTATGTATCTAACTATCGGTTAAATCGAACTTAATGGACCTAAATTCCACCATCGCATGTCGCACTGCCGAAAGAAAAAAATAGCAAAAAAACAGTGAGGCGTAACACAGATTCTCAAAGATACGGCGTTGCAAGTTAACTGATCTGAAAAAATGTAACAGTTTTTAAATAAAATAACTGGTGCATCATATCTTTTATTCATTAATATAACTAGCAAATATATGCACCCTCCGGGTGCAAGTATTTAAGTTTTAATGTAATAAAATATTGTATTAAATTGGAAAGGCTAATGAAACTAAATAAGAATACAGATAAAAAGATTTGAAACAGAGGGAGTATAATAACAGATTTGAAACAGAGGGAGTATAATAAAAAATGGAACAACTGAAACTTACTCTTCCATCACTCTTGTCTTTCATTGATATTTTTTCTAATCTAAGTATTTAGTTATAAGGGGAATAAAATGATAGTTATTTTATATTGTTAATGGATTTCATTTAAGATTCATTGAAGAGATTTTTGCTTATATTCATTAAAATAAAACCAAACAGTTAGAAATCAATAATACTAAGCACATATTTATTAAATTCGATTTTTTAATATTAATATGCAAATTAGCCTTCCCATTCACACTGTAAACCGCTATTTTGTTGTATATATAAATATAATAGCATGTTCTCAGTATGTAGACATGTTTTAACAGTATTAATAATGTAAGACAATTTTATTAATAATTGATAAAAATAAAATCATGGAGAATGTGATGTCAATAACTAAGAGAATTGTGACTTGAGTAGGAATATAGTTTCGGTTACAGACAGAAAAACACACAATCTCCATTATAATAAGATGTCATTAAATTCGGTTAATTCCCTGATATTTGTTTTTTTTTTTCTTTCGGCAGGGTAACATACTGCGACAGGGTGGCAGGCTGGAATTTAGGTCCATTAAGTTCGATTTAACTCAACTATCTCTCTCTGACCTGACAACCCACGCAAACCCGAGCAAGAAATATTATTCAAGCAGAATTTTGACGAAGCCCTCTCCCACCAACAAATTAAGTATGTTGGCATGTTTATTTGTCCCTGGTTTGTATCCATCTTTATGCCCTGTTATTTATGCCCTCATAAGGATTTTAATGCATTTCATAGATAATTCTGGTACTTAACTAGTGTACAACTAGTCGATATTCAAACTGGTACTGTTTCCCAGAAAATAAGACATAATTTTTTAAAGCATTTTGACTCAAATATTTTGATAATCTTATTACCAACCAACAGACCATCTTTCTTAATGACTGTGCAATATACACATAGTGATTACCAACTGATGAACCCCCTTTCAAATGACTACACAACAGAACCATAGTGATTACCAACTGATGTACCCCCTTTCAAATGACTACACAACAGACCCATGATTATTACCAACTGATGAACCCCCTTTCAAATGACTAAACAACAGACCCATAGTGATTACCAACTGATGGACCCCCTTTCAAATGACTACACAACAAATCCATAGTTATTACCAACTGATGACCCCTTTCAAATGATTACACAACAAACCCATAGTGATTACCAACTGATGGACTCCCTTTCAAATGACTACACAACAGACCATAGTTATTACCAACTGATGGACTCCCTTTCAAATGATTACACAACAGACCCATAGTGATTACCAACTGATGGACTCCCTTTCAAATGATCACACAACAAACCCATAGTGATTACCAACTGATGAATGATCATACAACAGACCCATAGTTATTACAACTGATGGACCCCCTTTCAAATGACTGTACAGCAGACCCATAGTTATTACCAACTGATGGACCCCCTTTCAAATGATTACACAACAAACCCATAGTTATTACCAACTGATGGACCCCCTTTCAAATGACTAAACAACATACCCATAGACAGGGCTTATATTAATGTTCACTCCGAAATATAACACTAGGGCTTATTTTCGAGGTATGTCTTATTCTTCATATATCGTAAAACGACAATACGAAGTAGAAAATTAAGAAATTTCTAAATTAACAGAAATTACGAAAAATATCTGCATTTATTTACCATTAAAGGATCGGTTTAGCTCAGTCAGTAGAGCGTTCGGCTAGGAATCACAAGGTTCCTCGTTCGATACCGGCCCTCGCCAACTCAGCGTATGAGTAGCACAAGGACCTGTACCGTAAATTGTGCGAGGGTATGAAATCAAAGCTGTGTAATTTATGAAGTGATCTTATTTGCCTATGCTTATTTCTTTCGTCTGTCTGCTCAAGAAAATTAAAGTTTGTAATTTGTGTGTGTGGCGTAGCTACAGTTTTTCCTGGGCATGTGGATCAATATCACAAGGAAACACGCATCGATTGATCATTGACGAAGACGAGTGTTTGCGTCACATAATACGATTGTGAAGAATGCTTATTTCTTTCGTCTCTCTGCCACTCTCAACTAGGGCTTATTTTAAGAGGAGAGTTATTGTTCTGCAATTCACTGGAAGTTCTTACCCATGTAGCCTGCCCGTAGTACATTGGAAACAGATAATTGATGAAGACGAGTGTTTGCATCACATGATGTGATTGTGAAGAATGCTTATTTCTTTTGTCTGTCTGCCGCTCTCAGCTAGGGCTTCTTTTAATGGGGGGGAAGCTTATGTTGGATTATTTTAAGATATAAGGTGCTGAAGACTACAACTTATATTTATAGAGTGTTCCAAAACAGCGGTGGCTTAATTGACCAATCAAAAACGCCCAAATATGTATTTAATTGTATTTGATAAATTCTCCAAGAATTACTCGCTAAAAGCACAGATCAACAAAGACGAGGATTATAAAACTCTCTACTTCAAGAGAGGGTCAACTCTGATACAACTCCTACTTCAAGGACAGATCAACAGAAAAGGATTACACAACTTTCTACTTCAAGACAGGATCAGCTTTGATAAAACCCCTACTTTAAGGACAGATCATCAGACAAGGATTAAAACTAATACTACCTCTTTCTACTTCAAGAAAGGATGAAACGGTATGTCTCAAAGGATCTCCACTGTAAAACTGCTTTCGACTACAGGCCTAAAATGACGATAAGAATCGTAAAAACGTATTCTGAAATTACCCTGAAAAATCCCACTAGGTTTTATTTTGCAGGTAGGCCTTATTTTCTGGAAAAAAAACACGGTAGATACAGGGTAATCCCGAAGGAAAGATCATCTATTTTATTAACCAACAAAAGTTCCTTCTTATTAGTTATTTACTAAGCTTAGCTGTGGCCCAAGTTCTGAAATATGAGGCACCCAATGAGAAACACCTTGACTTGCCTGTATCAAGTTTGCCAACGTGTTTTACGAAAAAGTTCGCAATTCGTTGACTACGATTCCGGCAACAAGGCAATCTTTCATTATTTTTCCTTTGAGGACGCCCCTTGTCGCCTACTCGATTTTTTTTACTTGATACTTCTTACTCCATTTAATACTCTGATAATTTCTCAAGAGAATTGGAAGGATGGTATCCATTTTTAAAACTTTTTTTTTTGTTTTAGAGTTGAGAAAATCTTTGAAAGAAAACTAATCATCTTCTCGTTAAAACTTTTGTCAACGATTGAAAATCCTTGAAATCAATGGTTTGTTGATTACAGCTCAGATAAGTGTATGAAAATCTATATACACATACACGTATTCCTTAAAAGTAACACTGACATCATCTTGCAACATCTTTTTAAAATGAGATCTCCACCCTGTCGGCTGGGGTGTTAGAATGCATCGACTGCATCTCTGCAAAGGGGTAAGACTCCCCCAATGAGGCCACCTGTTAGGTGGGGACCCGTGATGCTTAAGGATAGAACCCAAGTGGAGGAGCAGTTCATGACCTGCAATACTCCACTTTGGCCCTATCTTGGGCTAGACGGGCGGTCCGAGAGGCCCCCTCCGATCAATCGGCTGGTCACGTCAAGCCTTAGCACCTATATGATTTTCCCAACCCTATTGCTCTTATGGCTAGCCCCAACCCCTTTTTATCATGGGTGCTAGAAGGCGGTGACTGAGGGTCTACATGTCCTGGGAATTACGTTAAACTCTATCTGATGGTGATATTCCAGTTCTGGAGGTTTGGGGAATGTGGAGCACCCCTTCATCACCATTTCTCCCTGATCCACTCTGAGCCGGAGTGGTAGTACCTGTTAGGATCCCATCTATGGGTTGAATAAAAAAACATGTGTTCATAAACAAAATTGCATTATGCATTAAGAATGAATTTATTTCACAGCTTTGTCGGCATTAAATAACCAACCGAGGTTGATATGCCGTAAAACAAAACAAACAAAACATAAAATAAGATATAGGTGTTGCTTATCCGATTAATTTGGCACAGGTACACAGGTGAAGGTTCTAGTCATGACTTGAATCACATCAAAGTTATCCTAAAAAAATAGACGAATAAAAATTATTTTAATACAATTAATTTGCGCATATATCTATTTAAACCATAGATGGTACCCCAACAGATACTACCACTCTGTGCAAGAGTGAACCTGGGAGTAATGACAATCTCCTCAGATGTGCCATGATCCAAGAGATGTTAGGAAATGGAAATTGTCTATTAATATTGTATTGATATTGTAATATGTAACCGTGTGGTCTTTTCCCAAGCTGGTGGTCCCGACTCCCCCTTTAGAAAAGGGTATGTATTATTTTACTAAATTTTTACTTTTCTTAAATTTGATTTTATTGTTTTATTTGATTTTACGGCCTGTCGTCCCGCTTATGATTAGTTTATGCCAAGAGGTTAGAGAAGTATGTTCATTGTTCTTATTTATATTGTTGTTTTTGGGGGGAGATTATGTGCTTAATTGAAGTCATACCTAATTTTAAAATTAATTGGTTATAATTAAATGAATTAGCCATTTATATCGATTTTATGCAAGGCGTAAACAAATAGAGAAAAGGTCAATCTCTGTATGTACATTTCAGCATATTAGGCCTCATCAGCAGAGTTATAGACAGGGCGGTGCTTTGTGCGTGATTCGAACCCTATATATATATATATAATATATATATATATATATATATATATATATATATATAAAGGAAAAGTTGACTTACCGGTTAATTTGGTCACGATGGTTAGTAAGTGTGGAATTCAGAGGGGTAAGTCAGCGATATGACAAATACAAAGAGCTCACTACTAAGTAGAGCAAATTTATTATAAAATGGGTTCAAGAGATAACCTACTCGAGTTTCACCATGAGGATCTTCAGGGTTAAATCCACTAAATTAATCGAGACACCGATGTGTGGTCATTGCAATGACCAAACACGTGGAAACGACTGCTATTAATCGGTGTCTCGATTAATTCAGTGGATTTAAACCTACTCGAGTTTCATCATAAGGATCTCATGATGAAACTCGAGTAGGTTATCTCTTGTACCCATTTTATAATATATATATATATATATATATATAAAGATAATCTACTGAGTCAGACGAACCTACTATTAGTTTCGCATAAAGCTCTTCAGGGCTAAAATCTGTCAGATTTTAGCCCTGAAGAGCTTTATGCGAAACTAATAGTAGGTTCGTCTGACTCAGTAGATTATCTTTATTACTTGGCTCTACTTAGGTATCGAGCACTTTTTACAAATTAGCTTCTCCTAGCGGTTATATGAATATATATATATCTTATATACATATATATACATATAAATTGTTTTTTCTTTTGGCCAAATACTATACCAATAGATTATTTTTTGTTGGTACGAATATCTTGGTCTTTTCTTTTTTTCAAAATTTTTTTTCTTCCTGGTTGATGTTTGGTAGTATATTTTTACAATCAAACTCTCTGCCGGGTTTTTTCTCTCCGCAAGGATCTACCAACACGCTTGGTATATTAAATATATATATATATATATATATATATATATATATATATATATATATATATATATATATAAATTTGGCATTAAATAACGGGGTTGATATGCCATTAAACAAAACAAAACAAACATACTGAAATCTCAAACGAAGTGTGTACAAAGCCGGTCAGATGACCATACCGCTAACAATTGAGACCTATCTGCTGGCGTAAAATCCGCATTGGCCATTCTGAAGCATTTTCTTTTATTTTCCGCCGGTCACGTGACAGTCATTGATGCTTTTATATCAAACGCAAATACGCCAAGTGCACGACGTCAATCTTGCGCGGCGCTCTTCTGTAGAAGGAGATAAAAGACGACATGTTTTCTTTGAAGGGTCTCTTTAAGTCATCGGCGTAGACAACCTCCATCGAACCTGATTAGCCTTTGGTGAACCCAGACGTTTGAAGATGTTAATTTGACCAAAGTTCTTTCGAACACTATTTAACTTGTGTATTCTACAAACAGATTAGGAAATCGGGCTGTATACGACATTTCGACGAACGTGCAGAGAAAGACAACAAGGTTCTTGGAAAAGAACAGTGTTAAATTCTATGAAAATTCGTTTAGGTACTTAGGCAGAATAGCGCGCAAGATATATTATCATTAGATTGCGTATATAAAGCATTACATTTCATGGAAATACCCGATACCTTAAGACGTTAGGGTAAGTCTATTTCAGGAGTTTCCGGCATCGTTACTAATGCAGAATAGCACGCAAGAAATAATATCATTAGATTATTGTATAAAAAGCTTTGGTACTAATTCAGAAGAGCGTGCAATAGATAATATCATTAGATTACGTATAAAAATCATTACATTTCACGGAAATATCCCGATACTTTTGAGACGTTAGGGTTAGGTTACTTCTGGAGTTTCCGACATCATTACTAATGCAGAATAGCGCGCAAGATATATTATCATTAGATTAGGTATATATATATCAGACATTTCGATGAATGTGCAGAGAAAGACAACAAGGTTTTTTGAAAAGAACGGTGCAGAATTCTATGAAAATTCGTTTAGGTACTAAGGCAGAATAGTGCGCAAGAGATATTATCATTAGCTTACGTATATAAAGCATTACATTTCATGTAAATACCCGATACCTTAAGACGTTAGGGTAAGGCTATTTCAGGAGTTTCTGATATCGTTTTTAATGCAGAATAGCACGCAAGAGATAATACCATTAGATTACGTATAAAAAGCATTACATTTCAGGATACTAATACAGAATAGCGCGCAAGAGATAATATCATTAGATTACGTATAAAAAGCTTTGGTACTAATTCAGAAGAGCGCCCAAGAGATAATATCATTAGATTACGTATAAAAATCATTACATTTCACGGAAATACCCGATACATTAACACGTTAAGGTATGGCTATTTCAGGAGTTTCCGACATCGTTTATAATGCAGAATAGCACGCAAGAGATAATATCATGAGATTACGTATAAAAATCATTACATTTCAGGATACTAATACAGAATAACGCGCAAGAAATAGTATCATTAGATTACGTATAAAAATCATTGCATTTCACGGATATATCCGATACTTTTGAGACATTAGAGCTATGCTACTTCTGGAAATTCCGATTCGTTACTAATGCAGAATAGCGCGCAAGATATATTATCATTAGATTGCGTATATAAAGCATTACATTTCATGGAAATACCTGATACCTTTGAGACACCAGGGTTAGGCTATTTCAGGATGTTTCACTATTTAACTTGCCTATTCTACAAACAGATTATTCTGTTGTGATGTATCAGACATTTCGACGACCGTGCAGAGAAAGACAACAAGGTTCTTTGAAAAGAATAGTGCAAAATTTTATGAATATTCGCTTAGATACTAAGGCAGAATAGCGCGCAAGATATATTATCATTAGATTGTGTTGTTACGTGGTGGGGCTTGTAACCATGCCTCAAAATGCACGACACTAAAAATGTATTTGTAGTATAACAAAGTACCAAAGTGTCTTTGTAGCAAACTCAGGAACTATATATGTAGCCAACTCAAGCCCCAGCAGCAGTAGTCATTAGTAGATAAAGAAGGCACAACAGACACGTAAGTTGGATAGTCACAAGGGGCTTAGCATTTCTTTCATGCTCGTGTCGTGGGCTCTGTTTCGGAGAGAAGGAAAGAGAGAGAGAGAAAGAGAGAGATGGCACTGAACAACGTTTGAATTAGGATCAAGAAGTGAGGTAGGTGGTGACCTCAGCAGTGACCAAGGTTCAGTCCGTGTATAATATGACCAGTTCTATGGGGTAAAGATAAAAACTTTAATAAATTTGCAAATTTAATGAATTTCCAGCATATATCGAGCATATTTATATATAATATAATATATATATATAATATGAGGAAAATGAGTAAAGAAAAGAAAAGTAAATGGATAAATGAATTTAATCGATATCACATTATCGAATATCACTTACACATGTGTTTCGGTCAGTTTATGTGTGTGAAAATATTTCGCACACATACAAGAATCGACCTTTATCAGAGTGAACATTTATTTTTTATGAAACCCGACGAATTTTTTCATAAAAAATAAATGTTCACACTGATGAAGGTCGATTCTTGTACGTGTGCGAAATATTTTCACACACA
>CM042169.1:74162742-74212742 GCA_023376005.1 Doryteuthis pealeii
GAGAGAGAGAGAAAGAGAAAGAGAAAGAGAGAGAAAGAAAGAAAGAAAGAAATGTGTTCTAACACCGAAATAATGGAATCGCTTCATTGAATGAAATTTAGGTGGAGAAAGAGAGAGAGACATGAGAGAGACACTTGAGAGAGAGAGGGAGAGAGAGAGAGAGAGAGAGAGACGTGAGAGAGATAGACAAATAGATCGAGAGAACAGTGACAGAAACAGAAACAGATAGACCAACCTACAAAGAGAGAGAGAGAGAGAGAGAGGGGGAGATACATGAGAGAAGACGTGAGAGAGAGAGAGAGATAGACAAATAGATCGAGAGATAGTGACAGAAAGAGAAAGAGATAGACTGACTTACAGAGAGAGAGAGAGAGACATGAGAGAGAGACATGAGAGAGAGAGAGAGACATAGATCGAGAGACAGTGACTGAAACAGAAAAAGATAGACAGATAGACAAATAGAGAGAGGGAGAGAGAGAAAGAGAGAGAGATATAAAGAGAGATACTGGAGAGACGTGAGAGAGACAGAGAGACAAATAGATCGAGAGACAGAGACAAACAGAAAGAGATAGACAGACTTACAAAGAGAGAGAGAGAGAGAGAGAGAGAGAAAGAGAGAGAAAGAAAGAAAGAAAGAAATGTGTTCTAACACCGAAATAATAGAATCGCTTCAATGAATGAAATTTAGGTGGACAAAAACCAATAAAAGTCCCGTAATGAGTGCAAATTTGATTTAACGCTTGATTGAAGAAAAACCACTTCGGCGTTAAAAAAATTTCAAGACAAAAGCCGGACCCAAACACAACCCCCGCCCTCCAGACGGTAAAGTTTTATTCCTACAACGTTTCTCTATTGGCAGGCAATTATTTCTACTTTTAAATTAATCTATGTCGTTGGCATAAATGTGCTTTCTTTGTTTCTCGCCGGTTTGTCCTTGAAGCGAAGGCGGTGGCTATGCTTATTGAATCTATTCCGTTGACGATTGTCCATTTTCAGATCGAAAGAGAGGCTCTCTCGCCATTTTAAGATCGAAAGAGAGGCTATCTTCTTCACTTATCTTCTGTTTGCTTTTATTTTCTTTAATCTTTTAAAGTTTTATTGAATTTGTTGCTTGATGACCCGCGAAATATCGATGTAGTTTCACGATTGCTACACACTAAAGCGAATGAAAATCAAATCTCTTCTTAGTTTAGCCAATAACATTAAATAAAATGTTTAAAAAACAATCAGACGCTTCAAAATATTAAACAGCTTCTAGTGTTATATAGCCATTCAATATTATGACGATATATATATATATATATATATATATATATATATATATATATATATATATATATATGTGTGTGTGTGTGTAAGTAAAAGAAAGGAAATGAATCCGACAATATAAGTATGAAAAGGTGGAATGAAAACATCACACAATGCTGTTAAAGAAGAAAACAATTTATAATATAATATTAGCTGATACTGATCAATATTTCGATTTTACAAAAATCATCATCAGAGCTCATTCACTCCGTAGTTGTTTGGGTCGGAGAGGAATGTCAAATCAGTT
Organism: Doryteuthis pealeii; assembly: GCA_023376005.1. Classification (NCBI taxonomy): domain Eukaryota; kingdom Metazoa; phylum Mollusca; class Cephalopoda; order Myopsida; family Loliginidae; genus Doryteuthis; species Doryteuthis pealeii. The sequence goes on from CM042169.1 coordinate 74,164,298, forward strand.
TACAAAACAAAAAACCTTAATACTGCAAAAAAGAACGAAAGTCGTTACAATATTCACCAATGTGGGCATCGCGCCATATATATGTTGGTCATGTCTCTATGTATACCTTTTGTCAGTAAAACATATCCAAATGACCGACATATATATGGCGCGAATGTCCACATTGGTGAATACTGTAACGACTTTCGTTCTTTTTTGCATTATTAAGGTTTTTTGTTTTGTAAACTGATTTGACATTCTCATATATATATATATATATATATATATATATATATATATATATATATATATATGAGGAAGAATGAATAAAGAAAAGAAAGAACAGAATGGATAATAAAAGATGAATATAATCAATATCACTTACACATCTGTTTCGGTCAGTTCATCCGCACACAGAGAAAATTCGACCTTCAATTTTCAACATGTAAATAAAGGGGTTTTCATTTTTTTTAAATTTTTACATTTGTTTATTCATTTTGCGAAGCCTATCAGACGAAACAGCAGTTATTTGGCTATTATAAATTTATTTCGGCCGGTAGTGTGTTAATGTTTATTAATAATAACTGTTTATTGATAGTAAATCTTTTTAACATGCACAAAGGTTCAGGGTTTGTGGTGGTCCCTGACACAATGTTGAGGGTTTAAACTTTAGCAACAAGGAAGTGTTAGTATTAATAAACATTAACACACTACCGACCGAAATAAATTCATAATAGCCAAATGACGGTTTGTTGAGTTTTCTTTCTTATTGACAGTATATATATATATATATATATATATATATATATATATATATATATATATATATATATATATATATGAAAGTAAGTGAACAAACAATGTGTTTATTTTTATATGGCCTTTTTAGCCGACAATATTTGGAGGACAAATGCTTAATTGAAGTCATACCTAATTTTGAAAATTAATTAGTTAATAATTAATGACTTTAGGCGGGCATATATATTCAAATGTAAGGCTAAACAAATCGAGAAAATGTCAATCCCTGTATGTACCTAGTTGGTCGAAATGTACATACAGGGATTGACATTTTCTCGATTTGTTTAGCCTTACATTTGAACATAAAATTCAATTATTATTAACTAATTAATTTTCAAAATTAGGTATGACTTCAATTAAGCAAATATCCTCAAAAATATATATATATCGCAGTTACCATTAAATCCACCAAGCTAATAAGTATAAAATCTTATTTACTTCTAGACTTTTTTTCCTAAAACCGATTAAAAAGTTCTCAATATAAAGAACTAAACGTTTAAAATGGAATGGTTTAAAAACTATCGACTTAAGTTTCTCGCAATAGCGCGAATCTTCAGGGTATATCCTGAAGATTGGCACTACTGCGAGAAACTTAAGTCGGTAGATTTTAAACCTTTCGATTTTAAACGTAAATACATATATATTTACCAACCCCTCCGCACGAGCTGGATATGACACAAGGTCAATTTCTTAGTCGGTGTTTAAAAGGTTTGAATTCAGAGTTTTCCTTCTCCTAGACCGGTTGCCTAACCAAGGTTAAAGAGCCCAGTCTGCCCTACTATTTACCCATAGTTGGAGGGAGAGTAGAGGTCATACCTTTCCCAAGGGTATTAACGCTTAGTGGAATGCAATTACCACGTCCGGGATTTGAACACGGACGAGTCCATTTCCTTTGACTTTAACCATTACAACACGCGCTTCCATTATATATACTAGCAAATATATGCACCCTCCGGGTGCAAGTATTTAAGTTTTAATGTAATGAAATATCGTATTAAATTAGAAACGCTAATGAAACTAAATAAGAATGCAGATAAAAAGATTTGAAACAGAGGGGGATATAATCGAAAAATAGAACAACTGAAATTTACTCTTCCATTGTCTTTCATTGTTATTTTTTCTAATTTAAGTATTTAGTTAAAAGAGTAAGTAAAGAATAAAATGACAGTCATCTTTTCTTGTTAATGGATTTCATTTAAGATTTATTGAAGAGACTTTTGCTTATATTCATTAAAATAAAACCAAACAGTTAGAAACCAATAATACTAAGCATATATTTATTAAAATTACATTTTTAATATCAATATGCAAATTAGCCTTCCCGTTCAACACTGTAAAACCGCTATTTAGTTGTATATATAAATACAGTTGCATGTTGTTAGTATGTAGATATGGTTAACAGTATTAATAATGTAAAGCAATTTTATCAATAATTGAGGTTAAAATAAGGATAAATTCATGGTGAATGTGACGTCAATAACTAATGGAATATGTGACTTGAGTAGTGATTTAGTTTCGGTTACAGACAGAAAAACACACAATCTCCATTATAATAATATATATATATATATATATATATATATATAGAGAGAGAGAGAGAGAGATGTGTGTATGTGTGAGCGTGATTTCCTGCCACAGAGCATTGGTCTTGCACATGACGTGGTTTAAGAGTGAGTACGGCTCACAGTCTTATGTGGATGATGTTGCTTCACAAGATACGCCTAATACCTCATTCTTTGTAACACACCAAACTTACCAGACAAATACTATAGAGCACTTGTTACTTTCTTATGATATTCTTAGAAAACTAATTTCCTTCGGTCTGCCTCCCAACAATGGCGTTAAGTTCAATAACGTTCAGCCTAAAAATATCCACTTGATTTTGTCTGCATGATTCCTTAACGTGTTCTAATCGTAAACATTTTCTTAATTTTGATCGCTAAATCGTCTTTCTTTCATTTATTAAAAAAAAGCTTCCCCACCCCAGGGACACATTTTCATTTCTTTTAAAATAGTTCAATGATTTTGTTTATGGCTCGAACTGAACACGACTTGCTTTTAAAAATCTAAACAAACTACTTTATTATATCCTATATCTAATCAAAAGCTCCCAAATGATATCCCTTGCATTCTTATGTCTACCTCAATACGAACTGAACCCTTGACCTGTGTCTGTCAATCACATCCTGGATTTTTCTGCGTGTTTTTTTTTAATTTGTTCTGATCATAAACATTTTTTAAATTTTGATTTTCAAAAATCTCGACACATTTTTATTTCTTTTAAATTAGTTCAATGATTTTGTTTATAACTCGAACTGAAGACGACTTGCTTTTAAAACTATAAACAAAATACCTTATGATATGCTAAATCTAATGAAAGCGGTCCCAAATGATATCACTTGCTTCTTATGACTATCCCAATACGAACTGAACCCTTGACCTGTGTCTGTCAATCACATTCATGATTTTGTCTGCATGATTTTTAATTTGTTCTAATCGTAAACATTTTCTTAATTTTGATTTTCAAAAATCTCTAAATCGTCTTTCTTACATTGGTAAAATAAAAAAACCAAAACGTCCCGACCCCAAGGGACACATTTTCATTTCTTTTAAGATTGTTCAATAATTTTCTTTATGTCTCGAACTTAACACGACGTACTTTTAAAACTATAAACAAAATGCTACATGATATGCTAAATCTAATCAAAGTTCTCCCAAATGATATCCCTTGCTTCTTATGACTACCTCAATAGGAACTGAACCCTTGAACTGCCTCTGTCAATCACATCCTGGATTTTTCTGCGTGTTTTTTTTTAAACTTGTTCTAATCGTAAACATTGTTAAAATTTTGATTTTCAAAAATCGCTAAATCGTCTTTCTTTCATTTATATAAATAAAATTTTAAAAAACGTCCCTACCCCAGGGACACATTTTCATTTCTTTTAAAATAGTTCAATGATTTTGTTTATGGCTAGAACTGAACACGACTGACTTTTAAAAATCTAAACAAAATACTTTATTATATCCTATATCTAATCAAGAGCTCCCAAATGATATCCCTTGCTTCTTATGTCTACCTCAATAGGAACTGAACCCTTGACCTGTGTCTGTCAAGCATATTTATGATTTTTCTGCATGATTTTTAATTTGTTCTAATCGTAAACATTTTCTTAAATTTGATTTTTTTTAAATCTCTAAATCGTCTTTCTTACATTGGTAAAAAAAAAAATAAAACGTCCCCACCCCCAGGGACACGTTTTGATTTCTTTTAAAATTGTTCAATAATTTTCTTTATGTCTCGAACTGAACACGACTTGCTTTTAAAACTATAAGCAAAATACTTCATGATATGTTATATCTAATTAAAGTGCTCCCAAATGATATCTCTTGCTTCTTATTTCTACCTCAATAGGAACTGAACCCTTGACCCGTGTCTGTTAATCACATCCTAGATTTTTCTGCGTGTTTTTTTTTTAATTTGTTCTAATCGTAAACATTTTCTTAATTTTGATTTTCAAAAATCTCTAAATCGTCTTTCTTACATTGGTAAAAAAAAACCCAAAACGTCGCCACCCCTAGGGACACATTTTCATTTCTTTTAAAATAGTTCAATGATTTTGTTTATGGCTCGAATTGAACACGACTTGCCTTTAAAACTATAAACAAAATACTTTATGATATGCTAAATCTAATCAAAGTGCTTCCAAATGATATCCCTTGCTTCTTAGATGTACCTCAATAGGAACTGAACCCTTGACCTGTCTCTGTCAATCACATCTTGGATTTTCTGCGTGTTTTTTTTTAACTTGTTCTGATCGTAAATATTTTCTTAATTTTTATTTTCAAAAATCGCTAAATCGTCTTTCTTTCATTTATATAAATAAAATTAAAAAATGTCCCCACCCCCAGGGACACATTTTCATTTATTTTAAAATTGTTCAATGATTTTGTTTATGGCTCGAACTGAACACGACTTGCTTTTAAAACTATAAACAAAATACTTCATGATATGCTAAATCTAATCAAAGTGCTCCCAAATGATATCCCTTGCTTCTTACGTCTACCTCAATAGGAACTGAACCCTTGACCCGTGTCTGTTAATCACATCCTAGATTTTTCTGCGTGTTTTTTTTTGATTTGTTCTAATCGTAAACATTTTCTTAATTTTGATTTTCAAAAATCTCTAAATCGTCTTTCTTACATTGATAAATAAAATAAAACGTCCCCACCCCCAGGGACACATTTTCATTTCTTTCAAAATTGTTCAATAATTTTCTTTATGTCTCGAACTTAACACGACTTACTTTTAAAACTATAAACAAAATACTTCATGATATGTTATATCTAAATCTAATCAAAGTTCCCCCAAATGATATCTCTTGCTTCTTATGATTATCCCAATACGAACTGAACCCTTGACCAGGGTCTATCAATCACATTCATGAATTTTCTGCATGATTTTTAATTTGTTCTAATCGTAAACATTTTCTTAATTTTGATTTTCAAAAATCGCTAAATCGTCTTTCTTTCATTTATATAAATAAAATTTTTAAAACCCTCCCCACCCCCAGGGACACATTTTCATTTATTTTAAAATAGTTCAATAATTTTCTTTATGTCTCGAACTGAACACGACTGACTTTTCAAACTATAAACAAAATACTTTATTATATCCTATATCTAATCAAAGTGCTCCCAAATTATATCTCTTTTTTCTTATGACTATTTCAATACGAACTGAATCCTTGACCTGTGTCTGTCAATCACATTCATGATTTTTCTGCATGATTTTTAACTTGTTCTAATTGTAAACATATTTTAAATTTTGATTTTCAAAAATCACTAAATCGTCTTTCTTTCATTTATATAAATAACATTTTCAAAAACGTCCCCACCCCCAGGGACACATTTTCATTTCTTTTAAAATAGTTCAATGATGTTGTTTATGTCTCGAACTCAACACGACTGACTTATAAAAATCTTAAACAAAATACTTTATTATATACTAACCCAATCGAATTGCGCCCATATGATAACACTCGCTTCTTATGACTAGCTCAATAAGGATTGAATCCTTGACCTGTCTCTGTCAATCACATCCAGGTTTTTTTTTGTTTTTTGTGCATGGTTTTTGAAATTGTCGCCCATCTAAGTTTTGAACAGAATCATCGCTGCTTAACTTCGCTGTTCAAGGGAACCTGTGCTTTCAATGACTGTAAGTTGAAGCATTTGAGAATGTTAATTCTATGTGTGGGGTATTAGTGGAACCTCTATTGCTGATGCAACCCCAATATTGATAGCTATCTGATATTGATCAAAGTTTGACGCAGCATTTTATAGTTTATATAATTATTTCATAAAAATACTTTTATTAATGGAATAAATAAAACGAAAATATTGCGTGTAATGTTAATTCGAAACAAATTTGTATTGATCTTATCGCGAATAAAACAAGGTAAATTCTTTTGATCTTCTTCTCATGAAAATTGCTGTTTTAGATACGAGTCTGCCTTAGTGAGAGAAAAAGAGTCAAATTTAGTAATAAATTCTTCCGGATTAATAAAGTGTTAATCTATTAATAAAACAGATTCTGATCTCAATAAATGTTCAATTCTGACGCTTATATATATATATGTATGTATGTATGTATGTATGTGAAGAAAGGAAGTGAATCCGACGGTATCTAGTATATTAAGAAAATTGAAAGAACACAGGTTTAAATGGGTTAAGTGGTGAGTTTATTGGCCGATTATAATTATAATGATTATAATTATCATTATAACAATAATAATATAAAAATAAATATAATAATTATAACAATAATAGTAATTAAAAATATAAAAACTATAATAATAATAATAATAATAATAATAATAATAATAATAATAAGGGTTGGGAAAGTTTGGATATCAGAGGAAGGATTGAAACCATTCAGAACACTGCACTGCTGCAATCTGCCAGAATATTCAGAAGAGTCTTGGAGACCCGAGGAAACTTACTGTCACTCAAACCCCAGTGAAATACCATCAGCTAATGCGGATGTGAAAAACTTCAAAGGAGTAATGAGATAATAATAATTCAATTACGAGCTCAGCTATAAAAGCAAAAACAGCACATACCTTCTACTACTTACCGTAAACAACTACAACGACAAAGCTACTAAGCTACCCATTTACTGTACTCCTTAACCGCTACACGAAAACACTAACTACTAGGCTAACATGCTAGCTAACACTTAATAGCCGAAAGACCTGAAACAATAAACACTAACCAAGCACGGGACCAGACTCTAAGACACTTAAAAGGACACTACAATAAAACTGATTACGAGCAGCACTACCGATTAACACCTACTAAACGTACTACACTCAAAGGAAAACTCGTTACTAGAAACTCACCCCTACCTCTACACTACGACAACTCGAACTAAAAACAAACCAAACTATCTAGACGCTACTGCAGGAAAGGACCCTACTTACATCTACACTGAATGATCTAAGAGACGCATACCACTAAACAAAGCGACTACTACGGCACTCCTGCTACTAAATCCACCAAAAAAACGAACAACGCTAAGCTGTACACTTACGCTTAAAACCGAAATCAAATAAACAGACACTCAGACTGACAAAAAACTATAAAAGAACATCTAGCGCCCTACCTTACTCGCTCTTAACTACACTCTACAGACCGAACTAACTACACTACAACTTACACAACACAACCCAACAACACTAATAAACAACACTGCAACCCACCAACATAAAAAAAAGTACATACTACATCCCATGTGCTACGGCCACCACTAAACATAACTAACTTAAGGGCGAATGATGCCTTAAGACCACAAACTACCACAAACCATGGAGAACCACGACCCCAAAGACTAAACTCCAACCCAGCAGCTGACAACCATACTTAACAAAACAGAGTTAACGCATTAAATCTTATATATTCCGGCCTCCTAACTGAACACAGACACACACGCTAAACCAATCCCTCTACTACCTTAAGGGTACTAAACTAAAACTCATACAACACTGTCACTCTCTTCTTACATAGCACCACACCAAAAAAACCTTAACAAACTAACTTGAACAACTTATGATACTGCTAGAACTTTACTAAAGCGGTACTACAACAGAACGCAAACACTCATCCTGCTACACTAATGTGATGAAACACAGATCATAACACAATGATGGTGGTGAAAGGGAACAACAGTCATACAAACACATATAGCGCAAAGATCGTGTTTAGAGATGGGAGGTCATAATTGAGACGGTGTTTAATATGACGAGCTACAGGCTATTGTATCGTGCTTGCATCTACATGTAGAATAGATAGTGAAATCATATTCGAGACTGCATTAGAGATAACAAGTTATAAGATGGTTTGAATGGGGAGAAGTATTGCGTTATTAGTTGCTGATAAGGAATAAAGGAAGCGAGGAGAGAGAGACGAGAGGAGAGGTGAACGTGAAGTAAGCGTAAGCGCGCGGCGGGGTGTGTGTGCTGTGTGTGTACTGTGTGTGTGCTGGTGTTGTTGTGTGGTGTGTGCTGCGCAATTTCCTACTCCAAAGAAGGTACCTTGGCAATTCAAGATACTTCCCTTGACTGGTTTCCAAGACAGTTCTTGGGTTTTGGTTTCTTGTGTTTTACGGGACATAATCAACCTCAATGCCGATAAAGTTTTTAAATAAACTCAAAGTTCCTTAATGGATAATACAATCTTTTTTATAAATCACAATTTTTCTCTTTAACACCATGAAGCACTGGGACGGGCTACACCGAGAGTACTGGACCACCCGCCGGGGCCAGAGTGGACCTGGAGCCAATGGTGATGAAGGGGTGCTCCACATTCCCAAACCTCCAAGAAACTCGGACAGAACTCACCATCAGATAGGAGTTTAATCGTCATCCGAGGACCATGGTAGCCCGCAGCCCAGGAGCTACCGGTACCGGCTTACTGAGCACCGCATTATGATAAAAAAGGGGTTGGGCTTGCTATATGAGGCAATAAGGTTGGGAAAAATCAGTATAGGTGCCTAGGGGCTATTTGGTGTGACCAGAGCCGATTAGGGATCTTAACGCCAAGATACAGGGCCAAAAGGTGGAGTATCTGCATGTCAATCGAACTGCTCATCCACCCTGGGCTCATATCCTATGTGTCATCACGGTATCGCCGAGCACCGACGCCGCCACAGCAAGTTAGCCCATTACGGGGGAAAGTCTTCACCTCACTCTGCAGAGCGTCCAAGCTCGGTGCAATTCTAGACCCATGCCGACAGGTGCGCGTTTCAAGAAAGATATAATATACAAAATAGTTGCAATATGTTTGTAAAGGAGTTAATTATGTTGTATCAGAGAATGGTTTACTATACAGACTAGCTGGTGATAAAATGCTTTTAATGTAGAGGAAGTTATTGCTACTGGATTTAACTTATAGAGATGAGGACTATGTGTGGGGCATGTGTGCTGTATGTGTGTGTTATGTGTGTGTGTCAGAGAGGAGACAGAGAACAGACTGACAACAGAGATACAGATAGAGAAAGGAGAGAAATAGAATAGATAGAAACGATAATAGATAGTGTGTCTGTGTGTCTACGAATTCCGACACAAGTCAAGTATGCATCTTTAATATTGGTTTCAGAAAGAGAATTATAGTATACGAAAATATGTAGCTGGATACAGGTATAGTGAAAAATGATGTAGTCTCTGTGGAAAACATGTGTTCTACTATATAATAAGTATAGTGGTGTGAAACAGATTTCTGTAATGCCAAAACTATTTTAAAACATCTTGTTGTCTTTTTCTTATGACACACACACACCTCTGTCGTTCATCATATTGGTCGAGGATTCAATATTCCATTTGAACCCTTTCATCACTCTCCGCAACACAAAAGAAACAAAATGTGGGAATTAATTTAAATTGAATAATCACCGTAGGCTCAAATTTCGAAATATATACGTGGGACCGAACCGAACGCACCTACGAAATTCTGTCATCATTAACATATTCCTCGGAGAAAATTTTCGNTCCATCTTCATCTACTTTGTAGTTTGACTTATTATATTTTTTAAACTTTCTTTTGTAGCCGGAACATTTTCCTGAACTTTTTGAATTTATATCACCTTTACTGCAAACTCTTTTTAGTTTTTAATGATAAAAATGCTTTATAATTTTTTAAAAATAAAATTTATTTTATTTTTAAAATAAATACGCATTTTTTAAAATTATTTGAAATTCCGGTACTGATCGAGAGCGTTCTGTGCCTCGTGATTAATGATATATTCATTTCGTCTTTCCGTTTACAATGTTGCTTTGATAAAGACCGCATATGTTGAAACAGATTTTGTCAGCAAAACTTTAAACATCTTTTTGTTTTTCTACAAAACTTCTACCACATAGATTAGTATTGTAAAATAGTTTTATTATATGGAAAGTATTGAGAATGATATTACTATAGAGATAAGGTATGTGTGTGTGCATGTGTATGTGTATGTGTATGTGTGCGTGTCAGAGAGAGATAGAGATAGATAGTGTGTCTGTGTGTCTACGAATTCCTACCCAAAATTATTTTCAACACAAGATATCTACTGATTACAAAAAAGAAATAGACTAGTATAGAAAATGATATAGCGTTTTTATTGAGAATTAGTTTACTATCTATTAATAATGGAGATTCGCTTCCGGTTTGTATCTGAAACAAAAACTACGTCACAGCTTACGTCACATTACCCCAAATCGTCATAACATTGAATAAATACAGTCAAAATCTTAACGTGCAACATTAGACAGTCCTCATTGTTTTTTTTAAACAAGTTTTAATAAATACATGTCTGGTATTATATATCTATATATAGTTTGTTTTATTTTAATACATATTTAAAGTTTACATTTCAAATCGTTTTATTTTTTAATCCTTTAATGAATTTGATGATTTTATTTACTTAGGGTACAAACTCACTGACATTGAATTTCTAACTCCCACCACTCAGGCAATATGGTTCAAAAATCTATTTTTACATCGCTTGGTTTTTATTTTGCTAGTACAGATAACATTGTAAATGTTTTTATTATATGGAAAGTCTGGATATTACTATAGACACACGTTTCATGTGTGTATGTATGTGTGTGTCTTTGTATGTCTGTGTGAGAGAGACGGAGAGGAGAGAGAGAGAGAGAGAGAGGTGAGTGAGAGAGTGAGAGAGAGATAGTGTCTCTGTATGTCTATAAATTTCCACCCAAAAGTGCTGGCATCTCAAGATACCTACTGATTTCAGAAAGAAAATCATGCAGTGGGTTCCTTGAGAATGAGTTATTATACAAGATAGTATTGTAAAATGCTTTTATTATATGGAAAGTATTGAGAATGATATTTCTATAGAGATAAGGTCTGTATGTATGTGTGTGTGTTGTGTGTGTGTGTATGTTTATGTTTATGTGTGTGTGCGTGTGTGTGCGTGTGCATGTGTGCGTGCGTGTCAGAAAGAGGTAGAGATAGATAGTGTGTCAGTATTGTGAGTAAAAAATGATGTAGCGGTTTCATTGAGAATCAGTTTACTAAACAGATAGCATTGTAAATGGTTTTATTATATGGAAAGTATTGAGAATGATATTTCTATAGAGATAAAGTTGTGTGTGTGTGCGTGTTAGAGTGTGTGTATGTGTGTGTGTGTGTGTGTCAGAGAGAGAGAGAAAGTAGAGAGAGAGATAGAGAGAGAGAGATAAATAGATATATAGATAGTGTTTCTACGAATTCCTACCCAAAAAGTACTGGCATCTTAAATTGGTTTCAGAAAGAACATACTTGTATAGAAAAATTATTTAGCGGGTTCGTTGTGAATGAGTTTACTATACAGATGTATTGCAAATGGTTTTATATATGGAAAGTATTGAGAATGATATTACTATCGAGATAAGGTCTGTATGTATGTATGTGTGTGTGTTGTGTGTGTGTGTGTGTGTGTGTGGTGTGTGTCAGAGAGAGATAGAGATAGTAGTCTGTCTGTGTGTCTACGAATTCCTACCCAAAAGTATTATCAACAGAAAGATACCTACAGATTTCAGAAAGAAATATACTACTATAGAAATTATTTTATTATATGAAAGATGTAATGATATTACTTAGAGATAAGGTTTGTGTATCTTTGCGTGTATGTGTGTGCATGTGTGTGTTGTGTGTGCATGAAAGAGAGAGAAAGGGAGCGAGAGAGAGAGAGAGTGTTGTGTGTGTGACCGTATGTTGTCTGTGTTCTACGAATTCCTACCCAAAAGTACTGTCAACTCAAGATACCTACTGATTTCTTTTGGGAAAGAAAACCTACATAAAACGATGTTCATTTATATTTCGCTTGAAATGATGTTGAGAGATTTGTTAATTTCCTTGGAGGGAAAGTTTGTATATCATGACAGCTGAACACTGCAACCAATCTGTTCAATTCCTGAAAGAGCAGACAAGCATTTTATTTTTGGCATTAGTTTTTTTTTTATCTCCTCACATTACACAGAGGCAAAGTAAATAATATATAATATATATATATATAATATATATATACTATATAATAATAAAATCTTAATATTTGTAGGACTGATAGATTTATTGAAGATGACCAAATACAGATAGTAACTAAAAAAGTCAATAAATTGTTCATATGTCCCGGGAAAGGATATATTAGGTTTGGTTTGGTTGGTTGGGTTTTACGGCATGTCAACCCCTTGGGTATTTTATGCCGAATACTTCTATTGGTAAAAAAATGTTTTAATGCTGACGAAGTTTTGAAATAATTCATTTTTTAATGGGATAAGAAAATTTTGTTTTATAAACTCATGTTTCTATTTAACCCATAGATGGGAACCCTAACATGTACTACCACTCCGGGTCAGAGTGGACCAGGGAGCAATGGTGATGAAGGGGTGCTCCACATTCCCCAAACCTCCAAGAACTGGAACCTCACCTTCAGATAGAGGTTACGTCATTCCCAGGACATGTAGACAACCCGCAGGCCACCGCTTCTAGCACCCATATGATCAAAGGGTTGGGATTGCCATAAGGCAATACGGTTGGGGCAATCATATAGGTGCTAGGGTTTGATGTGACCAGCCGATTGATCGGAGGGGGCCTCTCCGACCACCCGTCTAGCCTAAGTAAGGGTCTAAGTGGAGTGCTGCATGTCATTGACTGCTCATCCACCATGATTCCATCTTTAAGCATCACGAGTCGCCACCCACAGCCAACAGGTGGCCCCATTTGGGGGAGTCTTACCCCTCTGAAGAGGTGCAGTCGGTGGATTCTAACGTCCCAGCCGACAGGGCGGATGGATATATTTAGTAGAAGTAGCAGATTGGTGGGGCCACGGTAACAGAGTGGTACAATCGAGCCTGTAAGTAATAGTACTGGTGCGACGTCGCAGTCGTAGGCATTGTATCTCTACATTGTTCTGTATTCATGACTGACACCAGCCAATCATATTACAGTGGGAGGGGGCACAGGTGTATGCATATTCATTACGTCAATTTTTAGTCAACGAAAAATCGTAAACAGACAAGCATTTAATTTTGATATTGTTTTTATCTCCTCACATTAACAGAGGCCAAAGTACGGACTGTGATAGATTTATTGAAGATGGCCAAATACAGATATTAAACTAAAAAGTCGATTAAGTTTTTGATATATCACGTGAAGGGATATATTAGTAGAAGTAGCAGATTGGTGCGGCCACGTAACAGAGTGGTATAATCGAGCCTATAATTAATAGTACTGGTGCGACGTCGTAGTCGTACCTCTACATTTCTCTGTATCTATGGCTGACACCAACCAATCATATTACTGTGAGGGGAGACCCAGGTGTATACACATTCATTACGTCAATATTGTAGTCAACGAAAAAATCGTAAACAGGCAAGCATTTTATTTTGACATTTTTTTTATTTCCTCATATTAAAAGATGGGTTACTCCTTAATAGCATGTACTGTAAAAAATAAAACATATATACCGACTCCTCCACATGGGTAGTATTTGATGAAGATCAATTTTGTTATCTCTTACTTTTTGTCAATGGGCATCTATATCATATAATATATCATAGCAATAAAATAAAAATAAACATATATATCAGTAAAGTTTTTTAAGTGCCATCCTTGCTCAGTTGAAAAGGGCTTGAAGAAAGTCCTATGTTATGGAATCCTTTGGTGATCCTTTGGTAATCGTATAAATACTATCCGGCGTATTGGTAAAGGACCAGTGATTTAATCCTATGTCCGTTGTCAATGAATGTTGCAGTAATTATGACCAGTAGGTGGGTTAAGTATTGTATCAGCCTCATAGTACTGCCAGTGATTGGCCAAGAAATAGATCACATAATCTCGCCTAGTATAAGTATGGGCGAGGATCTAGCACACACCTTATATACCAAATTTCTAGGGCACCTCATGTGATGTAATGGTTACCAAGCTAGATTAGCAGACCATTATTTGTGAGTTCGATTCTCACTGGTGCCCCACACTTCTGTCCTTGTGCAAACATCGGAGCTAAGCTTAGTAAATAACTATATACCAAATTTCTAGGGCAACTCACGTGGTCTAATGGTTAGCAAGCTAGATTTGCAGACCCTTGTTAGTGAGTTCGAGTCTCATTGTGCGCCCACACTTCTGGACTTTTCCAAATCTAAGCTATGCTTACTAAAATACTATCACAAATTTCTACAATATCAGGCGGTTGATCTAATGGTTAGAGTCATAGGAAATGGAATTGTCGAACCGAGTTAAATTCCTGACGAAGCTTTTGCTTTTTACCTTGGGAAAGGTATGAATCCAAATCTCCCTCCAGCTATGGGTAAATAGCAGAAGCCTGAGCTCTTGACCATGACTAGGTAACCAGTCTAGGAGTTTGAGTTTGAGTTTTGTTTAACGGCATATCAAACCAGTCTAGGAGAAGCAAAACTCTGAATTCAAACCCGTTAAACTCCGCTTAAGAAATTGGCCTTGTGTCGCATCCTGCACGTGCGGAGGGGTTGGTAAACATATATATACCAACCCCTCCACAATTGTTTAAGCGGAGTTCAACAGGTTTGAATTCAGTGTTTTCCTTCTCCTAGACTAGTTGCCTAGGTCTTTGTTCGGAATCAGACAATAAGTTTGCATGGGTGACAGCTATAAATAACTTGAAAACTCAAAGAGAAAATCAGTAATTTGCAATTTAAATATTTGAAAATTAGACGACATAAAAATAAATAAACGAAGATCATACATTGAGAATCACCCTAAATCAATTCAAATAAAAGTAAAAATGAAATTAAAATATGAAATTAAAATAATTTACCCCACCAGGAATTTCTAATTACCATTCCTTGTTTACAAGGCGTCGAAGACTCCACCCTTTTATCCAAAGGGCTTTCTCAAAGGAATTCCGCGAAATGAATCTGAAATTTTGATTCATCAAAGATGTTTGTGTGATAACGATGTATTCTTTGTTGGTTTTTCTTGTTTCTTTTTTTATTTCTTTTATTAGAAAAACCTTTAAAGAATTTGTTTCTATTGTAGAACCAATAGATAAATAAATAAATTCAATAACATTTATTTAGGCGTTGTTTCCCTTCCGTATTGACATTGTCCTTTTAAGATTTTTTTTTTTTCCATTTTCAAATATTAATTTTAAAGAAAATTCCTCAAGGCGTTTGGCCTTCAAAACTCTCCAGGAATAAATAGATAGATAAATAAATAAATCAAAAGTTAGCTTTTTAGTTTATTCAATACATAAACCATAAACAAGTGTTTGAATGGGCCAATTATTAAATAAAACGACGAACAAAAAATCATTGAAAGAATATAGCAAACACGAATACGTCATGCCATTGTTATCTATATTTTTATGATTTTATTTACAAAATAACAACAATAAAAATAAAATAATTATTTAAAGAAAGATAGATAAAGAAATACAGAAATGCAAACATCTTTCTGGAAATATTCTTGTGTTCTTCCTGGAGGGCCTTAAAGATTTCGGCTAAACCATTTTAGATTCGACACTGGCATTTAGAAAATCTTTATCCCTAAACTGCTCTCAGGCGAGATATTAGCGTTACTTAAAAATGTTTCCGAATTTTCTGAGTTAAGGTGCTTGAGTAAGTCAAGCCTTTAATGCATTTTCCCCCAAAACGCTTGACATGTTATAATACATATGATTAACTGATTGATTTGAACGGCATCCCAGCCCATCAGGGTTACTTGATACGTAGGGGTTAGGGAATCACGTTCATTTTATATATATATGCAGTGAGATAGGAGACCCGCCTCGTGCAACACGGTGTGACGGAGAGGGTGGCGGGCGTGAAGACTTGCCGTATTCTCGAAGGAAGCGGGCTAGGCTTTGCCTGGCGTGTAGGACTGACCTAGAGTCGAACCCGCTTCCTTCAGAATGTCAGAGCTGTGGACGATCGGTGAAGTAGGAAATGGCATAGTGGCCCGGATCTGGGTGGTCGCGCCGTGCTGGCGAGTGTCGCACGTGCTGCACGGACAATTATGAGTGAGGAGCCAGGATGTGGTGAAATTGGGGTGTATTTAAAGGACTTATTCTCACAGACCAGGCAGAACGACTTGCAGTAGTATTTTGTTGTCGAGACGAGCGGGACAAAGAAATAGTTTTGAATATTGGATTTTGGAGCGAGATACAGTTGGGAGTATGTAGACTGTCGATTGGAGCCTTGAGTCAGACTTGACTGTGACCCCCCCCCCCTACTGATTAGAATATAATTTTTCTATATAGTTATTTCTTAACTAGTAAACCAGATCACATACCTAGGTTGGTAATTCTTAATTGGTTCCTCGTTATTTTAAACTTTTAGAATATACACATTGAAGTAAATATTAAAATAAAGAAAGAAAATATATTTAGTATTGTAAAATAACGGGTGCAAGAAAAATAAAACATTTATTGCTGACATGCAATACTCCACTTTGGCCCTATCTTGGGCTAGACCCGGCGGTCGGAGAGGCCCCCTCCGATCGATCGGCTGGTCACGTCAAGCCCTAGCACCTATATGATTTTCCCAACCCTATTGCCCTTATGGCAAGCCCCAGCCCCTTTTTATCATATGGGTGCTAGAAGGCGGTGGCTGCGGGTCTACATGTCCTGGGAATGACGTTAAACTCTATCTGATGGTGAGGTTCCAGTTTTGGAGGTTTGGGGAATGTGGAGCACCCCTTCATCACCATTGCTCCCTGGTCCACTCTGACCCGGAGTGGTAGTACTTGTTAGGGTCCCATCTATGGCTTAAATAGAAAAATGTATTTATAAAAAAATTGTGTTATCCATTAAAAATTGATATATTTCAAAACTTTATCGGCATTAAATGACCCACTGAGGTTGATATGCCGTAAAACAAAACAAACCAAACCAAACATTTATTGCAAAAATACGGACATAAAATGAGGGTTCAGTTTATTTTATAGTAGGAATTTACGAGTAACAAATTAAGGATTACCGAAGTATCTCCTCTACAGAGTAATAGCAATAAAGGGACGAATTCTTGGTGGCTGTTAATGACTTGTAACATTCCACTTTGGCCCCATTGGGGGAGTCTTACCCCTCTGCAGAGGTGCAGTCGGTGCATTCTAACGCCCCAGCCGACAGGGTGGTATTCAGATAGAGATGTATCTAAAAATTACAGACACATTGGTTTTTTGATCAGAATTATCTTAAATCGGATATTTGATTTTCTGACAATAACAGACGTGTTTTTAATAGTCGATTGTGTGAACATCTTTTTTTTTTCCTTCGATATTGGAATGTAAATTTTAAAAGATTGTGACACTCCCACTCACTTACTGTCTGCGGCACACCTGGTTGTTGAGTCAACATCACTTACAATTTCATACACAGCAGTAGGCCCAAGTCTTTTCAAATGACAATAACACAACGGCTACACTGGCCGAAATCCTATATTCGAAATCCTATCTCTGCGATTGTCAAATACGAGTAGAATGGTAGGAACTCTTCACTTACAGTGGAATGGTTTGTATCTGACAACCTTTCATTGCGATGTATATCAAAATGTAATCCTCCCCTTAGTTACCCTCGAATTGGTATCTATTTCGAATCTCTCAACATCCCAGTTCATATTGACCTGGTTTTATATTTAGAAAACGATTTTCCGCGGATCTGAGTAATCACTGACACAGATCATTTGTTGAGGAACGAACTGGAAGCTGGTTCTTGAGACAACATCACCTACAATTTTGTTGTGAGGTTTTAAGCGGTCAAATACGAACAAAACGACGGGTAACAAATGTAGGAAAATATATTAACAAAAGTAGACAAATACAATACAGAGAAGTGGGAATTACGTCCGACAAATAGAATTGTGAGCTGACTCGCATTGGCTTACTCTCAAGCCACAATTGTCCCTGTTACTTATAGTAACCGTCGGCGCATTCCATTAGTCTTATAGGGTGTATCACCTATAACAAATTTTATACACAGCGGTAGACTTCAGCAATCTCAATGACCATTTCACAATAAATTATTATTCTAAATCTATTTCGTATATGGAAACTCCCAACGCTTTTTATAACATATGTGCTAGAAGGCTCTGACTGAGGGTCTTATTGTTCTGGATATGACGTCAAAATCTATCTGATGAGGATGTTCCAGTTCTGGAACAATGGCGAATGTGTAGTACCCCTACATCACCATTAATCCAGGTCCACTCTGACCCGGTGTGATAGTACCTATTAGCGTCCAATCTATGGCTTAAATAGAAGAAAAGTAGTTTAAGATGTGTTTTAAAAAATTGTGTTTGAAAAACAAATTGGGTACCTACCAAGATGAATAAAACAAAACGTCTTCTGTATGAAATAACCCAACAAAGGTTGACATGCCGTAAACTCCAATCAATTTGTCTCTGCGATTGTCAGCCTATGCAGAGAAGAGTAGTATCTTATGATTTCCTCATTGATAGTAAACTGGTCTGTGGCCTCAACAAATCCAATTTTCCATAAAACACCGGCACTCTGGTGGAAATACTATATTAGAAATCCTACCTCTGCAACCAAAATTATTATTCCAATTCTATTTCGTTTATGGAAACTCCCAACGTGCTATGTGCTAGAAGTCCCTAGCTGAGGGTCTTATCGTTCTGGATATCACGTCAAAATCTATCTGTTGGGGATGTTCCAGGTGTGGAGATCTGGCAAATGAGGAGTACCCCTTCATCACCATTAATCCCAGGTCCACTCGGACCCGGTGTGGTAGTACCTGTTAGGGTCCAATCTATGGCTTAAATAGAAGAAAATGATTAGTATTATCTGCGTTATTCGGACTATTGTCCCCATCTGTATTGTTATTTGTAGAACGTTTCGGTCGGTATGCCCCCGGCCTTCTTCAGGTATTTTTTTTATCGGACTCGTGAACCATCTCGGACTTTGAAGGTTCCCAACTACGTCAAGAAGGGTCCCGAGTCGGAAAAGAAGGTTCCCGAGTCCGAGAAGGTTCCCGAATTCGAAAAGAAATACCTGAAGAAGGCCGGGGAGCATATCGGCCGAAACATTGTATAATTACCAATAAAGATTGGGACAATAGTCCGAATAACACAGATAATACTAGAAGAAAGAAGTTTAAAATGTGTTTTAAAAATTAAGTTTGAAAAACAAATTGAGTACCTACCAAGATGAATAAAACAAAACGTCTTCGGTATGAAATAACCCAACAAAGGTTGACATGCCGTAAAACCAAACCAATGTATCTCTGCGATTGTTAGTGTTCTGATTTTTCAGAACGATTGTCAGTGTTCTGATTTTCTCACTGATAGATTTGCATCTGACAGCCAGACAGACTAATCACTGATACAGATCATTTGTTGATGATACAACAGGAAGCTGGGTCGTGAGACAACATCCCCTATAATTTTATACATAGCGGTAGGTCTCAGCAACTCTAATTTCCATAAAGACTGGAACTCTTGTTGAAATAATATATTAGAAACCCCATCTTTGAGACATATATGATTGTCCGGAAGCGCGTGGTGTAATGGACTCGTCGCCCCGAGTTCAAATCCTGGACGTTGCATTTCACTTAACGCTAACACCTTTGGGAAAGGTATGAATCCTACTCACCCTCCAGCTATGAGTAAATAGTAGGGCAGACTGGGCTCTTTAATCTTGGTTAGGCAACCGGTCTAGGAGAAGGAAAACTCTGAATTCAAGCCTGTTGAACTCCACTTAAGAAGTTGACCTTGTGTCATATCCAGCTCGTGCAGAGGGGTTGGTAAATATATATATATATGATTGTCCGGACCCTATATCTGTTTTGGCAAGCCCCAACACGATGAGGCCTGGGTATGATGTTAAACTTTATCAGATGATCGAGTTCCACTTCTGGAGCCCTGTGGGGCACCCCATCATAATCATTACTCCCAAGTCCACACTTACCCGAAGTGGTAGTACATGCTAAAGTAGCATCTATAGGTTAAAAAGAACAAGAAAAGGTTCGAAAAATGTTTAAATAAAACTGAGTGTGCAAAAAATTGAGTATCCATCAAGAATGAATAAAACAAGATGTCAATGGGATAAAATGACTCAATGGGTTGACATGCCGTAAAATCCAACCAAGTAATCGAACAATCTGACAGTCTTTCATAGTCATGTATATTAAAATGTATTCCTCCTCTGAGTTACACTGGAATAGTTATCTATTTCGAATCTCTCGAAAATGTTCTAAAAAATGGGTTTTAGATAAAAGTTAACAAAAAAACTGAGTACCCATCAAGAATGAATAAAACAAAACGTCTTTGGCAGAAAATGACACAATGGGTTGACATGCCGTAAAATCTAACCAACTATCCAAACAATCTGGCAGTCTTTCTTTGTTATGTATATCAAAATGTATTCCTCCTCTGAGTTACACTGGAATTGGTATCTATTTCGAATCTCTCAACATCCCAGTTCATATTGACCCGGTTTTATATTTAGAAAAAGATTTTCCACAGATCTGCGTAATTACAGGAGTAGATCACTGGTTTGAGGAAGAAACAGGAAGTTGTTTCTTGAGACAACATCATCTAGAATTTCATACATAGCGGTCGACCTCTGCAATCACATTGGCCATAAAACACCGGTGACTCTGGCTGAAAAACTATGATTTAAATCCTATCTCTGCGACCTAAATGATTATTCCAACTCTATTTTGATTGTGGAAACTCCCAATGTTTTTTTATAACATATGTGCAAGAAGGCCCTGGCTGAGGGTCTTATTGTTCCAGTTCTGGAACAATGGCGAATGTGTAGTACCCCTACATCACCATTAATCCCAGGTCCACTCTGACCCGGTGTGATAGTACCTATTAGCGTCCAATCTATGGCTTAAATAGAAGAAAAGTAGTTTAAGATGTGTTTTAAAAAATTGTGTTTGAAAAACAAATTGGGTACCTACCAAGGTGAATAAAACAAAACGTCTTCCGTATGAAATAACCCAACAAAGGTTGACATGCCGTAAACTCCAATCAATCTGTCACTGCGATTGTCAGCCTATGCAGAGAAGAGTAGTATCTTATGATTTCATCGTTGATAGTAAACTGGTCTGTGGCCTCAACAAATCCAATTTTTCTATAAAACACCGGCCTTCTTCAGGTATTTTTTTCTTATTGTTTTGGTTATCACATCAAAATGTATCTGATGGGGATGTTCCAGTTCTGAAGCCCTGGCGAATGTGTGTACCCCTTCATCACCATTAATCCCAGGTCCACTCTAACCCAGAGTGGTAGTACCTGTTAGGGTCCAATCCATGTCTTAAATAGAAGAAAGGGAGTTTAAAATGTGTTTGAAAAATTTAGTTTGAAAAAAATTGGGTAACTATCAAGATGAATAAAACAAAACCTTTTTGGCATAAACTAACCCAACAAGGGTTGACCTGTTGTAGCATTGAACCAATCTATCTCTGCGATTGTCAGTGTATGTAAAGCCGAGTAGAATCTTATGTTTCCCTCACTGATAGGTAACTGTTTTGTATCTGACAATCTTTCATTGCCATCTATATTAAAATAAGATCGTATATACAGGGCATTCTTATTGAAGAGGGAGTTATTTTGCAGACAAATATTGAATTTAGTTTTCTCTCCCGGAATGAGAAAATGGTCCTCTTAAGTTTAATGTTAAGTTATTTTGTTGTGCATTGCGTGTGGGATTTTAAAACAGAGTTATCTGCAGTAGAGAAATTGAAGACGAAGATTTTCCTCTGATTTTGTCTGAGTGCATCGATCCAAATTTTATAAGGCCAGGCTTATTCGATATCCACTTTCCAATGCATTCTTATCGGAAAACACTTCCCAATACATTACTGTTTGAGAACTGCACGTTGACTGTACTACTGAGTTAACATGGTCTTCGTATCTATTTCGAATCTTTCAACATCCCAGTTCATATTGGCCCGGTTTTATATTTAGAAAAAGATGTTCGGAGTTCTGTGTAATCATGGTAAGCCCTAAACCTTTTTATCATATATCTGCTAAAATTCGCTGACTGAGGGTCTTAATGTCCTGGGTATAACGTTAAACATTATCTGGTAGTGAAGTTCCAGTCCTGGAGCCCTGGCAAATGTAGAGTACTTCTCCATGATCATTACTTTCAGGTCTAAACTGACCCGAAGAAGGAGTAGTAACTGTTACAGTCCCATTTATGGGTTAAATAGAACAAAAATGTTCTAAAAAATGGGTTTTAGAAAAAAGTTAACCCAAAAAATTGTATACCCATCAAGAATGAATAAAACAAAACGTCTTTGGCAGAAAATGACACAATGGGTTGACATGCCGTAAAATCTAACCAACTATCCAAACAATCTGTCAGTCTTTCTTTGTTATGTATATCAAAATGTATTCCTCCTCTGAGTTACACTGGAACTGGTATCTATTTCGAATCTCTCAACATCCCAGTTCATATTGACCCGGTTTTATATTTAGAAAAAAGATTTTCCGCGTATCTGAGTAATCACTGGCACATAACACTGGTTGAGGAACCAACAGGAAGCAATGACAGTTTCCTGGAATAAGAGGAATAAGTGGTCATGTGGAAAGTGATTATTTATTTATTTATTCTTCAAAGTTAAAGGTTAGCAAAACCCGGTAAAAATATATTTTAATTTTCAATAGTGGTAAAATTTTATAACCAAATCTTTCAATAATATTCTGTTTATAGAATAACACAAGTTATAGATATACTGCTTGTGGTGTAAGGGTTATCGACACAGGAAATTGACACGGCGATCAGAGTTCGATTCCTAGACGATGCTGTTTGCGTGTCACATAGCGTTAATACCCTTGGGAAAGGTATGTATCTAACTATCGGTTAAATCGAACTTAATGGACCTATATTCCACCATCGCATGTCGCACTGCCGAAAGAAAAAAATAACAAAAAAACAGTGAGGCGTAACACAGATTCTCAAAGATACGGCGTTGCAAGTTAACTGATCTGAAAAAATGTAACAGTTTTTAAATAAAATAACTGGTGCATCATATCTTTTATTCATTAATATAACTAGCAAATATGTGCACCCTCCGGGTGCAAGTATTAATGTCATAAAATATAATATTAAATTAGAAAGTCTAAAGAAACTAAATAAGAATGCAGATAAAATGATTTGAAACAGAGAGGGGTATAATCGAAAAATATAACAGCTGTAGCTTCCTCTTCCACCACCCCCGTCTTTCCTTGCTAAACTTTTTCTAATTTAACTATTTAGTTAAATTAGGAAGTAAAGAATAAAATTACAGTTATTTCTTTTTGTTAATTGATTTCTTTTAAGATTTCTCCGAGATTTTTGCTCATATCCATTAAGATAAAACCAAATAATTAGAAATCAACAATACCAAGCACATATTTATTAAAATCAAATTTTAAATATCAATATGCAAATTAGGCTTGCCGTTCACACTGTAAACAGCTATTTGTTGTACATATGAATACAATTGCATGTTATTAGTACGTAGATACGGCCAGCAGTATTAATAATAAAAAAACAATTTTATTAATAATTGAGGCTTAAATAAAAATGATTCATGGAGAATGTGATGTATAATAACTAAATGGATAGTGACTTGAGTAGTGATATAGTTTCGGTTACAGACTAACAAACACACAATCTCCATTATAATAAGATGTCATTAAATTCGGTTAATTCCCTGATATTTGTTTTTTTTTTTTTTCTTTCGGCAGGGTGACATACTGCGACAGGGTGGCAGGCTGGAATTTAGGTCCTTTAAGTTCGATTTAACTCAACTATCTCTCTCTGACCTGACAACCCACGCAAACTCGAGCAAGAAATATTATTCAAGCAGAATTTTGACGAAGCCCTCTCCCACCAACAAATTAAGTATGTTAGCATATTTCTTTGTCCCTGGTTTGTATCCATCTTTATGCCCTGTTATTTATGCCCTCATAAGGATTTTAATGCATTCCATTGATAATTCTGGTACTTAACTATTGTACAACTAGTCGATATCCAAACTGGTACTATTTCCCAGAAAATAAGACATAATTTTTTAAAGCATTTTGACTCAAATATTTTGATAATCTTATTACCAACCAACAGACCATCTTTCTTAATGACTGTGCAATATATACATAGTGATTACCAACTGATGAACCCCCTTTCAAATGTCAAAACAACAGACCCGTAGTGATTACCAACTGATGGACCCCCTTTCAAATGTCAAAACAACAGACCCATAGTGTTACCAACTGATGAACCCCCTTTCAAATGTCAAAACAACAGACCCCATAGTGATTACCGATTGATGAACCCCCTTTCAAATGTCAAACAACAGAGCCATAGTTATTACCAACTGATGAACCCCTTTCAAAATGATCATACAACAGACCCATAGTGATTACCAACTGATGAACCCCTTTCAAATGTCAAAACAACAGAGCCATAGTTATTACCAACTGATGGACCCCCTTCCAAATGATTACACAACAAACCCGTAGTGATTACCAACTGATGGACCCCCTTTCAAATGACTACACAACAAATCCATAGTTATTACCAACTGATGAACCCCCTTTCAAATGTCTAAACAACAGACCATAGTGATTACCAACTGATGGGCCCCCTTTCAAATGACTAAACAACAGAACCATAGTGATTACCAACTGATGGATCCCCTTTCAAATGACAACACAACCGACCCATGATTATTACCAACTGATGGATCCCCTTTCAAATGATTACACAACAAACCCATAGTGATTACCAACTGATGGACCCCTTTCAAATGATTACACAACAAACCCATAGTTATTACCAACTGATGGACCCCCTTTCAAATGATTACACAACAAACCCATAGTTATTACCAACTGATGGACCCCCTTTCAAATGACTGCACAACAGACCCATAGTGATTACCAACTGATGGACCCCCCTTTCAAATGACTACACAACAGACCATGATTATTACCAACTGATGGACCCCCTTTCAAATGTCTACAACAGACCCATAGTTATTACCAACTGATGGACCCCCTTCCAAATGATTACACAACAAACCCGTAGTGATTACCAACTGATGGACCCCCTTCCAAATGACTAAACAACAGACCCATAGACAGGGCTTATATTAATGTTCACTCCGAAATATAACACTAGGGCTTATTTTCGAGGTATGTCTTATTCTTCATATATCGTAAAACGACAATACGAAGTAGAAAATTAAGAAATTTCTAAATTAACAGAAATTACGAAAAATTATCAACATTTATTTACCATTAAAGGATCGGTTTAGCTCAGTCAGTAGAGCGTTCGGCTAGGAATCACAAGGTTCCTCGTTCGATACCGGCCCTCGCCAACTCAGCGTATGAGTAGCACAAGGACCTGTACCGTAAATTGTGCGAGGGTATGAAATCAAAGCTGTGTAATTTATGAAGTGATCTTATTTGCCTATGCTTATTTCTTTCGTCTGTCTGCTCAAGAAAATTAAAGTTTGTAATTTGTGTGTGTGGCGTAGCTACAGTTTTTCCTGGGCATGTGGATCAATATCACAAGGAAACACGCATCGATTGATCATTGACGAAGACGAGTGTTTGCATCACATAATATGATTGTGGAGAATGCTTATTTCTTTCGTCTCTCTGCCACTCTCAACTAGGGCTTATTTTAAGAGGAGAGTTATTGTTCTGCAATTCACTGGAAGTTCTTACCCAGATAGCCTGCCCGTAGTACATTGGAAACAGATCATTGATGAAGACGAGTGTTTGCATCACATGATGTGATTGTGGAGAATGCTTATTTCTTTCGTCTGTCTGCCGCTCTCATCTAGGGCTTATTTTAAGGGGGGAGCTTATGTTGGATTATTTTAAGATATAAGGTGCTGAAGACTACGATTTATATTTATGTACTGTTCCAAATCAGTGGTGGCTTAATTAGCCAATCAAAAACGCCCAATTATGTATCTAATTGTATTTGATAAATTCTCCAATAATTACTCGCTAGAAGCACAGATCAACAGACGAGGATTATAAAACTCTCTACTTCAAGACAGGATCAACTCTGATACAACTCCTACTTCAAGGACAGATCAACAGAAAAGGATTACACAACTTTCTACTTCAAGACAGGATCAGCTCTGATAAAACCCTTACTTTAAGGACAGATCATCAGACAAGGATTAAAACTAATACTACATCTTTCTACTTCAAGAAAGGATGAAACGGTATGTCTCAAAGGATCTCCACTGTAAAACTGCTTTCGACTACAGGCCTAAAATGCCGATAAGAATCGTAAAAATGTATTCTGAAATTACCCTGAAAAATCCCACTAGGTTTTATTTTGCAGGTAGGCCTTATTTTCGGGAAAAAAACACGGTAGATACAGGGTAATCCCGAAGGAAATATCATCTATTTTATTAACCAACAAAAGTTCCTTCTTATTGGTTATTTACTAAGCTTAGCTGTGGCCCAAGTTCTGAAATATGAGGCACCCAGTGAGAAACACCTTGACTTGCCTGTATCAAGTTTGCCAACGCGTTTTACGAAAAAGTTCGCAATTCGTTGACTACGATTCCGGCAACAAGGCAATCTTTCATTATTTTTCCTTTGAGGACGCCCCTTGTCGCCTACTCGATTTTTTTTACTTGATACTTCTTACTCCATTTAATACTCTGATAATTTCTCAAGAGAATTGGAAGGATGGTATCCATTTTTAAAACTTTTTTTTTTGTTTTAGAGTTGAGAAAATCTTTGAAAGAAAACTAATCATCTTCGCGTTAAAACTTTTGTCAACGATTGAAAATTTAAAATCCTTGAATCTATCATTGTTGCATGACAATGGTTTGTTGATTACAGCTCAGATAAGTGTATGAAAATCTATATACACATACACGTATTCCTTAAAAGTAACACTGTCATCATCTTGCAACATCCTCTTTTTAAAATGAGATCTCCACCCTGTCGGCTGGGGCGTTAGAATGCATCGACTGCATCTCTGCAGAGGGGTAAGACTCCCCCAATGAGGCCACCTGTTAGGTGGAGACCGTGATGCTTAAGGATAGAACCCAAGTGGAGGAGCAGTTCATGACCTGCAATACTCCACTTTGGCCCTATCTTGGGCTAGACGGGCGGTCCGAGAGGCCCCCTCCGATCAATCGGCTGGTCACGTCAAGCCTTAGAACCTATATGATTTTCCCAACCCTATTGCTCTTATGGCTAGCCCCAACCCCTTTTCATCATGGGTGCTAGAAGGCGGTGACTGAGGGTCTACATGTCCTGGGAATTACGTTAAACTCTATCTGATGGTGAGATTCCAGTTCTGGAGGTTTGGGGAATGTGGAGCACCCCTTCATCACCATTTCTCCCTGATCCACTCTGAGCCGGAGTGGTAGTACCTGTTAGGATCCCATCTATGGGTTGAATAAAAAAACATGTGTTTATAAACAAAATTGCATTATGCATTAAGAATGAATTTATTTCACAGCTTTGTCGGCATTAAATAACCAACCGAGGTTGATATGCCGTAAAACAAAACAAACAAAACATAAAATAAGATCTAGGTGTTGCTTATCCGATTAATTTGGCACAGGTACACAGGTGAAGGTTCTAGTCATGACTTGAATCACAACAAAGTTATCCTCAAAAAATATACAATTAAAAATTATTTTAATACAATTAATTTGCGCATATATCTATTTAAACCATAGATGGTACCCCAACAGATACTACCACTCTGTGCAAGAGTGAACCTGGGAGTAATGACAATCTCCTCAGATGTGCCATGATCCAAGAGATGTTAGGAAATGGAAATTGTCTATTAATATTGTATTGATATTGTAATATGTAACCGTGTGGTCTTTTCCCAAGCTGGTGGTCCCGACTCCCCCTTTAGAAAAGGTTATCTATTTTTTTAAATAAATTTTTACTTTTCTTAAATTTGATTTTATTGTTTTATTTCATTTTACGGCCTGTCGTCCCGCTTATGATTAGTTTATGCCAAGAGGTTAGAGAAGTATGTTCATTGTTCTTATTTATATTGTTGTTTTTGGGGGGAGATTATGTGCTTAGTTGAAGCCATACCTAATTTTAAAATTAATTGGTTATAATTAAATGAATTAGGCATGTATATCGATTTAAATGCAAGGCGTAAACAAATAAAGAAAAAGTCAATCTCTGTATGTACATTTCAGCATATTAGGCTTCATCAGCAGAGTTATAGACAGGGCAGTGCTTTGTGCGTGATTCGAACCCTACCTATATATATATATATATATATATATATATATATATATATATATATATATATATATATAAAGGAAAAGTTACTTACCGTTGAATTTGGTCAGGATAGTTAGTAAGTGTGGAATTCAGAGGGGTAAGTCAGCGATATGACAAATACAAAGAGCTCACTACTAAGTAGAGCAAATTTATTATAAAATGGGTTCAAGAGATAACCTACTCGAGTTTCACCATGAGGATCTTCAGGGTTAAATCCACTGAATTAATCGAGACACCGATGTGTGGTCATTGCAATGACCAAACACGTGGAAACGACTGCTATTAATCGGTGTCTCGATTAATTCAGTGGATTTAAACCTACTCGAGTTTCATCATAAGGATCTTATGATGAAACTCGAGTAGGTTATCTCTTGTACCCATTTTATAATATATATATATATATATATATATATATATATATAAAGATAATCTACTGAGTCAGACGAACCTACTATTAGTTTCGCATAAAGCTCTTCAGGGCTAAAATCTGTCAGATTTTAGCCCTGAAGAGCTTTATGCGAAACTAATAGTAGGTTCGTCTGACTCAGTAGATTATCTTTATTACTTGGCTCTACTTAGGTATCGAGCACTTTTTACAAATTAGCTTCTCCTAGCGGTTATATGAATATATATATATATATATCTTATATACATATATATACATATAAATTGTTTTTTCTTTTGGCCAAATACTGTACCAATAGATTATTTTTTGTTGGTACGAATATCTTGGTCTTTTCTTTTTTTCAAAATTTTTTTCTTCCTGGTTGGTGTTTGGTAGTATATTTTACAATCAAACTCTCTGCCGGGTTTTTTCTCTCCGCAAGGATCTACCAACACGCTTGGTATTAAATATATATTATATATATATATATATATATATATATATATATATATATATATATATAATTTGGCATTAAATAACGGGGTTGATATGCCATTAAACAAAACAAATAAACATACTGAAATCTCAAACGAAGTGTGTACAAAGCCGGTCAGATGACCATACCGCTAACAATTGAGACCTATCTGCTGGCGTAAAACCCGCTTTGGCCATTCTCGAGCATTTTCTTTTATTTTCCGCCGGTCACGTGACAGTCATTGATGCTTTTATATCAAACGCAAATACGCCAAGTGCACGACGTCAATCTTGCGCGGCGCTCTTCTGTAGAAGGAGATAAAAGACGACATGTTTTCTTTGAAGGGTCTCTTTAAGTCATCGGCGTAGACAACCTCCACCGAACCTGATTAGCCTTTGGTGAACCCAGACGTTTGAAGATGTTAATTTGACCAAAGTTCTTTCGAACACTATTTAACTTGTGTATTCTACAAACAGATTAGGAAATCGGGCTGTATCGAGGCCACCGATATAGAAGGCCCGTTCTTTGGGTGTGTGACGTCACAAAAGTGGGCCCAACTTAGAGCAAGCGAAATAGATACCGTTGTCTCGTAAAGACAGTAAATAAACAAGTGTTATGTTTCATTAAACTTTAATAACTGAAATTCGTTCATAATTTTATTTATTTCAAATTTGAAAACAACTTTTATAAATGATAACAAACATTGTTTTGATTTGCATGTTTTTTATTTTAATTTTAAAAAAACTTGTAAAGGCAACGTTGAGGTACATAAAAAAAACAAATACCATTACATTAAACTTTAATAACTGAAATTCGTTCATAATATATATTTTTTTAAATTGAAAACATTTTTTATAAATGATAAGCAACATTGTTTTGATTTGCATGTTTTTTTTTATTTCAAATTTGAAAACAACTTTTATAAATGATAACAAACATTGTTTTGATTTGCATGTTTTTTATTTTAATTTTAAAAAAACTTGTAAAGGCAACGTTGAGGTACATAAAAAAACAAATACCATTACATTAAACTTTAATAACTGAAATTCGTTCATAATATATATTTTTTTAAATTGAAAACATTTTTTTATAAATGATAAGCAACATTGTTTTGATTTGCATGTTTTTTTTTTATTTCAAATTTGAAAACAACTTTTATAAATGATAACAAACATTGTTTTGATTTGCATGTTTTTTATTTTAATTTTAAAAAAACTTGTAAAGGCAACGTTGAGGTACATAAAAAAACAAATACCATTACATTAAACTTTAATAACTGAAATTCGTTCATAATATATATTTTTTTTAAATTGAAAACATTTTTTTTATAAATGATAAGCAACATTGTTTTGATTTGCATGTTTTTTTTTATTTTAATTTAAAAAAACTGTAAACTGAATTATGAATAAATGAACAATCAATTATTAGATAAACAAACAAACAAATATAAATAAATATACTAAATATAAATTTGATAAAGTTTAGGTAAATTATAATCAGCATGGTTTTGATTTGCTTTTTTTTTAAATTTCATGATTATTCTGTAAATTTACAATATTGTAATTATCAAGTGATAATTACTTAATACAGGAACAACTGAATTATGAATAAATGAACAATCAATAATTAGATATAAACAGACAAACAAATTACAATAAATATAAATAAATATATTAAATATGAATTATAATCAGCATTGTTTTGATTTGCTTTTTTTTTCAATTTTAATGATTATTCTGTATTTTTACAATATTATATTATATATAAACAGACAGATTACAATAAATATATTAAATATAAATTTGAAACCAAGTTTAGATAAATTATAATCAGCATTGTTTTGATTTGCTTTTTTTTTTCAATTTTAATGATTATTCTGTAAATTTACAATATATACTGAATTATGAATAAATGAACAATCAATAATTAGATATAAACAGACAAACAAATTACAAAAATCAAATAATACTTATTGAAAAATAGGTTATAGATATAAAATTCAGCTGAATGTCTGAAGTTTTCTTTTTTTGCTTAACTTATTAATGATGTTATCATTTTCTCTAGAACAAAAATTATTTAAAAGAGCATTTGTAGAGCTTAAGATAAACATCTTTTCTATTTTTTCAATATTATGACCTTCATCACAAGTGTCAACATTAAAAAGTAGCTCATGGTCTGCCAATACATTCAATGTTATATGCATGGCTAATTTCCTTTGATTTACTGAATGAAGAAAAGAATGATTTTTTATCAGCTTACCAATGACTACATAATTATATAGAACAAAATTAGTAGTTGTATCATTAGGATATAAGAGAGAACCTCTATTAATCCCTTGAAAATAGCGGTTTATTTCAGGTGTTTCTTCCACGTTAACTCTCCCAGATAATAGGTTTTTGCAATTACTGCATTTAGTTTTCTTAAAAACAGCATAACAGCAATAACCGGCTAAATATAATATTACAGGAAGAATCTGACATCAATTGTAAATTTATAAATATCTAACTTTTGCTGCTCTGTCACTTCATCCCAATTTGGTTCTTGTAAATTATTTAAATCAATTTTAAAGCATTGCTGATTAAATGATAAGCTCAATTTTAAAACTGATAGCATTCTAATTTTTTGTTCACACTCAAAGACTTGCCGTATTGAGATATTATACTGATCACCACTAAGTCGCCGGTATTGCCCAAACCTTGCCTCAAGGTGATCAGTCTGAAATTTGCCAGGTAATATGTATAGCATTTTCAATTCTTCCATGCAATACTTAGTCAGTTCTAGAAATGCATAGGTTGTATGATGCAAAGCAGTGAAGGTTTCTTTTGTTAATTTGCCATTTTTTCCAGAAATGCTATTCCAAGATTCTAACCAGTCACAGAATACAGAAAGAAATCTAAAATTTTCTTCATTTACTCTAAGTGGATTGCAGTATTTATTTCTAAGGCGACAA
This sequence comes from Doryteuthis pealeii, assembly GCA_023376005.1. Classification (NCBI taxonomy): domain Eukaryota; kingdom Metazoa; phylum Mollusca; class Cephalopoda; order Myopsida; family Loliginidae; genus Doryteuthis; species Doryteuthis pealeii. The sequence goes on from CM042169.1 coordinate 74,196,643, forward strand.
CCTTTATATGGTGTTTTTACATTCATTATTGTCCACCAAATATAAAATATGTTTATATATTCTGCAACTTCTGCAAAATTAGGCAAACATTCCTGTTTTCCTAACGTCAATAATCCCTGAATAGTGTATTCATTGAAAATTTGCAGAACTAAATTAACATTTTGCCTTTCAAGACTAGTAGGATAAAGAGCTTTTGAGGTCAATTTATAACAATATTTCAAAATTGACTGAGATTCCAGGGCATGAAGTTTCTGTAAGGTACAAAATGGGGCACTTTGGATACTATTTAATTCATGATTTCCATTATGACAAAATTTTGGAAAGAGCATGCATTTAGTTGCATCTTTTTGACCAAGCCAATTGTTTCTAATGCATTTTAATATATGGACTGAGTCAAATAGAAAGAAAAGAGGTCGAGACTTAACAAATGGGTGTGGATATACAATCGAAAGCTTTGGTGGATTGCAAAAGTAAGATATAGCCTTTTTATTTATTGCATTATTATCTGTTATGATTGATAATACTTGAAAGCCTATCTCCTCTAAACCAATTATAATACGTTTAACAATATTAAATAAATTTTCAGCTTTAAGACATTTAGTTGGCATAACATGCACAACATCCTTATATGGTGAGAATACACTGCTAAGCATAAAAGCAAATGCACTTGTTGCAGCTTCATTTCTATTGTCAGATAAGCCAACAATATTACCACCCTTATAATCAAAATAAGGTTTTAGGTGAATTTCATCAACAAGTAAAGATACTGTAGTGTCTTTCTGTACAAGTAACTTGAATTTGTTTTTAATATACATGAGAAAATTGTTATCATGTTGCTCAATTAAAGGATTCATATTTGTTGATAATGTTACTCTTTTAATTGTCGAATAACTAGGTAAAATTATATTTTTGCTATCTCTTAATAATCTATACCCTTTAGGAGAGCAGTTATATAATAATGAGAAAATATCATCATTTCTGTTGAATAATCAAACTTATTCTGTGTTTAGCTGCTCATATATAAATTTTATTGAATTAAAATATTTGCTTGATTCATCTTGTATCAATATAAAAAATGACATGATTAATTTTAGTATAAAAATTATACTAGGGGATTAGCTTGCTGTTGTTCTGTGTCCATTTTCTTCATGTTTTCTATTAGAGTTTCTAGATCATTCTTATAATTCATATGCTTTGGAATTTTATAATCTCCTATCATATCCATTTTCACATCCCTACAAAATACATGAACTGCAAAATTAGACTCGATTAAAAGAGACAAATTTATTTTTGGATATGGGGTTTTATGATACTGCATATGATAACTGTTTCTTGCTGCCTAATAACATTCCAGTAATCTCTATCAAGAAAATTTAATTTTCCTACCAGATCATTAATATCATAAAATTTGTTTTGTTTTGTATATGCCAACGCATCCTTAACACTTTCATTTAAAGCACTTTTAAGTGCAGAATTGTCCAGTCGAATTCTTCTAGAATCTGGTGACTCTCTAGAGGTGATTGATGATGATAGATATGAGGGACAGTTTGGGAGAATTCTAGGAATTGCGCCATCACAAAGAGATTTTTTTAAAAGTTTAACTTTAATTGCTGCCCCTGTTTTTTCATCAAATGCTGATGCTTCTCTTCTTATGTCCTCTGGTCGAAAATGTAGTTCACATACCTAAAAATATTGTAAAAATCAAAACCTATTTTAAATCCTTGTAAAAATCTTAAAAGTTTGTCAGCAAAAAATCTACAATATGAAGCATTTTTCTTATAATTCTAGGAAAAATGAAGAGTGTTCTGATATCTTTAAGGAACATAATTTACCAATTCAACAAAAAATTATTAGTGACAAATCTATGTACAAATAAAGAGAGAATTTTTAACATTTATATATTTTTTGAATTAGAATAATGAATAATTATTTTTTGGATAAAATGATTTTGAAAATTTTGATAGATTTTAATCCTTTTTAATCTTTAATTTTAATCCTTTAATTTTAATCCTAAATTTCAATTGAATTACAATTGTGAATTACAAAGACATGAGATTAATTTAATTACTATTAGAATTATTTTATTATCAATAATTTTGTTATTATTATTATTATTATTATTATTATTATTATTTTTTACTCCTTTTGAGTTTTCACATCAGCATTAGCTGATGGTCTTTCCAATGGAGTCTGAGTGACAGCAAGTCTCCTCAGGTCTCCAGGACTCTTCTGAGTATTCTGGCAGATTGCAGCAGTTCAGTGTTCTGAATGGTTTCAATACTTCCTCTGATTTCCAACTTTCCAAACCTTCATTATTAGAATCATTATTATTACTATTATTATTATTATTATTATTATTATTATTATTAGAATCAGTATTTTTATGATAATAATAATTTAAATAACAATGATAACAATAATAACTTCAGGGAAATACCATCAGCTGGTGTGAAAAACTAATAATAATGATAGCAATAATTATAACGATTGATACCATCCAGAACACTGTACTGCTGCAATCTGCCAGAATACTCAGAAGAGTCCTGGAGACAAAGGCTAAATTTGCAAATTGTCCTCAATATTCGTTAAATAAATGAAATTAACTAACCTGACTTACCCCCCAAAAAAAAGCCAAGTAGGAAAAAAATAGATAAATAAAGTAAATAAATAAAAAAAAAGAAAGATTTTTTTATTGATGAAATAAAACAATTACTTACCAAAAAAAAAGTCAAGTATTTTCCAACTTTAGTTCAATAATAATAATGATAACGATAATAATAATAATATCAATAATAATAATAATATCCCTTTTTTATTTGAATAAATTTATATCAAAGTAATTGTGGGATTATTAGACATTAGACAAATATTTACTTTCTCGCATTTAAGACTAACCAAAATAGTCAATTTAATTTAATAGACTCTTTTATTTATGAATAAAACTATTCAAAAATATTGTAAGGATTATCAGAATTATTTCTTTATGTTTATAAAAATATCCCTTTACGAATTTAATGAATTAATATCGAGAATTTCTTTAGAGTTTATTTCTAAAATATGAGTTTTTACAAAACGTTTACGCTCTTATGTGAAAAAAATTGTTAACTTAAGACAGAGCTTTTAATGTCTTAAACTTGATTTTGTGAATTACAAAGACTTTAAAATACTTCAATTATTGAAGTTTAAATTAAATTTATTTAGTTTTAATACAAAAAAATTACTCACTTTGGAATTCTTTGTAGGTAAAAAATGTTCTCGTCTGATAGCGTAAATCCATTTATCGCACAAAATTTATCACGAGGGAAAGAAAAAACACTAACTTTTGGTTTCCTATAGTTTGCCATTACAAAAAGGCACAACACACTTAAAGGGCATTTTTGTTTATAAATTAAAATAAAATAAAAATAATTGACTGAATAATTACAAAAAGTCGTTGACTATTTGCAAAAAACTTCGAGGTTAGCCAAGACCAACTAGAATTACGGTGGCCTCGGGTTAGCCACTTGTGGCAAGCCTCGTTTTGCTTCGGGTTGTGTGAAAACAAACTTGGGACTAGATATGATGATATCGCAGTGACGTCAGACTCGATCCATCTGGCCTAGTAATCTAGTTGGTCTTGGCTGTATACGACATTTCGACGAACGTGCAGAGAAAGACAACAAGATTCTTGGAAAAGAACAGTGTTAAATTCTATGAAATTTCGTTTAGGTACTAAGGCAGAATAGCGCGCAAGATATATTATCATTAGATTACGTATATAAGGTATTATATATCATGGAAATACTCGATACCTTAAGACGTTAGGGTAAGGTTATTTCAGGAGTTTCCGACATCGTTTCTAATGCAGAATAGAGCGCAAGGGATAATACCATTAGACTACGTCTAAAAAGCATTACATTTCATGGTACTAATGCAGAATAGTGCGCAAGAGATAGTATCATTAGATTACGTATAAAAATCATTACATTTCCCGGAAACGCCCGATACTTTTGAGACGTTAGGGTTAGGTTACTTCTGGAGTTTCCCACATCATTACTAATGCAGAATAGCACGCAAGATATATTATCATTAGATTAGGTATATATATATATATATATATATATATATATATATATATATATATATATATATATATATATCAGACATTTCGATGAATGTGCAGAGAAAGACAACAAGGTTCTTTGAAAAGAACAGTGCAGAATTCTATGAAAATTCGTTTAGGTACTAAGGCAGAATAGTGCGCAAGATATATTATCATTAGATTACGTATAAAAATCATTACATTTCACGGAAATACCCGATACATTAAGACGTTAAGGTAAGGCTATTTCATGAGTTTCCGACATCGTTTCTAATACAGAATAGCGTGCAAGAGATAATATCATTAGATTACGTATAAAAATCATTACATTTCACGGAAATACCCGATACATTAACACGTTAAGGTATGGCTATTTCAGGAGTTTCCGACATCGTTTATAATGCAGAATAGCACGCAAGAGATAATATCATTAGATTACGTATAAAAAGCATTAAATTTCAGGATACTAATACAGAATAACGCGCAAGAAATAGTATCATTAGATTACGTATAAAAATCATTGCATTTCACGGAAATACACGATACTTTTGAGACGTTAGGGTTAGGTTACTTCTGGAGTTTCCGAGATCGTTACTAATGCAGAATAGCGCGCAAGAGATATTATCATTAGATTGTTGTATATAAAGTATTACATTTCATGGAAATACCTGATACCTTTGAGACACTAGAGTTATGCTATTTCAGGGGTTTCACTATTTAACTTGCCTATTCTACAAACAGATTATTCTGTTGTGATGTATCAGACATTTCGACGACCGTGCAGAGAAAGACAACAAGGTTCTTTTAAAAGAATAGTGCAAAATTCTATGAAAATTCGCTTAGGTACTAATGTAGAATAGCGCGCAAGATATATCATCATTAGATTGTGTTGTTACATGGTGGGGCTTGTAACCATGCCTCAAAATGCACGACACTAAAAATGTATTTGTAGTATAACAAAGTACCAAAGTGTCTTTGTAGCAAACTCAGGAACGATATATGTAGCCAACACAAGCCCCAGCAGCAGTCGTCATTAGTAGATAAAGAAGGCACAAAAGACTCCTAAGTTGGATAATCACAATGGGCTTAGCATTTATTTCATGCTCGTGTCGTGGGCTCTGTTTCGGAGAGAAGGAAAGACAGAGAGAAAGAGAGAGAGAGAGAGGGGGGGCACTGTTAAATAGCTACACAGTTTAATCTTAGTTTACTGATACGTTTGAATTAGGATCAAGAAGTGAGGTAGGTGGTGACCTCAGCAGTGACCAAGGTTCAGTCCATGTATAATATGAACAGTTCTATGGGTTAACGATAAAAACTCTAATAAATTTGCAAATTTAATGAATTTCCATATCGAGCTATATATATATATATATATATATATATATATATATATATATATATATATATATACGAAAGTAAGTGAACAAACAATGTGTTTATATTTATATGGCCTTTAGCCGACAATTCAACCTTGCTGATGAGACCTAATAGGTCGAAATGTACATACTGGGATTGACATTTTCTCGATTTGTTTAGCTTTACATTTGAACATATATGCCCGCCTAAATTCATTAATTATTAACTAGTTAATTTTCAAAATTAGGTATGACTTCAATTAGGCACATATCCTCCCAAAATTGTCCGCTAAAGGCCATATAAAAATAAACACATTGTTTGTTTACTTACTTTCATACTGTCGTGTAGCAAGTCACCAAAAAAGTGTAATATAACTAAGTTCAAAACAAACGAAAAATCTGGTAAGGCCAACTAGTGTAATGGTTAGAATCCCCGCCTGCCAGCTTGGCAGTCGAGGTTTCGAGTCACACACGGAGCAGTCTCCCATGTCTATAACCTTGCCGATGAGAGCTAATAGGTCGAAATGTACATACAGGGATTGACATTTTCTCGATTTGCTTAACCTTACCTTTGAACATATATGCCCGGCTAAATTCATTAATTATTAACTAATTAATTTTCAAAATTAGGTATGACTTCAATTAAGTACATATCCTACAATATATATATATATATATATATATATATATATATATATATATATATATGTAGTATAGTGAGAAATTTGAAAAAACACAGGTTTTAATAAAATGATATAAGGAAAAGTATTTTTTTTATATCAACAAATGCCCTGAAGAAGATCTACTTAACAGACTGAAACTCTGCACCGTCGGCTAATAAACATACTACTCATTTTATTTAAACTTGTGTTGTTTTTTTTTCAAATTTCTCACTGTACTACATACCATCGGATTCACTTCCATCTCTTCACACACACACGTAAATAAATGAATATATATATATATATATATATATATATATAATATATATAATATATATATGTTCACACACACACACACATATATATACATGTTGGCCTTTGCCATTTCAAACACATTGTTTGACTACTTCATATATATATATATATATATATATATATATAATATACCAAGCGTGTTGGTAGATCCTTGCGGAGAGAAAAAACCCGGCAGAGAGTTTGATTGTAAAAATATACTACCAAACATCAACCAGGAAGAAAAAAATTTTTGAAAAAAGAAAAGACCAAGATATTCGTACCAACAAAAAATAATCTATTGGTATAGTATTTGGCCAAAAGAAAAAACAATTTATATGCATATATATGTATATAAGATATATATATATTCATATAACCGCTAGGAGAAGCTAATTTGTAAAAAGTGCTCGATACCTAAGTAGAGCCAAGTAATAAGGATATCTACTGAGTCAGACGAACCTACTATTAGTTTCGCATAAAGCTCTTCAGGGCTAAAATCTGACTGAAGAAGAAAAGGAGCAAGACCAATAAATACTACTAACCACATAAATCATTTAAATGGTTAGTAGTATTTATTGGTCTTGCTCCTTTTCTTCTTCAGTCAGATTTTAGCCCTGAAGAGCTTTATGCGAAACTAATAGTAGGTTTGTCTGACTCAGTAGATATCCTTATTATATATATATATATATATATATATATATATATATATATATATATAAAGATAGATAGATAGATAGATAGATAGAAGTAAACAATTCATGAATAGATAAAATTATCTGTAAAGAATTGTAGAGATATTAAAAGTAAATCAAATTTTAAACAGAAGGAATAAATGAATGAAAGATAGAAAGAAAAAGAAAAGAAATGAATGAAGAATAAAGAAAAAAGAAAAGAAATGAATGAAAGAAAAAAGAAAAAATAAAGGAAGAGAAAGAGAAAAAGAATTTCTTAGATCCAAAGTAAATAAAATTTTAAATATAAGGAATAGTAAGTAAAACTTGGCATCATTAAAGAGGGAAATCCAAACAAAACAACTAAGATTCGCGCCAAATTTCGGCAGAGAAGAGAAACTTTACAAATGAATAAATATTCATTTGAATTAAATGGAAGAAAAATTTTTTTTTAAATTCACGGCAAACGAAAATAGGATATAAAGAAAATATCTTGAATAAATGATTGGAGGGGAGAGAAGGGAAACGTCAAAGAAATTCTGAATGAATAAATGAATGAATGAATAAAACGTGAGAAATACTATAGTTATAAAATCATAAAAGTGTGTGTGTGTGTGTGTGTGTGTAGTGTGTGTGAGAGAGAGAGAGAGAGAGAGAGAGAGAGAGAGAGAGACAATGACAGAAACAGAGAGATAGACTTATATATATATATATATATATATATATATATAGAGAGAGAGAGAGAGAGAGAGAGAGAGGGGGGAAAGGGAGAAAGAGAGAGAGAAATAGATCGAGAGACAGTGACAGAGACAAACAGAAAGAAATAAAGAGAGAGAGACAGAAAGAGAGAGATACGTGAGAGAGAGACAAATAGATCGAGAGACAGTGACAGAGACAAACAGAAAGAGATAAAGAGAGAGAGAAAGAGAGAGATACGTGTGAGAGAGAGAGAGAGAGATAGACACTAGATCGAGAGACAATAAGAGATAGAGAGATTTGCATATATATATATATATATATATATATATATATATATATATATATAGAGAGAGAGAGAGAGAGAGAGAGAGAAAAGAAAGAAAGAAAAAGAGAAGAGAGAGAGAGAAAGAGATAGACAGACTTACAAATAGAGAGATAAGAGAGAGAGAGAGATGTGGGGAAGAGAGAGAGAGAGAGAGAGATATGTGGGGAAGAGAGAGAGAGAGAAAGAGAGAGAAAGATACGTGAGATAGACGTGCGAGAGAGAGATAGACAAATAGATCGAGAGACAGTGACAGAAATAGAAAGAGATAGAGATAGACAGACTTACAAATAGAGAGAGAGCGACAGAGAGAGAGAAAGAGAGAAAGAGAGACACAGAGAGAGAGGGAGAGAGAGACGTGAGAGAGTGGGAGAGAGAGATAGACAAATAGATTAAGAGACAGTGACAGAGACAAACAGAAAGAGATAGACAGACTTACAAAGAGAGAGACAGAGAGAGACAGAGAGAGAGAGAGAGAGAGAGAGAGAGCGAGAGAGAGAGAGAGAGAAAAGAAAGAAGAAAGAAAGAAAGAAAGAAAGAAATGTGTTCTAACACCGAAATAATAGAATCGCTTCAATGAATGAAATTTAGGTGGACAAAAACCAATAAAAGTCCCGTAATGAGTGCAAATTTGATTTAACGCTTGATTGAAGAAAAACCACTTCGGCGTTAAAAAAATTCCAAGACAAAAGCCGGACCCAAACACAACCCCCGCCCTCCAGACGGTAAAGTTTTATTCCTACAACGTTTCTCTATTGGCAGGCAATTATTTCTACTTTTAAATTAATCTATGTCGTTGGCATAAATGTGCTTTCTTTGTTTCTCGCCGGTTTGTCCTTGAAGCGAAGGCGGTGGCTATGCTTATTGAATCTATTCCGTTGACGATTGTCCATTTTCAGATCGAAAGAGAGGCTCTCTCGCCATTTTAAGATCGAAAGAGAGGCTATCTTCTTCACTTATCTTCTGTTTGCTTTTATTTTCTTTAATCTTTTAAAGTTTTATTGAATTTGTTGCTTGATGACCCGCGAAATATCGATGTAGTTTCACGATTGCTACACACTAAAGCGAATGAAAATCAAATCTCTTCTTAGTTTAGCCAATAACATTAAATAAAATGTTTAAAAAACAATCAGACGCTTCAAAATATTAAACAGCTTCTAGTGTTATATACCCATTCAATATTATGACGATATATATATATATATATATATATATATATATATATATATATATATGTAAGTAAAAGAAAGGGAATGAATCCGACAATATGAGTATGAAAAGGTGGAATGAAAACATCACACAATGCTGTTAAAGAAGAAAACAATTTATAATATAATCATAGCTGATACTGATCAATATTTCGATTTTACAAAAATCATCATCAGAGCTCATTCACTCCGTAGTTGTTTGGGTCGGAGAGGAATGTCAAATCAGTTTACAAAACAAAAAACCTTAATACTGCAAAAAAGAACGAAAGTCGTTACAATATTCACCAATGTGGGCATTCGTGCCATATATGTGTCGGTCATGTTTCTATGTATACCGTTTGTCAGTAAAACATATCCAAATGACCGACATATATATGGCGCGAAATGCCCACGTTGGTGAATATTGTAACGACTTTCGTTCTTTTTTGCAGTATTAAGGTTTTTTGTTTTGTAAACTGATTTGACATTCTTCTCCGACCCAAAAAACTACGGAGTGAATGAGCTCTGATGATGATTTTTGTAAAATCGAAATATTGATCAGTATCAGCTATGATTATATTATAAATTGTTTTCTTCTTTAACAGCATTGTGTGATGTTTTCATTCCACCTTTTCATACTCATATATATATATATATATATATAATATATATATATATATATATATATATATATATATGAGGAAGAATGAATAAAGAAAAGAAAGAACAGAATGGATAATAAAAGATGAATTTAATCAATATCACTTACACATGTGTTTCGGTCAGTTCATCTGTGTGAAAATATTCCGCACACAGAGAAAATTCAATTTTCAACATGTTAGGGATAAATAATAACACTTTATTTTTGCAATACAAAATTGTTTCTACCATAACCCCTAGAAAAATCAAATTCTAACGGTCTATTTCAGCGTTCCAAAAGTGATTTTTTCTAAAATTCTCTTCGAACATTTCTAAAAATTCTCCGTTTTTCCACAACAAATTTTTTCATTCAAACAAAAATTTAACTCTGATGAAGGTCGAATCTTCTCTGTGTGCGGAATATTTTCACACAGATGAACTGACCGAAACACATGTGTAAGTAATATTGATTAAATTCATCTTTTATTATCCATTCTGTTCTTTCTTTTCTTTATTCATTCTTCCTCATATTGTCGGATTCATTTCCAATTTCCATTTTCACACACACACACACACACACACACACACACACCACATATATATATATATATATATATATATATATATATATATATATATATATATTATATATATATATATATATAAACAAATTTTTTTGTGATGAAACAAAGAAAATACAGTGCTCAATCACAAATTGTGAAAGCTAATATTTATTTAATTTGCTGAGTTTTTATAGATCAATGTTTATTATAAACAGCTACCCAGGTTTCATGCTAGGGCGCAATCATCACGTCGTTGAGTTAGATCCCATGGTGTTTATTGAAGATCTTTTCTTAAGACATTAATGCATTATAAAGATCATTCATTGATACATAAACACTGAAAATTTCAATAAAATCCGATAATTTCCTGATTTTTGGTAAATTATTTTCTGTAGGGGGGCTAAAGTCATTTTGTCAAAAACGAATTTTAGGCTCCGTTTGCCAGTCCCTAAAATACACACTAGGAATCCACGGAATAAATGTTGTTTTTTTTATTAAAAAGAAAAAGATGAAAAATTAGTAGGGATGTGCAAATCACGGACTTTGGAAATGCACGCATGATGATTGCGCCCTAGCATGAAACCTGGGTAGCTGTTTATAATAAACATTGATCTATAAAACTCAGCAAATTATATATATATATATATATATATATATATATATATATATATTAATGAGGAATGTTTCTACTGGAAAATAGAAATAAAGGGGTTTTCATTTTTTTTTTTTTTTACATTTGTTTATTCATTTTGCGAAGCCTATCAGACGAAACAGCAGTTATTTGGCTATTATAAATTTATTTCGGCCGTAGTGTGTTAATGTTTATTAATAATAACTGTTTATTAATAGTAAAATCTTTTTAACATGCACAAATGTTTAGGGTTTGTGGTGGTCCCTCACACAATCTTGAGGGTTTAAACTTTAGCAACAAGGAAGTGTTAGTATTAATAAACATTAACACACTACGACTGAAATAAATTCATAATAGCCAAATGACGGTTTGTTGAGTTTTCTTTCTTATTGCCAGTATATATATATATATATATATATATATATATTATATATATATATATATATGAAAGTAAGTAAACAAACAATGTGTTTATATTTTATATGGCCTGTTTAGCCGACAATATTTTGAGGATATGTGCTTAATTGAAGTCATAACTAATTTTGAAAATTAATTAGTTAATAATTAATGACTTTAGGCGGGCATATATATTCAAATGTAAGGCTAAACAAATCGAGAAAATGTCAATCCCTGTATGTACCTAGTAGGTTGAAATGTACATACAGGGATTGACATTTTCTCGATTTGTTTAGCCTTACATTTGAACATAAAATTCAATTATTATTAACTAATTAATTTTCAAAATTAGGTATGACTTCAATTAAGCAAATATCCTCAAAAAATATATATATCGCAGTTACCATTAAATCCACTAAGCTAATAAGTATAAAATCTTATTTACTTCAAGACTTTTTTTCCTAAAACCGATTAAAAAGTTCTCAATATAAAGAATTAAATATACATTTAAAATGGAATGGTTTAAAAACTATCGACTTAAGTTTCTCGCAGTAGCACGAATCTTCAGTGTATATCCTGAAGATTCGCACTACTGCGAGAAACTTAAGTCGGTAGATTTTAAACCATTCGAATTTTAAACGTATGTATATATATTTACCAACCCCTCTACACGAGCGGGATGCGACACAAGGTCAATTTCTTAAGCGGGGTTTAACAGGTTTGAATTCCTTTGAGTTTTCCTTCTCCTAGACCGGTTGCCTAACCAAGGTTAAAGAGCCCAGTCTGTCCTACTATTTACCCATAGTTGGAGGGAGAGTAGAGGTTATACCTTTCCCAAGGGTATTAACGCTAAGTGAAATGTAATTACCACGCCCGGGATTTGAATTCGGGGCGACGAGTCCATTTCCTTTGACTTTAACCATTACAACACGCGCTTCAATTTTAAATGTACTAGCAAATATATGCACCCTCCGGGTGCAAGTATTTAAGTTTTAATATGATAAAATATCATGTTAAATTAGAAAGGCTAATGAAACTGAATAAGAATTCAAATAAAAATATTTGGAACAGAGGGGGTATGATTGAAAAATAGAACAACTTTGAAACTAACTCTTCCATCATTTTCCCTTACTCCCGTCTTTCATTGGTAAATTTTCCTAATTTAACTTATTAGTTAAAATAGGAAGTAAAGGATAATATTACAGTTATTTCTTCTTGTCAATGGATTTCTTTTAAGATTTATCCCCGAGATTTTTGCTCATATTCATTAATATAAAACCAACCAATTAGAAATCAATAATACTAAGCATATATTTATTAAAATCAAATTTTTAATATCAATATGCAAATTAGCCTTACCATTCATACTGTAAACAGCTATTTTGTTGTATATATAAATACAATTGCATGTTATTAGTATGTAGATATGGTCAACAGTCTTAATGATGTAAAACAATTTTATTAATAATTTAAATAGTTTGAATAAAAATAAAATCATGGAGAATGTGATGTAAATAACAAAGGGAATGTGACTTGATTAGTAATATAGTTTCGGTTACAGACATACAAACCCACAATCTCCATTATAATAATATATATATATATATATATATATATATATATATAGAGAGAGAGAGAGAGAGAGAGAGAGAGGTGTGTATGTGTGAGCGTGATTTCCTGCCACAGAGCATTGGTCTTGCACAACACGTGGTTTAATAGTGAGTACGGCTCACAGTCTTATGTGGATGATTTTGCTTCACAAGATACGCCTAATACCCCATTCTTTGTAACACACCAAACTTACGCAGACAAATACTATAGAGCACTTGTTACTTTCTTATGATATTCTTAGAAAACTAATTTCCTTCGGTCTGCCTCCCAAAATGGCGTTAAGTTCATAACGTTTCAGCCTAAAAATATCCACTTTGATTTTGTCTGCATGATTCCCTTACGTGTTCTAATCGTAAACATTTTCTTAATTTGATCGGCTAAATCGTCTTTCTTTCATTTATTAAAAAAAAGCTTCCCACCAAGGACACATTTTCATTTCTTTTAAAATAGTTCAAATGATTTTGTTTATGGCTTCGAACTGAACACGACTTGCTTTTAAAAAATCAACAAACTACTTTATTATATCCTATATCTAATCAAAAGGCTCCCAATGATATCCCTTGCATTCTTATGTCTACCTCAATACGAACTGAACCCTTGACCTGTGTCTGTCAATCACATCCTGGATTTTTCTGCGTGTTTTTTTTTAAACTTTGTTCTAATCGTAACATTTTTAAAATTTTGATTTTCAAAATCGCTAAATCGTCTTTCTTTCATTTATATAAATAAAATTTTAAAAAACGTCCCACCCCCAGGGACACATTTTTCATTTCTTTTAAATAGTTCAATGATTTTTGTTATGGCTCGAACTGAACACGACTTACTTTTAAAACTATAACAAATACTTCATGATATGTTATATTAATCAAAGTGCTACCAATGATATCTCTGCTTCTATGACTATCCCAATACGAACTGAAACTTGACCTGTGTCTGTCAATCACATCTGGATTTTTCTGCGTGTTTTTTTTTAAACTTTGTTCTGAATCATAACATTTTTTAAAATTGATTTTCAAAAATCTCGGACACATTTTCATTTTCTTTTAAATTAGTTCATGATGTTTGTTTTATAACTCGAACTGAAGACGACTTGGCTTTAAAACTATAAACAAAATACACCTTATGAATATGCTAAATCTAATGAAAAGTGGTCCCAAATGACATCACTTGCTTCTTATGACTATCCAATACAAACTGAACCCTTGACTGTGTCTGTCAATCACATTCATGATTTTGTCTGCATGATTTTAATTTGTTCTAATCGTGAAACATATTTCTTAAATTTTGATTTTCAAAATCACTAAATCGTCTTTCTTTTCATTTATATAAATAAAATAAAAAAATGTCTCCACCCCAGGGACACATTTTCATTTCTTTTAAAAATAGTTCAATGATTTGTTTTATGGCTCGGACTTAACACGACTTGCTTTTAAAAAAAATCTAAACAAAATACTTTTGATATGCTAAATCTAATCAAAGTGGCTCGCAATGATATCCTTTGCTGCTATGTCTACCTCAATACGGAAATGAACCCTTGACCCTTGTCTCTGTCATCACAATCCTGGGATTTTTCTACGAGTTTGTTTTTAACTTGTTCTAATCGTAAACATTTTTTTAAATTTTGATTTTCAAAAATCTCTAAATCGTCTTTCTTTCATTTATATAAATAAAATTAAAAAAACGCCCGCACCCCCAGGGACACATTTTCATTTCTCTTTAAAATAGTTCAATGAATTTCTTTATGTCTCGAACTGAACACGACTTACTTTTAAAACTATAAACAAAATACTTTATGATATGCTAAATCTAATCAAAGTGCTCCCAAATTATATCCCTTGCTTCTTAGGTCTACCTCAATAGGAACTGAAACCTTGACCTGTGTCTGTCAATCACATCCTGGATTTTTCTGCGTGTTTTTTTTTAAACTTGTTCTAATCGTAAACATTTTTAAAACGGACACTATTTCAGTTCTTTTAAAATAGTTCAATGATTTTGTTTATGTCTCGAACTCAACACGACTGACTTATAAAAATCTTAAATAAAATACTTTATTATATACTAGCCCAATCAAATTGCGCCCATATGATAACTCTCGCTTCTTATGACTAGCTCAATAAGGATTGAATCCTTGACCTGTCTCTGTCAATCACATCCAGGTTTTTTTTTGTTTTTTGTGCATGGTTTTTGAAATTGTCGCCCATGTAAGTTTTGAACTGACTCATCGCTGCTTAACTTCGGCGTTCTATCGGGAACCTCTGCTTTCAATGACTGTAAGCTGAAGCATTTGAGAATGTTAATTCTATGTGTGGGGTATTAGTGGAACCTCTATTGCTGATGCAACCCCAATATTGATAGCTATCTGATATTGATCAAAGTTTGACGCAGCATTTTATAGTTTATATAATTATTTCATAAAAATACTTTTATTAATGGAATAAATAAAACGAAAATATTGCGTGTAATGTTAATTCGAAACAAATTTGTTTGATCTTATCGCTAATAAAACAAGGTAAATTCTTTTGATCTTCTTTTCATGAAAATTGCTGTTTTAGATACGAGTCTGCCTTAGTGAGAGAAAAAGAGTCAAATTTAGTAATAAATTCTTCCGGATTAATAAAGTGTTAATCTATTAATAAAACAGATTCTGATCTCAATAAATGTTCAATTCTGACGCGTATATATATATATATATGTATGTATGTATGTATGTATGTATGTATGTGAAGAAAGGAAGTGAATCCGACGGTATGTAGTATATTAAGAAAAATGGAAAAACACAGGTTTAAATGGGTTAAGTGGTGAGTTTATTGGTCGATTATAATTATAATGATTATAATTATCATTATAACAATAATAATATAAAAATAAATATAATAATTATAACAATAATAGTAATTAAAAATATTAAAACTATAATAATAATAATAATAATAATAATAATAATAATAATAATAATAATAATGGTTTGGAAAGTTTGGATATCAGAGGA
>CM042169.1:74215242-74217742 GCA_023376005.1 Doryteuthis pealeii
TAGGTGATACACCCTATAAGACTAATGGAATGCGCCGACATGTTACTATAAGTAACAGGGATAAGTGTGGCTTAGCAGTAAGCCAATGCAAGTATGCCAATAACTCTGTTCGTCGGACGTAATTTCCACATCTCTCTATTGTATTTGTCTACTTTCTGTTAATACATTTTTCTACATTTGTTACCCGTCGTTTTGTTCTTATTTGACCCCTTAAAACCTCACAACAAAAAGAATATTAAAAAATGATGCTAAGTTATAACTTTAATAATTTTTTTTTTTTTTTTTGGGGGGGGGGAGTATTTTCTGAATTCTTTTAATCGTGTCATTGGCAACAGTTTTAATTACACTACTTTATTATTTAAACACAGAAAACCTATTTTATGAGTAAACCCCAACATTTATTCATTTGACCTAGGTCAACTTAAAAATGGAAAAGAATATTAAAAAATAATTTGGCTTCATACAGAGTATGACATTAAACTCTATCTGATGGTGAGTGTTGTATATTCTCTTCATTACTTCTTTACTTACTTCTTTCTTACTCTATTCTTCTGGCCGTCTTTGGTATTTCTAACATCGTCTTGGTCTGGAATCTTCTAAGGTCTGGACTTTCTTGGGGACTTCGGGTCTGGTCTTCCATTGGGGATTTCTCTTTATCAGAAGCCCTGTGTCATTGTTAGTTTTTAGATAATAAACACAAGACTTCGATTTACTTGATCTTATTTATTTTTAATCCCCAACCCAGACATCTGCTAACTAACATAGCGCGCGTGAGTTCCAGTTTAGACAGAGCATAAAATGGCCGACCGCTCTGCCTGACGTCCAACTGCAGTTGGGGACTCCAAAAGGTCCCAAGTGACTTCACATATTTGGCGGGCTTCTGTAATTTTCCATGGAAGGACCCGGCCATGATATGAAAAGCGTCATCCCCTCAGAATTACCGGGGATTGACAATAATGACAAGATTATGTAACACGAGGTTTCAGTTCTGGAGGTCTGGGGAATGTGGAGCATCTCCTCAACACCATTGCTCCCAGGTCCACTCTGACCTGGAGTGGTAGTAAATCAGACTATATAAATGATAATAAGAATAACTAGTTATACTAGTTTAAATAAAAGTTGCCGAACGGATTAAAAAGAAAAAAAAGGGGGGAAATAAGAACACGCGTGCGCGGGAATATACAAATACAAACAACAAAAACAACAAAACGGTGACAACAACAACGACCTAACAAATATATGTTTGTTTATGTGTGTGTGTGTGTGTCTGTCTGTGTGTGTATGAGAGAGAGAGAGAGAGCGAGAGAGAGAGAAAGAGAAAGAGGGAGAGAGAGAGAATGAGATTTGGTCATATTTACCTCCAAGGAAAATAGATATTTCGGCTGAGGCTATGTGTAAACAACTAATATTAATATCTCTCTCTCTCTCTCATCTCTCTCTCTCTCTCTATCTTCACTCTCACTCATCCTCACTCCTCTCTCCTCTATCTCCTCTCCTTAGACTCTGTCTCTGTCTCTCTGTCTCTGTCTATCTCTCTCTGTCTGTCTCTCTTCTCTCCTTAGACTCTGTCTGTCTGTCTCTATCTTTGTCCTATTTCTCTCTCTCTCTCCTTCTCTGTCTCTATGTCTATCTCTCTCTATCCTCTTTCTCTCTATATATATATGTATATATATCGAAATTGATAATATATTATGCAGTAAGTTAGCAATCGCCGTTGCTTCTTCATACATACACCCCCCCACACATAATATATAATATAGTATATATATATATATATATACACACACACATAATATATTAATATATATAATATATATAATATAATATACACACATATATATTATATTATATAATATATATATATATATATATAATATGAGTGCTTGTGTGTTTTGAACACACATAAACCACACATTGGACATCCGCACCCACACATACACACACACACCATTTACCACATACACACATACATATATATATATACATATGTTATGTAAAAAGTTTATGAACGAAATTTTATATATATATATATATATATATATTATATATATATATATATATTGCTAATCCGACCAGTGTTTGCCTGTTACATTTCTAACTCTAAATGGCCCGCGGACTGCCAGAGGAGTGGCTGCAGGCATCTATGAAACTTGAAAACTTAATTTGATCATTTCATTCTGCAAATGTTTAAAAAATAGTTACCAACTTGTTTTCACCAATATGTTTCAAGCTCTAATAAAGTTTTTCAACTGGAGTCTGTTCAATTAACAACAGTAAACCCTTTCGTTCAGCAAACTGCTCTCACAGTAAACCACATTCCTCTGACCTTCGTTCATCTTTACCCAATACACAGTAGTCCGCCGAATTTCACCTCTCTTCGGAGTCACTTGCTTCGTTCCTGTCGTACTTCACTGCCATGTCCACAAGACCAAACGCAACTGCACCGTGTGTTAAGACAGTCTTAAAAAATTAACACGAACGCTCCATATCCGGTGTCAAT
>CM042169.1:74222742-74225242 GCA_023376005.1 Doryteuthis pealeii
ATACGGTATAATGGTATATATACGGTATAATGTAATATATACGGTATATACGGTATAATGGTATATATACGATATATACGGTATAATGGAATATATACGGTATATATGGTATAATGGTATATATACGGTATATACGGTATAATGGTTTATATACGGTATATACGGGATAATAGTATATATACGGTATATACGGTATAATGGTGTATATATATGGTATATACGGTATATATAGGTTATATATGGTATAATGGTATATAAAGAATAATATAATCTCGTTTACATTAAACTTGTTATATTAAACAGACACTTCTATTAGTTACAATATACTCATATACTGAAATTCTCTTTACATTGTTCTTAATAGAACCTCTCATATATGAATCTAGACACTAGACATATCCCATTGAATCAATGGCATGAGAAGCCTTCTAGGTAAATGTACAGCCGAGTATAGCTTTCTGGACATTATTAAAATAAACCCCATGTTCGTAGAACATAGTGTTAAAAAAAGAAGGCCAGGTAAGTATACGGCAACTCATGCAAAGGTCCTGGCGTAATAAAGCCGCCTTAATCACGGCTTGTCGTCAATATATCCATGACCTCACTCAACAGTGTTGAATTTCACGCATGATTTGCTGTACGCTGTGGCAGGTATGTAAAGGAAAGCCTTCCAAACAATATGTACAATTTATTAGGCACTATTGTCGACACAGAACTGAAAAAAGTTTAAGTAAGAGTTACCTGCCCTTGGTGCCGCAGCGTTACCTGTACTCGCTTCTGCGAAAACATAAAAACATTTCTAGGCGAAGGAAATGAGATTTTTTGATGCATATAAATGACGCGTTACTTAAAATCGAATCAGGGTTCCCTAAAAGGCAGATTTGGGAGCGCGTCTATTTTTGTGTTCGGCCTAGAAAAGTACCAATGTACGGTTCGTATTAAATTCGTCAGATGCCAAGAAACTTTCTGACTCGTGACTTCCACTGCCTTTTACCGTTTGACAAACCGAAGATTAGACATTTTTTTCTCTCTTATTGGTCCGAGTAATTCGTTCTTACGTTTGTTCGCTGTTCTTTGCTTTTGACGTTATCGATCGGCTTGGGTCCGAAGCAAACTGAAACTTTGATTTCTCGTAAACGTCATCGATTTTCCCCCATACCAGAAAACTGTTATTAGAATGTTTAAAATGGCAGTGACAATAATGGAATCGTACAATATTTCATGCAACATTTTATTATTTGAATTCCTTTATATATCCGCCCTGTCGGCTACGGTTTTAGAATACACCGATTGCACCTCTGCAGTGGGGTAAGACTCCCCAATTGAGCCACCTATTGGCCGTGGGTGGGGATCCGTGATGCTTGAGGACGGAATCTTGGTGGATGAGCAGTCCTTGACCTGTAACACTTCACTTAGGCCATCACTTAGGCTAGATGGGCGGTCGGAGATCAATCAGCAAGTCACGTCAAGATCTAGAACCTATATGATTGCCCCAACCCTATTGCCCTTATGGCATGCCCCAACCCTTTTTATCATATGGGTGCTAGAAAGCGGTGGCTGAGGGTCTTCATGGTCTGGTAATGACGTTAAACTCTATCTGATGGTGAGGTTCCAGTTTTGGAGGTTTGGGGAATGTGGAGCACCCTTCATCACCATTGTTCCCTGGTTCACTCTGACCCGGAGTGGTAGTACCTGTTTGGGTCCAAACTATGAGTTAAATAGAAAAACGTGTTTATGAAAAAAATTGAGTATCCATTAAGAATGAATTCATTTCCAAACTTTATATATATATATATATATATATATATATATAATATATATATATATATATATATATATTCATCAAAAAAATTACTACCGCGTTTTTCTTTGCAATTTCTTAGGCGGAGTTCAACAGGTTTGAATTCAGAGTTTTCCATCTCCTAGATCGATGGCCTAACCAAGGTTAAAGGGTCCAGTCTGTCCTACTATTTATGCATAGCTGGGGGGAGAGTAGAATTACACCTTTCCCAAGGGTATTAGCGCTAAGTGAAATGCAATTACCACATCTAGGATTTGAACTCGGGGCGACGAGTTCATTTACCATGACTGTAACCATTACATCACGCGCTTCCAGTGTCGTTCAATATAGGGTTACGAAGTGTCCATCATCCCTTCTGTATTTTACCATTAACCGTTATTTTAATATCTACGCTATGCATCATTAACAGGCTAGCCATCAATTATGTAACAATAGGAACGCTTTAATCACCACGAGTGTATATGAACATTTGGCGGGCCTGAACATTTGGAACCCCACCTCTAAAATTTTCGATTTTAATATTTTTTTTCAACGGATTATTATCGATTGCACACCAATCTATCCGATTGTCAAAACATTTTTTTTAAGTTATTTATTTTTCGAGTTTTCAGGGGTGCTCATTTCCCCGTATAAGTTTATCGTAAAGCGAACCCCCATATCGGAACCGCTAAAAATTTTTTTTTTTCCTTCAATGGATTA
>CM042169.1:74227742-74232742 GCA_023376005.1 Doryteuthis pealeii
ATATATATATATATATATATTATATATATATATATGTGTGTGTGTGTGTTGCAATATGACTGGTGTGAGCTAGAACTGCTAATGGAAGGAGGAGGAATAAATAACAAAGGCTTAAAAAAATAGTGATGACCCAAAAGAGGAGAGCGATGGTTTTGACCGTAGCGTGACCTCGAACGAAGAATTGAGGGGCAAGCGGAAGTCGGGTGTTGACCGGAAGTCGGGTGTTGACCGGAAGTCACGTGGTGACGTGGGGGAAGGAAGAAAGGGTTCGTCCTCTTTTTGCCTGCGGATGTCGTAGGGTACGGACCTGACATTGGGTCCCCCATGAGAGCCCAGTAATCTAGTAGTGTTCTCTCTCTCTCGTTCTCTCTGCCTCCCTTCCTCCCTGGTAGAAGCCACTAGACGAGCACGTTAATAAAGGCTGGGAGTTGTGACGACATGTTTCTCGGGTTATGATTTTTTATCGGAGTTTTAGTACCAAGAAAGAAAAAAAGGGACTACGGTGCATGTATCGTTTTAGTACCGTGAGTATTACAACGTAACATATATCGTTTTGGTGCCCGTTGACCTCGGAGTTCAGACACGGACTCATAAGGAACCAGTTTACCACGACACAACGAGGGGATACGAAAAAAGAAAAGACATCGGCCGTAATTGTAACAGAAACTAACGTAAACGAAAGAAAGAGCGAGTCAAACAAACAAAGAAAAAGGACCCACGTGTGACGAAAAAAAAAAAGGGAGTGACCTGTTGAGAAACGAGAGAGAAAGAAAAGAAAAAAAAAACAGGAGAAGTAAAAGAAAAAAGAAAGAAAAAACAACAACATCGAGCATTTGAGAGAAAAAAGAGGGCTTAAAAAGAAAAACAAACAAAAAAAAAAGAAAGACCCACCTTAAAAAAAAAAAAGAAAAGGGAGCAACCTTTTAAAATCTTATTAAAGGAAATGAACGACAACAACGAGTCAACAGACAATTGAGAACTTAAAAAAACAAAAGAATTTAAAAAAAAAAAAGGAGCCACGTGTGAGGAAAACAAAAAGATTTAAAGAAGAAAAAAAGGACGAGAAAAAAAAACAGCAACTAACAATTAAAGAAGAAGAAAAGGACTTATAAAAGAAGGAGAAACCCACGTGTAGAAAAAATATACGTCCACGTGTGAATTTAAAAAAAAAAAAAAAAAGAAAAGACGGAATTAATGAACTTTACAAGAAAAAAGAACTTTAAAAAAAAAAAAAAAAAAGGAAAAATATACGTAGAAGTGACAAGGTAGGTGATAATTTTTTTTTCTCTTGTTCTACAGTTGTGTATTTTTTTCTCTTCACTAGTTATTGATATCATTAATATTAGTATAAGTCTTCTATTATTCTGTGACTGAAATTGTTTATGCGAAATGGAGTCTCAGACTATTAAAGAGTTTTTGCAGAATCTCACCGCAGGCTTGGTTGATGCATTAAATTCTGTAACGAGTGCTTTAAAAAGTGTTGAAAAGGGGTTGGATAGGGCCTATCAAAGAACACTTTTAGAGGATAGATTAAGAACAAGTAACAATAGGAAAAAATTTAACAAGCGGAGTAGAAACGTACCTACAGTGAGGAATTGCAATGTGCATCCTCAGATAGGTAATAGAGACCAGACTGGACGTTGTTGGGGGTGTAATAGCAAGTATCACCTCATTAGAAATTGTCCCGTAAAAATTAATAAAAGTGGATGGCACCTACCCCTAAAAGCACATCCGAACAAATTAAAAATAGAGACAAGCATGGGATAGCCCTCAAAAATCAGCACCACGCTTTGTCTAATATGAATGGCAAAACTAAGGAGGGCACACAAGTCCATTCTACGTCCTCGGAACATATCTCAGAAAATAAAGATAAATATACAGCTATTAAGAGAGAAAACTCCGATAAGGACACTAATACTTCACATAGTGATGTGGATACCGAGGGTACAAATCACACGGGTGAAGGTGATAGGAACAATGAACAACTATGTCCCAATAGAAAAAAGAAAAAGAAAGAGAAATTGAACAGACAGGTGGACGTTAATTAATAAAAATGATTTTGGAGTAATGGCTAAAATGGAAAGCCACAAAATAACTCCAACAGTGAATAGCATCACAAAAGATTCCCCTAAAACAGTAAGGGCTAAGGTAAATACCACACCGTCAGATAGTGACTACAGAGAAATAAAAGAATATGTTCCCCTAATGGAAAGGAAAATAGCTATGCTTAGAGTTGCAATGAAAGAAAGTATTGAGAACGCTGGAGTACAAAAGATTATGGTAGTAGCAGCGAGCTCACCCGGGGTCAACCAGTGCTGCCCACAAGGAAACATGATACTCCACCAGACAGCGACTATGAAGATAGCTTTAAAGGCCTGTGGTTCAAGTGTTTGTTCACACAGCAGATACCTTCCAGAAAAACCTAGTTTTGGCGCTCGGAAATAAATTAGAGATAGATGAATGAAAAAAAAAAAAAAAAAAAGAAAAAGGATGATGAGAAAAATGAGTAAATGAAAATACGAATTACACGGAATATGAGATGGAATAATGACGAAAAGAAAAAAAGATAAATAAATGAAAAACTGAAAGGGATTAAAATGAATAGATACAAAAAAGAAAAGGAATAATAGAGAAAAGAATTATTGACCAGCTGAAGAAGGCGACGATAACGCCGTTGCTTGAAAAAAAAGCTATAAATCAGTATAGGTCTGCAATTGATGAGAATGAAAAATAAATGAGTAATTTTTTTTTTTAAATTCAAATTGGAGAGAGTATTTCCAAAAGAGAAAAAAGAAAGAAAAAAATGAACAAATAAGTAGGTAAGGTCAGAGCACAATTGTGGAACAAAGAGGAGAATATCACCTGCTTTAATGATTTTGTAAATGTTCTTTTTACTTTATATATGTATGTGTTTTTTTTGTATTATTGTAAAATTGAATGCTCGTGTGGCTCTATCGGAGAGAGGAAGGTCTATATCGGATAGAAGGGGAAAAAAAAAAAATCTAATGAATAATTACGCATATTCTTGAAAAAAAAAAGAGATACTTTTGAAAATTTTTACGGGTAAAAATTTTAGAATGATGGTAAGGGAGGAGTGTTGCAATATGACTGTGTGAGCTAGAACTGCTAATGGAAGGAGGAGGAATAAATAACAAAGGCTTAAAAAAATAGTGATGACCCAAAAGAGGAGAGCGATGGTTTTGACCGTAGCGTGACCCCGAACGAAGAATTGAGGGGCAAGCGGAAGTCGGTGTTGACCGGAAGTCGGGTGTTGACCGGAAGTCACGTGGTGACGGGGGAAGGAAGAAAGGGTTCGTCCTCTTTTTGCCTGCGGATGTCGTAGGGTACGGACCTGACATTGGGTCCCCCATGAGAGCCCAGTAATCTAGTAGTGTTCTCTCTCTCTCGTTCTCTCTGCCTCCCTTCCTCCCTGGTAGAAGCCACTAGACGAGCACGTTAATAAAGGCTGGGAGTTGTGACGACATGTTTCTCGGGTTATGATTTTTTATCGGAGTTTTAGTACCAAGAAAGAAAAAAGGGACTACGGTGCATGTATCGTTTTAGTACCGTGAGTATTACAACGTAACATATATATATATATATATATATATATATATGTGTTAGATATTGATGAATTTAACTATTTTACCTTTTTATCTAACTCACATACATACACACTTATGGACAAGGTAAATATGAAAGATTTTTTTTAGATAAAAAGATTAAAAAAATTAAATAAATGAATAAATATATATATATATATAATATATAAAATATTATAAAATATTTTAAAAAAGATAAATTGAATTAGATATAAATAAGTAAATAAACAAATAAGTATAATAATATTGATAATAATAATATTAATACGAAATGATTAAATTGATTTATATTACATCCAACACGAAATATTATACATCACCATGGCCACCAAACACAAATACGCTCTTTCATACGCACATACACACGTGCACTCCCGCGCTAGGATACAGTCATACGTCACAACCAACACGCATTTTCATGGACATGCGCATGACAACATACGCACACGTACAAAAAAAACGCATTCACGTAAACATGCAACAGGAGAATACAGTTATATAAAAAATACCATCATTTTCAAAAAAAAATTAATTCAAATAGAAATGCCATAACTAGACTGCTTCAGTTCCAGTGATCTTTTGAAAAAGAGATTTTATCTCGAAAATTCAAGAATAAAATACAGGTTAACACACAACACCATTGTTACCGTATTATTATTTTTTCTTTACACCTACATTGTGATAGCCTTCTAAATCAACCTCCAAACCAATATATACACAATGCTTCAAGCAAATTATAAAACTCTCTTTTATATATATATATATAATATATATATATATATATATATATATATATATATATATATATATATTTGTTTGAATTTGAATTTGATTATTCGATTTTATTTTATTTATTTATTTTTGCATTTTCATCTTGGACGATTTGAACTGTCCCATTTTTAACCAGAGAGTGTGTTGCAAGATGATAAAGTTGCTGCAGAGCTCTCAAATAGCAGTTCCTTTGCAGCGATCCAATCTGACAGGCCCAGTCATGAAAAAAAAAAGTGTCGACCGGAAATGCGTAGCGTCGACCGGAAATGCGCAGTGACCAACTGACATCTTCCAGGAATGTTAGGAATCTACTAGAAAATGATGTGACATTTTTTTTACTAGCGAATGTAACAGACAAATGGGAAACGAAGAGAGCCGCTATTATTATTATTATTATTATTATTATTATCATTATTATTATTATTATTAGAAGAAGAAGAAGAAGAAGATGAAGAAATATACGAAAAAAGGATAAATTTCCTCGATTTTTCGTGTTTTTTTCTACCGTTAGTGTTAGGGTTAGGGTTATGGTTAGGGTTAGGTTTAAATTAGTATTACAAGAAGAAGAAGATGAAGAAAAAGAGGAAGAAGAAGTAGAGAAGTAACTGAAAATGAGAAACGAAGAGA
>CM042169.1:74235242-74245242 GCA_023376005.1 Doryteuthis pealeii
CATCGTTTTTAAGTAAAATTGGTGGACCGGTCTATTGTCAGTAACAGCTGGACAGCGAGGGAGTCTATCTCCTTTTTGCCAGCGTAAGAGTAGAGAGACTTTTTTTATATTTTTGCTGAGGTGGAATGCTACATCTACCGACAGATCCCAACTTTAAAGGTGCTGATCAGATTACTCAAACTGTGCTATTCATGCGCTGAGTTGGCGGAGACCGGTAGCGAACTTGGAACCTTGCGATATCTAGGCAGCTGCTCTACCGACTGAGCTAAACCGATATCTTTTAGGTGTTAACAGGCGCTTATATTGTATAAGAGCGTACAGATATCAAATGCCAGTCTGCGATTCATTCTTCCACCTCATTCTTGCTGACGCAACACGGCAAGAATTGGCGGGGTCCTAATTGGATGAGTCAGGTGCCGTTGTACCATGTCACCTATGTGAAACAGGTCCTGTCGATCGGGATGTCCAGGGAATTTCTCGGACAACTCGCATATCATGTTGAATCACAAGGGCACCATGTGTAGTAGCATTATCGTTTAGGATGTGTCTGTCGCTGGTAAACCTTATGCACACGGCCAGGGAAGGAGGGGGTGATTTATGACACCCGACATAGCGTTTCCAAGGGTGGGGGCTTGGGTTTGGCTGACGCATACACTCTGGGAGATAGTGTTACCTTGAACTACGTCTAACACGCAAACTACCACTTAAATAAAGGTAGAGTATGTTCTTCAAATTTTACCCAACTACAGATACATTAGCTGGTTGGTTGGTTGGTTGGCTGGTTGGTTGGTTTTTACGGCATGTCAACTCCTGGGTTATTTTATGCCGAGGACGTTTTGTTTTATTCATTCTTGTTCGGTATTCAATTTTTAAAAACTCAATTTTTAAAATATTTCATGAGATCCTAATATATGTCCCAAAACTTACAAAACTTGTCCCCTAAACAGCATTCAGTTTCCTCACAAAGCTGGATTTTAAAAGTTCTTTTTCTCGGTGATTATCACTGGTGTGTCCCTGTATAGGACTCTCTGAGTTCATTCTAACATTTGGAAACTTTGGAATGGTTTAATCCGCCAGCTATGGAGTAAATAGTACCTCTACTGTTTGGTAATTCTTTAACTTGTTCCTCGTAAATTTCTACTATAAAATAAACTGAACCCTTATTCTATGTCCGTGTTTTTACAATAAATGTTTTAAATATGTTTGCAATAAATGTTTTTGAATAAAGAAAATATATTCAGTATTGTAAAATAACGGGTGCAAGAAAAATAAAACATTTATTTCAAAAACACGGACATAAAATGAGGGTTCAGTTTATTTTATGGTAGGAATTTACGAGGAAATAGTTAAGGATTACCTACTGTTCTACTTAGAATCACAGCATTGTTTGCAAAAGTTAAAGGTTACTTCAACTGTTTTTTTTTTTTTTTTTATGACGATGGCTTTGGAATGAAATAACCCACGAATGTCGATGTGCTATTAAACAGAGAAACCAAATCTAACTCATCTATTTTTTAATTTATAACATAAAAGCATTATATATCAATTAATAATGGAGATTCGCTTCCGGTTTTTGTCTGTAACAAACATTACGTTACTGCTTACGTCACATTACCCAAAATCGTCATAACATAGAATAAATACACTCAAAATTTGAACATGCAGCATTAGACAGTCCTCATTGTTTTTTAAAACAAGTTCTAATAAATATATGACTGGTATTATATATCTATATATAGTTTGTTTTATTTTAATACATATTTAAAGTTTACATTTCAAATTGTTTTATTTTTTAATCCTTTAATGAATTTGAGGATTTTACTTACTTAGGGTACAAACTCGCTGACATTGAATTTTTTACTCCCACCCCTCAGGCAATATGTTAAATATATATTTTTACATCGCCCGGGGGGGGGGGCGTTTTTTATTTTGTACAAGTAGAAATTTTAAAAATAATGTATATATACTAATATAATACTTTATCATATACAGTTTCAAATTGACATGAGTTCTTTCAATTTAATAAAAATATAAGAAATATAAAAACATTTAGAAAATGAACAAAAAATGAACGATTTTAGATTTTAGTATTTTGTTAAATTCTGTCTCTTTTGAAGCCATCGGCTTTTTGAATTATTAAAGTAGACTGATATGATTCATAATTAATAGCATTTTCTTTGTTAATGGAAACATGAGACAGGTTCGCTTCGAGTGCTGTATCGTGTTTACATAATATAAGCATACTATCACACTAATATGTTTTGATATCTGAAAACGCATACTCTAAAGAATATGTATATATATATATATATATATATATATATATATATATTATATATATGGGGGGGGAGATTATGTGCTTAATTAAAGTCATACCTAATTTTGTTAATCAATTAATTATAACTAAATGAATTAGGCGAGCATATCGGTTTAAATGTAAAGCGTAAAAAAATCGAGAAAAAGCCATATCTGTATGTATATTTTAGCCCATCAGGCCTCATCAGCAGAGCTATAGACAGGGTAGTGCTTTGTGCGTGATTCGAACCCTAGCTGTCAGGCTGACAGGCGGACATTCTAACCACACTGAAATGTACATACAGAGATGACTTTTTCTCGATTTGTTTACGCTTTACATTTAAACCGATATGCACGCCTAATTCATTTAGTTATAATTAATTAACAAAATTAGGTATGACTTTAATTGAGCACATAATCTCCCACAAATTGTCGGCCTTTGCCATTTCAAACACATTGTTCATATATATATATATATATATATATATATATATATATATATAAATTTTTGATACAGCTGGATTTATATAGAATTTTTAAAAATAATGATACTTTTATTGATCAGCAACTTTTGACAGAGCGAAAGAGAAAAGATAAAAGGAGAACTTAAGGGCCCTTTCAACCGGTGCTTTGTCAAAGTAACGACCGGTAGATCGTTTAAAAGTACATGAAATGGGTAAAAGAGGGAGATTAAACCATACAAAATAGTGGGGCAATATGAAGGCAAAGGTGAAGGGAAAAATGTTATATATGCCTTTATGTCCCCACTTCAGCAGTCACATCCCCAGCAAAAATTTCCCGGGAGTGTTTCAGATGTCTTTGTCTACACAGGGACGGGCAGTAAAAAAAATGGAGACTGCCTCAAGGACATTGAGGTGGTGGCATTTTACCCATTTAATATACATTGTGACTTCTAAACGATCTACCGGTCGTTACTTTTGACAAAGCTCCGGTCGAAAGGGCCCTTAAGGATTCGATAAGGTGGTCTGTGTGGTAAAGTGGGGTAGCTGATGGTAGGTGTGCCGCTCCCCATCAGCAAAAAAAAACCACAGACCCATCACCCAATCTAGACCACAAAATCGGACATATTTTTCATATAGATGAACAGAACATGTCATGTGGTGGATTTTGTCGTTCTAGAATATCATAGATTGAAAATAACAGAAACTGAAAACATTGATGAATATCTTGACATTTCAAGAGAGCTAAAAAAAGGTAGAGTAAATAATGGACCATTCTGTTTTATTTTAGAGAAAGAAAGGAAAAAAACAAACATGCTACACTATTTCTCTGAATTTTTGAGATGAGGCTTGATGATTAGTATTATCTGCGTTATTCGGATTATTGTCCTCATTTTCATTATTATTTGTACAACGTTTCGGTCGATATGCCTGAGTAGAGGCAGTAACATAGAAAAATAATTAACACAACTCCTTCCCCAGCTATGGTTAGCGGAATGAGAACAGGATACCCCCATGGACTGAATTAGGTTCAAAGCTCCGTGATGGCTCCCGATTACGACAAGAAAGTTCGAAAAGAAGATTCCCGAGTCCGAAAAGAAGGTTCCCGAGTCCGAGTAGGTTCCCGAGTCCGACAAGAAATACCTGAAGAAGGCCGGAGGGCATATAGGCCGAAACGTTGTATAGATAACAATGAAGACGAGGACAATAGTCTGAATAATAGAGATAATACTAAACATGCTACAAACATTAAAAAAACATAGTAAGAAACAATGAAAGGAAGAGTAGGAGAAAGATAGGGAGAGGGTGTGAGCGTGCGAAAGCGATAACGCTAATTTGTTTCAATTGAATATAATGAAAAGATGAAAACAAGGAAAGAAAGAGAAATGGGGGGGGAGAGTGAGAGTGAGAGAGAGAAATAGAAAGAAGGAGGGATTTAAATCAAGATTATTATACTTTTTACATAAGTATTTAGCTTTTAAGTAAACATATCAAACGTAGTATTAACTAAATTATCATATTGTCGGTGCTCTTCCAATATGTGACCTACCGAAGGTTTGTGATCTACTATTGATCTACCTTCATGGCATGTGATCTACTAGGAAAAAAGAAGGCATGGTTAGGGTTAGGGTTAGGGTTTAGGGTTAGTTTAATGGGAAAATAATGCGTAGTTAATGGGTAGTTCATATATTGGAATGTAAACAACACGGTAGATCACATATTGGATTAGAAAGCATTCGGTAGATCACATATTGGAAGGGCACAATACTGTCTTATATAAACAGATCCTGCTAGTTTGAATATTTTAACATGAAAGGCGACGGTTCTGTTTAAAGAACATTGTATGCAAACTTACTTTCGGGGGAGTATTGAATGCTCTGTTACGTCTTCGAACGCCTTGACGAGATTTGGATGACTGCTGCTGATGAAATTGTTATAAAATGGCGATTTCCGGTATCGCCTAAGGCTTATCCTTTACTTCCGGTATCGTGCTGCCTAATTGGACCTGTGATAAATAGCAAGAAAAATTAAGATTAAATAATACACGACAAAATCAGTAAGCACTAAAAAGGCTTCCGCTAAAAAAATCTCAATACAATTTCATAAATGGCGATTATTTGTTATATATATTTTTGTTCTGAGAAAAAAAAAATCAAGCTATCTTCTTGGTACAAATAATTTTCAATATATGTGAAATAAAAAGTGGTAATTTATGAGGAAGTACATCCCGGTCTCCTGCCTCAGAAATTGCTACCCGGTGACTATTAAAATAACGTCCCGAGCTATGTCGTCTCGGTCGTGTTACTTGAAAGAAAACAACCAACTTAGGGCGTTAAATGTATTTTAGAAGGGGGGGGGCTTCTCTTTTTTTATATGAACAAATGAAGATGGGTGGATAGATATATATAAACAAAGTAAAAAATGAAGAAATTGAGGTAGATAGATAGATAGATAGATAGATAGATATCCATCTTCATATCTAAACAAGAATTACGACAAATTTCTATAAATAAACAAGAATTACGACAAATTTCTATAAATAAATTTCTAAACAAATTACGATAAATAAATAAGAATTACGACAAAAAAGAGAAGCCCCCTCCTCTAAAATACATTTAACGCCCTAAGTTGGTTGTTTTCTTTGAAGTAACACCACCGAGACGACATAGCTGGGGACGTTATTTTAATAGTCACCGGGTAGCAATTTCTGAGGCAGGAGACTGGGACGCACTTCCTCATAAATTACCTAAAAAGTAAAAAAGTAAAGTCGTCGGGGCGGCCTAATATCGGTATCAGCCAGACAGCGAGGGAGTCTATCCCCTTTTCACTAGCGCTAGACCAAGGAGATTATTTTAGCTTCTGAGACGGAGCGCCACACCTACCATCAGCTCCTCACTTTAACGCATCCATGTGCTACTCATATGCTGAGTTGGCGAGGGCCGGTATCGAACTAGGAACCTTGTGATTCCTAGCCGAACACTCTACCGACTGAGCTAAACTGGCCCTGTCATATGTGAAATAATGATAGAAAAAATGTTGTCATAGATACAGTGACACATCGGGATATTGATCTTGCTATGAAAAAAATCAGAAAATCATCAATAACTCAAAATTGGCTGGCTTTAATTCTTTTTTTATCGAATTTTCGGATTCTTTGGGCAAAAACTTTGACCCACGTATCTTTGGGAAATCTGTGTTACGCCTCAAATATACGTGATTCAAAGTTAACTGACCTGAAAAAAAAGGAAAAGTTTTTAATAAAATAACAGGTGCATTATATTTCTTATTCATTAATATATCACCACTTAGATTTTAATTAAATTCGGTTAATTCCTTGATTTTTGGTATTTTTTTTCTTTTAACGGGGTGACATACGATTGTGGAATTTAGGTCGGTTAAGTTCAATTTAACTCAAGATGCCTTCAGCATAGAATAGCCCAAAAGAGTTGACATGCCGCAAACATCTAAGTAACCATGCAAAACTAAACCAAAGTTGATAGAACAATTATGAAATTTTTTAATAAAACTTTTAATTTCCCCATTAAACAAATATATTAGGATTTAGGGTTAGGGTTATGGTTTAGGGCTTAGGGTTAGTTTAATGGGAAAATAAATAAATAAATTGTGATCTGTACAGGGTGGCCCAGAAAAAACAGAACCCAAATTATTTATTTATTTTCCTATTAAACTAACCCTTCACCCTAGCCCTAACCCTAAACCTAACCCTAAATCTTAATTTATTTAAGAGAGTTTTAATAATTTGCTTGAAGCATTGTGTATATATTGGTTTGGAGGTTGATTTTGAAGGCTATCACAACGCAGGTGTAAAGAAAAAATAATAAGGTAACCAAGGTGTTGTGTGTTAACCTGTATTTTATTCTTGAATTTTCGAGATAAAATCTCTTTTTCAGAAGATCACTGGAACTGAAGTCGCCTTGTTATGGCATTTCTAGTGATCTTCTGAAAAAGAGATTTTATCTCGAAAATTCAAGATTAAAATACAGGTTAACACACAACACCATTGATAACTTATTATTTTTTTCTTTACACATGCATTGTGATAGCCTTCAAAATCAACCTCTAAACCTAATTTATTTGTTTAATGGGAAAATTAACAGTTTTATTACAAAATTTGTGGGTTCTGTTTTTTTTTTTTTTTTTTTTTTTTTTTTTTTGAGACACCATTATTTATTAAACAAAAGTTCATAATTACCAAACAATTGATAGTGCTCGTTCTTTGTGTTGACGTTTAAAGAAAACTTAGTAATGCACTTGGCAAGGTTGATTTTGGTTTAGGGTTTAGGGTTAGGGTTAGGGTCAGGGTTAGGGTTTTATTTATTTATTTAATGGGAAAATTACCAGTTTTATTACAAAATGTGTGGGTTCTGTTTTTTCTGGGACACCATAATTTACTTAACAAAAGTTCATAATTACCAAACAATTGTTCTTATTGGTGACCTTTAAAGAAAACTTCGTAATGTATTTGGCAAGGTTGATTTTGCACGTAGCACCTGTCCACGGATGGAGTATTGTTTATGCACAGCCACGCCCAAACGGACAGGGGGGGGGGTTGACATCAAGTTACGTGTCTGGCTAAGATCAGACACCATGACAATCAAATCTCTCTGCTGGACAGTCCACCAACAAATCCATGAAAAACGTTACACATTTTTTACACAGTGGACACCGTCACACGTCAAATACAAAACAACAGGGGAATATTGGATAACTCGATTCTGTGACCGGGATAAGAGACTGTTAGATAATTTATTTTGTTGCATTTTATGGTATGCCAACACTTGTTGGGTTATTTTATGCCGAAGATATTCTTATGTTTTCTTTATTTTATTATCAAACTAAATTTTTAAACAGAGTTTTAATAGACATTTTTCAATTTATTTAAACCATAAAAACCAGCTTGGTTGATTGCTTACTTGCATTTTACGGCATGTCAAAACTTGTTGGGTTATTTTATGCCAAAGACATTCTCATGTGTTCATTTTTGTTATTTTCAAACTCAATTTTTAAAAAACATTTTTAATAATCATTATTCAATCTATTTAAACCATAAAAATAAGCTTGGTTGGTTGGTTGCATTTTACGGCATGTCAACACTTGTTGGGTTATTTTATGCCGAAAACATTTTGTTTAATTCATTCTTACGTGTTAATTGTTTTTTGTTTTCAAACACATTTTTAAACACATTTTTAATACACATTTTTTAAATCTATTTCAGCCATATATGAGACAATAGCAACTACTACTCTTCCGGGTTAGATTGGACCTTGAAATGATGGTGATGAAGGGGTACTCCACATTCCTTAGACCCCCAGATTTGGAACTTCATCCTCTGATAAAGTTTAACATCATACCCATAACATTAAGACCCTCCGTCACAGTTTTCATATGATAAAAAGGGCTGGAGAGTTCTCATAAGAGCAACAGGGTTGAGAAAATCATATAGGTGCTAGGGCTTGAGGTGACCAGCCGAGTCATCCGACTGCCCGTTTAGCCTAAGTAAGGGCCAAAGTGGGGTGTAACATGTTATGGACTGCTCAGCCACCAGGGTTACACCCTTAAGCATCATGGGTCGCCAAACACTGCAAACAGGTTGCTCCATTGGGGGGATTTCAAAATCTATACCAAAAAGTGCCGTCATGTAAAAATTGCCTAAAATATTTTTTATATTTAAATAAATGCATTTGAAATTATATTTTAAAATTTAACGGTTAGATCTGTTAGTATTTCATTTTCTGTTAGAAGTCTAACAATAATTATTAATCAATCTTAATACTTACCCAACCAATGTTGGTTTTTCAACTAGTTTTATTATAATACAATTACAACCAAAACGTGATGCATTTAGTAGTTGAAAAACAAAACAAAACAAAACAAAAACAAATTATAAAATCAATCTTTTTTATTTATTTTGTATCTTCTAGGCAAAAAAAGTGCTGTAATGTAAACATTGTCTAAACATATTTTTTTCCATTTGAATAAATGGGTTGGAAATTATATTTTTAACTTTTCTGATCCCGGGCAACGCATGATTGATCTGTTAGTCTTTTTTAATTTTCTGCTTGCTGTCTATAAATAATTAGGAATAAATCTTACTACCTACCCAGCCTATGTCGGTTTTGCAACTAGTTTTATTATAATCTCATTATAACCAAAACGTAATGCATTTAGTAGTTGAAGAATAAAAGAATACAAAAAAACAAATTATAAAATCATCTTTTTTGTTTCTTTTGTATCTTCTATGCAAAAAAGTGCTGAAATGTAAACATTGTCTAAACATATTCTTTCCATTTGAATAAATGGATTGGAAATTATATTTTTAACTTTTCAGATCCCGGACAACGCCTGATAGCTCTGTTGGTCTTTTGTAATTTTCTGCTAGCAGTCTATAAATAATTATAAATAGATCTTACTACCTACCCAGCCAATGTCGGTTTTTCAGCTAGTTTTATTATAATAGAATTACAACCAAAACGTAATGCATTTAGTTGTTGAAAAACAAAACAAAACCAAAAAATAAAATAAAAATCATCTTTTTTGTTCCTTTTGTATCTTCTAGGCAAAAAAGTGCTGTAAATGTAAACATTTTCTAAACTTGTTTTTCCATTTGAATAAAGGGATTGGAAATTATATTTTTAACTTTTCAGATCCCGGACAACGCCTGATAGCTCTGTTAGTCTTTTTAATTTCCTTGATTGTAGCTTAGCAAAAATTACGAATAAATCGTACTACCTACCCAGCCAATGTCGGTTTTTCACCTAGTTTTATTATAATATCATTACGACCAAACGTAATGCATTTAGTTGTTGAAAAATAAAACAAAACAAAAAAAAAAAAAATTATGAAATCATCTTTTTGTTTATTTTGTATCTTATAGTCAAAAAATGTGCTGTAATGTAAACAGTGTCTAAACATGTTTTTCCATTTGAATAAATGGGTCGGAAATTATAATTTTAACTTTTCAGATCCCGGACAACGCCTGATAGCTCTGTTTGTCTTTTTAATTTCCTTGATTGTAGCTTAGCAAAAATTACGAATAAATCGTACTACCTACCCAGCCAATGTCGGTTTTTCAGCTAGTTTTATTATAATATCATTACAACCAAAAATGTAATGCATTTAGTTGTTGAATAACAAAATCAAACCAAAAAGAAAAGAAAAATCAATACAACTAAGTTAAAAATTATAAAATTGCCTTCTTTTTTTTTTGTTTCTTTTCTATCGTT
>CM042169.1:74250242-74260242 GCA_023376005.1 Doryteuthis pealeii
GGCCACGAACAGAATGCAACTAAGTCCATTTTAAATAGAGTACAGCGTCTATAATAGTTTTTCATATCACTCTCTCTCTCTCTCTCTCTCTCTCTCTCTCTCTATCTATCTATCTATCTATCTCTATCCCTCTTTCTCGCTCTCTCTCTCTCTCTCTCTCTCTCTATATATATATATATATATATATATATATATATAGAAAGAGAGAGAGAGAGAGAGAAGAGAGAAGAGAGAGAGAGAGAGAGAGAGATATTAAATTTTGTGTATGTTGGCAGCAACTTATTCTCTAGGCATTAACAAAATAGCATTTAAAGTCGGAGACAACGTATTAAATATCTTTAATAACTAACGCACTTAACTTACACCCCTCCTTAAAAATAATAGACTCTCTAATTTTAATAAAAACCTAGATAAAAGAACTAAAAAATGAACTAAAAACCAAATTATGTAACCCCATGATGACGACTGGCGAAACAGTCGAAAGCGCTCGGGATATAAGTATGGGAAATATCATAAATCAATTGGATCCAGACTCAAAAAAGATCGCCAGAAGACTGGAAAAAATATTAATAAACAAAATGAAGAAGGAATACTCCGTGTTGTGCCTGCGACTATATATATATATATATATATATATATGTGCGTACGTATGTGTGTGTGTGTCCGTGTGTGTGTGTGTATGTGGTGAAAATGTAGAACAAACACGGGATGTTATAATGTATATGAGAATCTTACACGTAGTACCGCTCCGGGTCAGAGTGGACCAGGGAGCAATGGTGATGAAGGGGTGCTCCACATTCCCCAAACCTCCAAAACTGGAACCTCACCATCAGATAGAGTTTAATGTCATTTCACAGGACATGTAGACCATCAGTCACCGCCTTTTAGCATCCATATGATAAAAAGGGTTGGGGCCTGCCATGAGAGCAATAGGGTTGGGAAAATCATATAGGTGCTAGGGCTTAATGTGATCAGCCGATTAATCGGACGAGGCCTCTCCGACCGCCAGTCTAGCCCAAATTAGGGCCAAAGTAGAGTATTGCAAGTCATGAACTGCTCATTCACCAGGGTTCTATCCTTAAGCATCACGGGTCGCCACCCATGACGAACAGGTGGACCTATAGGGGGAATTTTAACCCTCTGCAGAGGTGCAGTCGGAGCATTCTATTTATGTTATATATATAAATACAATTGCATGTCATTATAATGTAGATATGGACAGCAGTATTTATAATGTAAAACAATTTTTATTAATAATTGAAGTTTAAGTGAAAATAAAATCATGAAGAATGTAATTAAATAACTAAGGGAATTGTGACTTTAGTAGTGATATAATGTTGGTTACAAACAGACAAACCCACAATCTCCATTATAAAAAGAGATGAACAAAGACCCCATGCTAATTGAAATTGGTCTATTCTTTAAGTTTAAACATTTTAATGCTATTGCCCTAACAAAGACCTTGCTATGATGTGCCATCTTTGCCCTATCATAGTAAGATACAAAATCAAAATACATTTTAATGATTTTCATGCTGATTTAGAACTGTGAACTAATTCTTAATAGCTACATCAATATCATTTCTTTATTTTTTTTCTTTTTGAGATCTCTAAATCATTTAGCAGCTACTCTGACCTGGAGTGGTAGTATCTGTTAGGGTCCCATGTAACGTGGTGGTATCTGCTCACAGTACCCAAACGGATATATACGTAACGTTCTAATAGCGATATATGTCGTATAGCGGGTCTCGTCCACGTACCTCCAGATTCACGACTCTAAAAAGGTGTTCGGCACGTGGCGGTCATCTTGTCGATAAAAAAGGTACAACGCGAGAAATATATCGTCACAAGCTGGTTAGCTTTTATTTCCAGGGCTCGTCTCGTGGGCTGTGTCGGAGAGGAGGAAAGGCAGAGAGAAAGAGAGAGAGAACACTGCTAGACTGCTGTGATCCCATAAGGGACCCAAGGTCGGAAAGCACAAAGAGGCTGGTATTTTTCTTCGTCGTTCCACGTCACCACGTGACTTCCGGTTTCGGTCAACACCCGAAACTTCCGGTTGACACTCAATTATCCATTCGGGGATCACGCCCCGGTCAAATCATCGTTCATCCTGTTTTGTGCTCATCACTATTTTTTAAACCTTTACTACCTCTTATTTCTTCCTCCTTTTCTAATATAGTAGTTCTCGCTCAGGATAATATCCCCATCTTTTTACATCCCATCTACGGGTTAAATAGAAGTAAAACAGAAGTTTTAAAAACAGGACGGCTCAATATTTGACTTCTCCTTTGTTCTCAATAAATCTGGAAGAACAGATTGAATTAATTAGCACAATTCGTGTGAAATCAATATTGCTATAAATAATATTTCTAATAATACTTTTGTAGCTTCTTATCTCTAAGGATCTGATCAAATAAATAAATTAATAGATAGATAAATAAACAAATAGATAAAATGATGTAGATATAAACTATTCCCATCTGATTAAATTTCCTGGTTGTATCGATGAACAAGATGGCGGATAATTAATTTCTTCACTCCAATTATCCGTCGGCAATTTGATTTTCCACTCGTTTCCTTGAATCAATCACGTGCGGCTAGACAGACAGTCGGAGAGGTCCCCCTCATAATTAATCAGCTGGTTACGTTAAGCCCTAGCACTCATGTTTGTACTAACCCTATCGCCCTGAGAGCAAGCACCCAATGATACGTAAGGGGACGGTTTATCTCTGTCGATAGAGCACCTGCTTGGAATCGGAAGGTACGGAGTTCGATACCGGTCCTTGCCGACTCAGGATATGAGTAGCTCAGGTTGGGTAATCAGACTTCCTCACTGTCCGGCTGATACTGACAACAGGTCACTCCTCCAACTTTAATTTACTTACAATACCCATGGAGGCGCTCGTAATGTAATGATAATCGTCATAGGAAATAGAGACTGCGAACCGAGTTCAAATCCTGTACGAGGCTGTTTGCATTTCACATAACGATAATAGCCTTGAGAATAGCATTCAAAAATTATCCCCCAGATAGCTAAGGGCAAATAGTAGAGCAGACTAAATTATTGGCATTGCAATCGTTCTAGAAGGGAAATTCTTGTTGTATATTGTACAAACGGAAATAGGAATTTCCGTTTAAATTAAACAAAGAAAAGACGACAAAAATGACAAAGGACTTTTTTCCCGGTAAAAGCAAAATGTTGCATGTTCAAATTTTGATGGTATTTATTCAATGTCATGACGATTTTGGGTAATGTGACGTAAGCAGTGACGTAATTTTTGTTACAGACAAAAACCGGAAGCGGTTCTCCATTAGTAATACTAGCAAAATAAAAAAACACCCTCCGGGCGATGTAAAATACATTTTTGAAAGATATTGCTTGAGCAGGTGGAAGCTAAAAATTAAATGTCGGAGAGTTTGAACCATAAATCATGAAATTATCAAATTTATTAAAGGAGTAAAAAAAAATAAAACAATTTGAAATCGAAACTAAGTTCTATTAACTTTGAATATCTATTAAAATAAAACAAACTATATATAAATATATGATACTGGGGATGTATCTATTAAAACTTGTTTAAAAAAATAATGAGGACTGTCTAATGTTGCATGCTCAAATTTTGAGTGTATTTATTCTATGTTATGACGTTTTCGGGTATAGTGACGTAGGCAGTGACGTAGTTTTTGTTACAGACAAAAACCGGAATCGAATCTTCATTATTAATATAATAATAAGAAAAATATATATTTACCAACTCCTCCGCGCGAGCAGGATACGACACAAGGTCAATTTCTTAAACGGAGTTCAGCAGGTTTGAATTCAGAGTTTTCCTTCTCCTAGACTGGTTACCTAGCCATGGTTAAAGAACCCAGTCTTTCCTGCTATTTACCCATAGCTGGAGGGAGAGTAGGATTCATACCTTTCCCAAGAGTATTAGCGCTAAGTGAAATGCAATTACCACGTCCAGGATTTGAACTCGGGGCGACGAGTCCATTTCCCATGACTTTAACCATTACACAACGCGCTTCCTAGAAGAAGATATATAAGAGATTTATTTTTAAGTTTATAGATCCCGGGCAACGCCGGGTAGGTCAGCTAGTGGCTCAGAATATTAAGCCAATACGCTGAATGGAAAAGTCAATAAAAATGTGCAGCTATTGGAAAAAATAAAAAAATAAAAACCTCGAAATTCCAACTCAGGATATGAGTAGCTCAGGTTGGGTAATCAGACTTCCTCACTGTCCGGGTTGATACTGACAACAGGCCACTCCTCCAACTTTAATTTTACTTGCAATACCCATGGAGGCGCTCGTGTTGTAATGATAATCGTCATATAAAACAAACTATATATAGTTTTTTAATACCAGTCATGTATTTATTAAAACTTGTTTTAAAAAACAATGAGGACTGTCTAATGTTGCATGTTCAAATTTTGAGTGTATTTATTCTATGTTATGACCATTTTAGGTAGTGTGAAATAAGCAGTCACGTAGTTTTTGTTCCAGACAAAAACCGGAAGCGAATCTCTATTATTAATATTAATAAGAAGAAGATATATAAGAGATTTATTTTTAAGTTTATAGATCCCGGGCAACGCCAGGTAGCTCAGCTAGTAGCTCAGAATATTAAACCAATACAATAAAAATGTGCAGCTATTGAAAAAGAAAATTAAAAAATAGAAAATCTCGAAATTCTCTAAACACAGAATTGTGTTTAGAGAATTTAAAAAAGTATTGTGTTTGCGGTATTAGAATTCATTGTAAGAGCGTTAATTATTTGCCGGAGGTGTCACTTGCGATTCGAAACGGTCGTTGTTAAATAAACAGACAACAGAACAGCACAATTGAAATAAGGATTGAGGAGAGAAGAAAAAGATTATAATAATGGCGATTTCGCATTGAATTCCGCGGCATGCGTCGAATTTTATGGAATTTCATTTTTTATATTTTTCTAAAAACCAGATGTTTCGAGCTGTTCAATGTGGCGATGTTCTTGGGGGGAAAAAAGGGGCTTTATAGCAAATTTAAAATGATGAGGCCAAATATCACGGCAGCTGGGTTTGTCAATTTCTTTGAAATTACCGTATTGGGTGAAAATCTATTTTTCAAATATAATAAAAATATAATAAAAAGTTATCGGCAATTATTATAATAATAAATGTCCTAGGAAAAGCAAACACAAAAATGATTAATCGGGAACATACACTGTCTGGTTAAACATATTACTATTAAAAATTAAAATCTTTAAAATTCTATAGGAATTTGTAACGTAATTATTAAGGTCTAAGGAGAATTTGGGGATTGAAAAGAAAACGGTAATCGGATTTCTGGAGAAAGAAAAGAAATAGGAAATAAGAAAAAAAAAGGTTTGGAATTATTAACACTCAACGGGTGACAGCCATTGACAGATCAATGACCCCTGAAGTAGATTTTTAAAAATAAAAACGGAAGTCCCAGGTTTCTGCGGAAGCGGATGTGTCCCTTCCCCCACCCCGCGGACAACAACCGGGAGAAGAGAAAAAACGGTCCTTTTTCGTCTGGGCCTTCGTCGGACGATGACGTGGGTTTCTTGGGGTCACACGGTGACGTATCCAGGCTGCGCATAAACGGGATTTATGATAGAACAACTCTCTCTCTCTCTCTCTCTCTCTCTCTCTCTCTCTCTCTCTCTCTCTCTCTCTCTCTCTCTCTCTCTCTGAAAAGAAACCACGAGCCTAGAAATAAATAAACCGCTGTTTTCGTCAATACGACTTTCGTATGTTGTTTCTCTGAACTAACGACGGCTACTACTATTTACGACTTCTACTACAACTCGAACTTGGCTCCTACGCAACAAATCACTTCCTATAAATCCGGCTTTGATTTGTAAAGGTTTTTTTAATTGCCATATTGGCTTCATTTTATCAGCCACTAGCAGAGCAACCTTGCGTTACCTGGGATCTAAAACGTTAAAAATAAATCTCATATATATTTATATATACCAAACACTGAGCACGAACAGGATGTTACTTTTCAATTCAGCCTATTTAATACTAATAATTTAACGGTGTGAAAATTGATTGACAAGTCTTGCCACCATTGTAGGTCTCGGTTGTTCGGATATTCACATAATCACGTTGGTTAATACTAGTTCATGTGTTTCCTCTGAGACCAAGTCTGTATTCTGTTGGTAATCTTCTGTAATATATATAAGCAAGAATATCCACCCTCTTGGTGTAAGTATTTACATTTTAATGTATTGAAATATATTAAACTAGAAGTGGCTACCAGGCGTCGCCTGGGTAGAGGGGAGATTTTTAGAAAGTAAGTCTCGCAGATCTATTATTACTAATCACAAGTTAGATCCTCACTGGATGCCCCATGAAATCCCCAGGTAAATATATAACAATATAGTAAGACATTTTAAGTCAATAATTTACAATAAAAAAAACAACAACAATTTAAATGAGGCGATTAATTCAATCAATCAACATCATATTTCAATTACCTGTAACTATACAAATTTTAATTTTTAAATATCTTCCCAAATATAAATAAATTTCACATGGCGCTAATATCCTTGGGAAAGGTATGAATCCAATTCTCCCTCCAGCTATGGATAAACAGCAGGGCAGACTGGACTCTTTAACCATGGCTAGGTAACCAGTCTAGGAGAAGCGAAACTCTGAATTCAAACCTGTTAAACTCCGCGTAAGTATTTGACCTTGTGTCGTATCCTACTCGTGCAGAGGGGATTCGTAAATATATATACACAACTTCCCTCTATATATTTATAAATTAAAAAGACTAATGAAATTAAATAAGAACGCAGATAAAAAGAATACACTTAACTT
This sequence comes from Doryteuthis pealeii, assembly GCA_023376005.1. Lineage (NCBI taxonomy): Eukaryota > Metazoa > Mollusca > Cephalopoda > Myopsida > Loliginidae > Doryteuthis > Doryteuthis pealeii. The sequence continues at coordinate 74,257,075 of CM042169.1, forward strand.
AATTGGTTTCTATATGAAATTATTCATAGGATTGTTTTTAATTCGTTGGAGAATAAAACAATAATATTAGAGATCAATAACACCAAGTAATTATTTATACTGTTTCAATCGAACATAATGAGAAGATGAAAAAAGGGAAATGAAGAGCAAAAAAAGAGTGAGAGAAATTCAAATAAAGATAATGATATTTTCCATATTGAATTAAACGCAATAGCTCTTAATTAAACAACATCAGCAGTACAATATCAAACGTTGTAATTATTACTCTATCGTACTGTGGGATATCAACAAGTTCTGATGATATTATATCATATAAAATAAAGTAAACGCGTCGGGGTGGCCTAAAGTATCGGTTATCGATCAGAGGGAGTCTATCCCCTTTTTACTAGAGCTAGCCCAAGGATATTTTTTTGGTGTCTGGGGTTGGGCACCACACTTAACATCAGCTCCTCCCTTTACCGCAGAGACCCCTGTGCTACTCATACGCTGCGTGGGCGAGGGCCGGTATCGAACCAGGAACCTTGTGATTCCTAGTCGGACGCTCTCCCGACTGAACTAAACCGAAAATTCTGACTTTGGTATATGTTGTAGAGGAGTTAACACCCCTACAAGATGGACTGGCTCATAGCCTTATAAGAGTCGACGTAGCAATGATAAAGTCGGGAAAATATATTCGGACGAAATCACTGCTTTGACTACAGACATTTGACCCTCCTCATTCTTGTACGCTTGTCTTGTGAATTGTACTACTTCTTGTTTTATGTTGTAAGTATCTGTTAGCACCAGATACAAGTGCTGAATAAAATATATATCAAGCACACTATTTAACTGTGTATCTTTTACCACCTCTACGATACAACAGTTAACTTATTACACCGTGGTATAAACCTTTGTCATATGAATTTAATACATATTTAAAGTTTACATTTTAAATGTTTTAATGAATTTGATGATTTACTTACTTAGGTACAAACTCGCGGACACTGAATTTTTTACTCCCACCCCTCAGGCAATACGTGTCAAAAATCTATTTTTACATCGACTGGAGGGCGTTTTTTATTTTGTACTAGTAATTATAATTATAATTATAATATGATATATAATATTAATTTATAGTCTCATTATATTTCTATTTAGATTTTCTTATGGAAAACGAGAGACAAAAACAGAATGTGGATTTTGTTAACTTTGGTCTTTGCTGATCTCTAAAAAAAAAACGAAAATGGTGTCATGCCTCAAACCAGCCAACCAGCCAACCAGCCAACACTTAATTGAAAAAAAATATATTATTCATTTATTTGCTTCTGTATGCTCGTAATAATCAAGCAACACGCGCATAAATTATTTTCAGCTGAAGCAGGTCGAAAGGAGACGTTGCGCCGGGATGCAGCTGCAAGAAGCTGGGGCAAGACAAGCTGGGGATTAAGAAAATTCAGATTATCCCCTCATGTATTGCTTCCTGATTATCAACAGGGATTAATTCAGCGTGAGATTCAGTTAGGAACGAAAGGAAGAAACGAATGGAATATCCGCTTCCTAAGAAGATCGACTTGAGCATGCAACGTTCATTGACTTGAAAGAAATCAAGTTTCTCTGGAACGAATAGGAAATTGAGTCCAAATTATTCACCGCCTTAAACAAGTGGTTGGGGGGGGGGGCTTTGTGATTATGGTGATTCGGTTTAACTCAGTCGGCAGAGCATCCGCCTAGGAACGACAAGGTTCCGAGTTCGATACCGACCCTCGCCAACTCAGCGTATGAGTAGCACTGCTTGGATCTCTGCGGTAGAGTGGGGAGTTTATGGTAGGAATTGAATTCCACAGCAAATGCAAAACAATCTCATGGGTCTAGCACTAGGGAAAAGGAGATCTTCTCCCTCGCTATCCTAGAGCATCCGCCTACGAACCACAGGGTCCTTAGTTCGACACCGACCCTCGCCAACTCAGCGTATGAGCAGCACTGTTTGAATCTGTGCGATAGAGTGGGGAGCTTATCGTAGGAGTAGAACACGGCAAATGCATAACAATCTCCTTGGTAGAGCGCTAGAGAAAAGGAGATCTGCTCCCTCGCTATACTAGAGCACCCACCGAGGATCAACACGGTCCCTAGTTCGATACCGACTCTCGCACACTCAGTGTATGAGCAGCACTGCTTTGATCCGTGCGATAGAGTGGGGAGCTCATGGTAGGAGTTGAACTCCACGACAAATGCAAAATAATCTGCCTAGTCTAGCACTAGTGAAAAGGGGTTATGCTCCCTCGCTATCCTATAGCATCCACCTAGGAACCACACGGTCCCTAGTTCGATACCGACCCTCGCCAACTTAGTGTACAGTACAGGTCGGGTAATCTGAACTTTTCAGTGAAGTGGGGAGCTGATGGTAGGTGTGGAGATCCAGCTCAGTTGCAAAAAAGTCAGCCTGGTCTAGTGCTGTTGCATGATCTATGTGGTAGCATAGATTATTGACAACACCCTGTAGCGAGAATGCAAAGAGCCCAAGTGGAAAAATACAGAGCTTTTGAGAACTTTGACCCCAAAAGGCCGGACTCTCGCAAGTCATGTGAGGCTTAGTTAGTTAAGTCAGTTTCAGCCAAAATGTGACGCAGTGCAGACGTGTGACCGCGAGGCTGTAACACCCGCGCGGTGAAATGAGTTAGAAAATGGGGAATGTAGAAATAAAACCTTTGATCAAAATAATAACAAGTCTCGTTAGTAATTATGCATGCCCTTAATAAGAAGCCCTTAAAACAGGACGACCGGACAGAGAAAATAGAAAGAAGTAAAGAAAAACATAGACGATCACATCATGGTCGATAGAAAGGAGAATGAAGAACAAGCAAGTAAATTATATGACTCTCTATCTGTCTGTCTGTCTGACTCTCTCTTTCTCTCTATGTTGGTCCACACACACTCTCCCCCCTCTCTCTCTCTCTCTCTCTCTCTCTCTCTCTCTCCTATAATATATATATATATATATATATATATATATATATATATATATACCTTTGAAAGAAAGGAAAAACTCAATAAACCGTCATTCTGTAATAAGTTTCTTTCGACCAAAACTTAAAAGTTTTTTAGAAATTTAAAGAAATTTCCAAAACTCTTAAGAGTTCATACCTCTTTGTTATATGTGGGCAATGGCTACATAACAGTGCTAGTGAAAAG
>CM042169.1:74265242-74285242 GCA_023376005.1 Doryteuthis pealeii
TTAAATGGAGGATTGCTTTTCTTTTAAAAAAAGTAAGGAAAATAAATTCAGACATTGAAATAAATCTACAGAAATATATAAGATCTGAAAAACTTGAAGAAATAAAAGGACACTCATTATAGAACGTGTTCCTCGTTCATTTATTTAATACAATATATACTATTAATAATGGAGATTCGCTTCAGGTTTTTGTCTGTAACAAAAACTGCGTCACTGCTTACGTCACATTACCCAACACATAATCCAAGGTCATAATATAGAATAAATATACTCAAAATGTGAGCATGCAACGTTAGACAATCCTCATTGTTTCAATAAATAGATGCCCGGTGTTATATATTTATATATAGATTGTTTTATTCTAATATAATATTTAAAGTTATCGGAACTGTTTCTATTTCAAATTGTCTTTCTTTCTTTCTTTTTTTTACTCCTTTAATAAACTTAACGATTTTACATACTTATGGTACACACTCTATGACATTGAATATTCAGCTCCCATCCCCTGAGGCAATATCTTTAAAAAAATTATTTTTACATCGCCCAGAGGGTGTCTTTTTATTTTGCTATTACTATTAATTTAAAACACAATTTGAAATGAAAACTGAGCCCCGTTCCTCTCAAATAAAATGTTGCGTGCATGTAATAATCAAACAATTATTTTGAATATTTTCCACATTAATTTTCCACAAAATCGTAGCTATTCATTTATTTGTAAACATTTTTAGTTAACTTCTTGTTACTGTAAAAAAAAAGGACGAGAGTAAAAAAAAATTGTTTTAGTTGTTTATTCAAATTTTAGGTGTATATGGCATAATAATATGGTGACGTAAACTGTTACGTAGAGCTATGACGTAGGTTATGCTACAGGCAGAAATATAGACATTCTCCATTATTAATAGATATTTTATTACATTAAAACTTAAATACTTGCACCTGTGTGAGTGTGCATATATTTGCTAGTAAAGCTAATTTTAACAAATTTAAAAAGAAAGTAAAATAAACAAAAACAAACAAAAACAAAACAACAACAAAAGACTTAACCTATTGCGTATTTGACTGTTCCTAATATCACCAAATTGACGATTTTAAGCTTCATCGTACAGTAGGGTAGATCAATTTTGGAACAGTAACATCTCCCATGTAGAGAAAGCTGCAAATTAACATAAAGAATTACCTCACAAAATATTTTTCCTTGAAAACTTTGCCTTTGTTTAAGGATGTTGATTTCAATCTTTTAACATTTTATCACTGTTACAGCTTAATCATTAGGTAAAAAGCAGTATATCGGATATGTGGGTAGTGATGGGGTCACATTATCAATTTGAATTCTAATCATAATATTTTATTCGTTTCGTTTAAAATGACAAGCTGTTTGAGAGTATTTGATATTTTTAAAAAAAGGGGAAAATAGACCTAAATTATTGGTTAAAGTCATGGGAAATGGAATCGTCGTCTCGAGTGCAAATCCTGGACGTGATAATTGCATTTCACTTAGCGCTAATACCCTTGGGAAAGGTATGAATCCTACTCTCCCGCCCGATTTAGGTAAATAGTAGAGCAGACAGGGCTCTTTAATCTTGGTTAGGCAACCGGTTTAGGAGAAGTAACATTCTGAATTCAACTCTGTTGAACAATTAAGAAATTGACATTGTGTCACATCCTGCTCGTACGGAGGAGAGTTGGTAAATATATATATAACGAACGTGATTCCTTGACATCTAGGCATTTTAAAAAAAGAACGTTTGACATGACCTTATAATGACTGAATGAAAGAATGAATTAGCAAGGTTAGAGAAATTTTAGTTCATATTGGAAGTAGTTATGTCAAACATTTATTTAATAGATATAAAAAAGCCCCCCACCACAAAAAGCCCCCACCACCACCAATAAAAAAATAGAAATAAATTAACAACGAAACAACAAAACAAACTAACGAACAAACCGTGGCCAAATTCAAAGGTTTCTTTTTCTTTTTGTCCCATTTCATAGCTTCAAGGCATTTTAGCCTCATTCAAAGAGCGAGGGCAATATTCTCAGAGTCTGCATCAGCTTTCAGACATTTTCGAAAAGAATTTTAACACTTTGCCGACAAAATGCCATGGCCTTATATCCCACGATACTGGACTTGGTAATTGCATTTCACTCAGCGCTAATACCCTTGGGAAAGGTATGAATCCTACTCTCCCGCCAGCTATGGATAAATAGTAGGGCAGATCGGGCTCTTTAACCTTGGTTAGGCTATAAAATAACTGTTTTAGATAAGTACTTCAATATGAACTACAATTTCTATAATTAATCAGCAACGTTATAGAAATTGTAGTTCATATTGGAAATACTTATGTCAAACAGTTATTTTATAGATATAAAAACCCCCCACCACCACCAAAAAAGCCCCCCACCACCACCACCACAAAAAGCAATAGGAAATAAAATAACAAGGAAACAATAAAACAAACTAACGAACAAACAGTGACCAAAATAAAAGGTTTCTTTTTCTTTTTGTCCCATTTTATAGTTTCCTCACAGCCCAAGGCATTTTAGCCTCATTCAAAGAACGAGGGCAATGTTCTCAGAGTCTGTATCAGCGCCCAGACATTTTCGAAAAGAATTTTAACACTTTGCCAACATAGCTATATGACACGATACAATAGAGAAATCATAGTTGCGCTCATGGTGTAATGGTTATTATTGTAGGAGATGGACACGGGACAAGGATGTCTGCTAGTCACATAGTGCTTATCACGATCTTGGTCCCTATTTTAGGCAATTGGGTCTCCTATCGTTAAATCCTTTCCTTTCTTTCTTGATAATAAAAAAACGGAATGTTCCATTATTTAGCTGATAGCACGACACTGATAAGGAATGATAATTCGGCTGATAAACAGCACCAGATAATTAGGATTTACATTTTTGCATTTCACCTTGGTTGATTTGGATGGTCTAATTTTTAACCAGAGGCTGTTGCAAGATAAAACGGTGGTACAATTAAGGAACACGAGTAATAATAACAATAATAATAATAATAATAATAATAATAATAATAATAATATAATAAGGATTGGAAAAGGGTTTGGAAAATCTGGAAATCAGAGGAAGGATTGATACTATCCAGAACACTGCACTGCTACAATCTGCCAGAATACCCAGAAGAGTCCTAGAGACCTGAGGAGACTTGCTGTCACTCAGATTCCAGTGAAAGACTATCAGCTAATGCTCATGTGATAACTCAAAAGGAGTAAATAATAATAATAATAATAATATAATAATAATAATAATAATAAGAAGAAGAAGAAGAAGAAGAAGAAGAAGTTGTCATCTCGTGAATTTTTCTGTTCTGGATGCATACCGAAAATGAAAGATAAATACTTTGACCTTGCCAGAGAACTAAAACAAAAACTATGGAATATCACAAAGATACCAGTTGTAGTTGGTGCCTTTGTAACTGCCCCCCCCCAAAAAAAAAACGGGAAAGTGACTGGAAGATTTGAATATCTGAGGAGAATCGAGATCACCCACAAAACTGCTAGAATAAACATCCAATAAACCAAAAACTACACAAATGACTAAGTAGTGATTTTGTACCACACCGAGTGCCCTATGTATCAATACTAAGATCTCTCTCTTAAACAGATGCCATCGGCAGCAGCAGCAGCATCATTATTTCCATCGTTGTACTTCATTATTTTTTCTTCTCTCAGTTGAGCGTACAGAATCTGCTTGGGCAGTCTGTCATCCCAAAGTATGTTCAAGTGGCCAGCCCATCTCAGGTTGCGCTGGACAAGTATGTCGTGCATGCCAAGGAGTACAGTCTCCCTAATATAGAATGAACAAATAAACTTGGATGAAATTTAAAAGCATATAGATGTGTATCGTAAGTGATTGCAAATCATGATCTTCCTTATCCAATGATAATGATTACTGTAATGATCTATTAAGTAAAGTATAGACTTCCTGATTTTAGTTTCAACCAGATCGACTTAAAAAAGAAATCTTTTTTTGTTTTTATTTTATAGGGTTAGGTAATGTAATTTGAAATACAAAAAAAAATATATATATATATACAAAATAGATCGTAAATAAGAAATAAACAATTTAAAGAGGTAGAAAACCACTCTATTTAAAAAAAACAAAAAAAAACGAGGGTGCTGTAGATATCCCAAAGGAACCTTATAAAACTTTCTCTGATTACACGTGGTCCCTCTCTCAGTTGAAAGTACAGAATATGCTTTGGCAGTCAGTCATCCCCAATTCTGTTTAAGTGGTCAGCCCATCTCAGGTTGCGCTGGACAAATATGTCGTGCATGCCAGGGAATCCAGTCCCCTTGAACTTTAAAAGCATATAGATGGGTATCGTAAGTGATCGAAAATCATGATCTTTTTTATCCAATGATAATGATTACTGTAATGATCTATAAAGTGAGGTATAGACTTTCTGATTTTAGTTTCAACCAGATGGACTTAAAAAAGAAATCCTTTTCTTTGTTTTTGTTTTATATGGTCAGGTAATTTCATTTGGAATACAAAAAAACATCTTATTATAATGGAGATTGTGTATTTGTCTGTTTATAACCAAAACTATATGACTACCCAAGTCACAATTCCCTTAGTTATTTATGTCACATTCTCCATGATTATTATTTTTTTATTTAAAGCCCTATTATTGATAACATTGTTTTACATTAATAATATTTTTGGACCTATCTAGATACTAATAAGATGCAAGTCTGTTCAAGTGGCCAGCCCATCTCAGGTTGCGCTGGACAAGTATGTCGTCCATGCCAAGGAGTACAGTCCCCTAATATAGAATGAACAAATAAACTATAGATGGGTATCGTAAGTGATTCGCAAATCATGATCTTCCTTATCCAATGATAATGATTACTGTAATGATCTATTAAGTAAGTATAGCCTATCTGATTTTAGTCTCAACCAGATCGACTTAAAAAAAAATCCTTTTCTTTGTTTTTATTTTATATGGTCAGGTAATGTCATTTGGAATACAAAAATACACATATATACAAAATAGAAAGTAAATAAGAAATAAACAATTTAAAGGGGTAGAAAACCACTCTACTTAAAAAAAATAGGGGGTGCTATAAATATCCCAAAGGAACCTTATAATCCTTTTTTCTCTCAGTTCCGTGTTTTATATTGAAGTATTCCATTAGTGTCAATGAAATGGATCGAATTAATCGATTAAACGTAAATATATTTTAGCGTGCAATCACGTACACTTTCGGAACAGTCACATTTTCTGACTCTCCTCTAACCAATCGATTACGTTCTTCAGTCAGTTGAAACTGATTGATTCGAATCGATTTCACCCCCTTCCCCATACACACCGACCAATATGCATTATTGCTTGATATCGATTTCGCGTCCTACCTGACAGCGATGACCTTCTCGACATATCATACGATGAAGATTCATACAACCAAAATTGAGTCAATATGAATCTCCCCTTCTCTCTCTCTCTCTCTCTCTCTCTCTCTCTCTCTCTCTCTCTCTCTCTCTCTCTCTCTTTCGCCCTGTGTGTATATACATATACATACATCTATTATTTTACTAAAGCTGAGCGAATCAACTTTTGTTACCTAAAGGCTTTTTACTGTTAGTTTAATGACACAAAAATTATACTAAATTATTCTTTACTTTTAAGCTTGAATTATTTTTTGAAAAAATCAGTCTTAATTGGTTCTAATTAGTCGTAATTTGCAATTAAGTCAAAAATTGACCAATGTCTTACTTTACGTTCTGCCTATCACTTTCTTCCCCTCTATGTACCATTTGATTACCTCCTCGTTATATAATGTTAGTTTCTCAGAGAGAGAGAGAGAGAGTGAGAGAGAGAGAGAGAGAGGAGGGAAAGAAAGAGACACGGGAGACTTTGAAATGTATTTCTATGTTAAATTTCACAAGCAGCAATCCGTAGCTTGAATTAGGTCAAACATTCCCTTTCTTAGAAAGCTTGCACAAAAATTTAATGTTTTGTCCGACCCTATTTATTTATTAAAATTTAATTCCTTTTGCAAACTTAATTTTCCCTAATCCCAATTATCTACCCAGAGCTGAATGGGTGACCCAACAGGTCACGTTTCGTCTCGTACATGAATATAATTGGTAAAGAAAAAGGCTTAAAAATCGGCCATTTTGCGGTTATTGATCTATTTCTACCTACAGGTATCTTAGTATACCTATGAGTTCATTAGACTGCAAACCTTATTGAAAATAGTAAACAGAAAATTCATGGGGCTTTATGTATAATGTTGGGGAGGAATACTGAAGGGGTCACCGTATCATTTTCTTTATCACCTTAGGGGCGGCGTTTATAACTAGGGATTAATTAACCAGGGGGCGGTGATGGTGTCAAACAGGGTGGTCTTGTCCCCTCAATAAATTCTCAGTCAAGGAGATCGGCCATCTTGCTCCTCTAGCTGTTCTGTGAATCGTTTTTATTTCTCTCAGTTGCTTCCCTTCCAAAAACATCAATATTTTTAACAGAGCATTCTCCGAACCCCGCACTATAACAATACAATGGAACACACACACTCACACACGCGCGCACGCGCATATTCGAAGGTCAGTAAAAAGTTGTGCCATTTTGTTTAGGACAGGTATAATTACCAACACAGGAACATGTATCATACATCAAGATGAATCTGGTCCTCTGTGGATCACATTCCTACTTCTCCACATAGGTGAGTCAAAATCAATGCCATTTTGTTTAGGACAGGTATAATTACCAACACAGGAACATGTATCATACATCAAGATGAATCTGGTCCTCTGTGGATCACATCCCTACTTCTCCACATAGGTGACTCAAAATCAATGCCATTTTGTTTAGGACAGCGTGTAATTACCAACACAGGAACATGTATCATACATCAAAATGAAGCTGGTCCTCTGTGGATCACATCCTATTCTCCACATAGGTGACTCAAAAATCAATGCCATTTTGTTTAGGACAGGTGTAATTACCAACACAGGAACATGTATCATACATCAAAATGAAGCTGGTCCTCTGTGGATCACATCCTACTTCTCCACATAGGTGACTCAAAACAATGCCATTTGTTTAGGACAGGTGTATTAAACACAGGAACATGTATCATACATCAAAATGAAGCTGGTCGTCTGTGCATCACATCCTGCTTCGCCACATGGGTTTGTCAAAAGTAATGCCATTTTGTTTAGGATAGTATAATTACCAACACAGGACATGTATTATACATCAAAATGAAGCTGGTCCTCTTTGGATCACATCCCTACTTCTCCACATAGGTGAGTCAAAAAGTAATGCTATTTTGTTTAGGACAGGTATAATTACCAACACCATGTATCTTACATCAAAATGAAGCTGGTCCTCTGTGGATCATATCCTTACTTCTCCACATAGTCACCGTTTCTCTCAATAGCAATGTTCCACATTCAAATGAGAGTATGTATCACTGCCCTGCAAAATTCTGTTGACTGTTCTTTGAGCCATTTCTTCACTACATATTTTATTTCCTCATCACTGGAATAATGTTTGTCTCTCAAACCCTCTTTTATGGGACCGAAGAGATTATACTCTGAGGCAAACATTCATTGTTTTATTTAAAAACTAGAATTGGCTACCCGGCGTTGCGGAGTACACGGGTATAACAAAAAAGTTAGTCCGCCAGATCCATTGATTGTTTTGGTTTTACATAATTGATTTATGTTTTAATCACAATCTTTTACTATTCAAATTCTAATTTTTAAACATCTTCCCACTGTGAATCAGATTTTCATAATTTTAGCACAAAAAGCAAGCTCTGGTAATAGTTAATGTGTATACATATTTTCGTATATAAGGTCTGTGCTAGATGCCCGCTTCTATTTATAGACTAGGCAATAACCATGTGATCATACTCTTGGCCAATCGCTGGCAGTACACTGCTGCTGATACAATACTTATACCGGCAGTGCTGTCGATACCTACACATAACTACTGCGACCTTCGTGGACGACGGACATAGGATTAAATCACTGGGCCCATAACCTGTTAAATGCCATCCTTGGCCAGTTGAAAAGGGCTTAAAGTAAGTAAGTCCTGAGTTATGGAAGTCATGAACTACTCATCCACCTGGGCTCTATCCTTAAGCACACGGGTTACCACCAACGGCCAACAGGTGGCCCCATTAGGAGAGTCTTATCCCTCTGCAGTGGCGGACTACTTTTTGAAAGAATTGGTGGTTTTTTACGGCTTATCAACTCTTTCGGGTCATTTAATACCTATTTAAGTCATCAATGGGCTTGCAGTGCTGGCTTTTGCTAAAGTGTACAGCTAACTAAGTATTGAATAGACTCATCGCTGCTTAACTTCGGTTATCAATTGGAAATAGGTGCTTTCAATGTAAAGAATGTAATTTTTGAAAAAGAGTGACACACAATATCAACAGTGTTATCATTACTGCATATTGTCCTAATATATGTCTCGATATGGAAATTCATAACATTTACAAATTTATCATAGATAGCCAAACTGGTTTTCCAATTTTCTCATACCATAAAAACCCAAATCAATTCAGGAGTAAATATAAATACCATCACTAGATTCCTCTTTTTAAAAAAAAACACAATATATGAGTCTAGGTAAAAAAAATTATACATAAAATGAATAGGTAGAAATTCTAGCCAAAACAAGGTTTATAAGTTCCCAGAATTCACACTCAATTGTCCAATTGGACACATGCACTAGTGGATAAGGTAGTTAGGTTAAGACAGTTCTAAGTGACAGTTATCTCTGGATTCCGGGTTCAATTCTGAGCGTCGACAGTAACATAGAAAAATAATTAACACAACTCTTCCCCAGCCATGGTTAGCGGAATGAGAACAGGATACCCCCGTGGACTTAAGAAAGCGTTAAGTTCAAAGTTCCATGATGGCTCCCGATTACGACAAGAAGGTTCCCGACTACGACAAGAAAGTTCCCGAGTTTCAAAAGAAGGTTTCTGAGTCTGACAAGAAATACCTGAAGAAGGCCGGATGGCATATCGGCCGAAACGTTGTACTGATAACAATAAAGATGAGGACAATAGTCCGAATAACGCAGTTTTATTTTATCTTAGCATATATATACATACACACAAATGACCATTTATATATTATATATATATATATATATATATATATATAGAGAGAGAGAGAGAGAGAGAGAGAGAGAGATAGAAGGACAACCTATTTAATTGTCGTATCTACGTTCCTGTGGATCACCAAGGAAATTAAGAAGATGACTGCAAGATAGCCAGCGTCTGTTTCCTTTCTATTTTGTTCTCCATAGTCAGAGATTTATTACGTAGAGATAAATCCGAATGTCCCAAGGGGAAATCGTCGTCGGAAAATCCTCTTGGAGAGGTTTATCAACTGTAATCGGATATCAATCACTACTTACTATTTTTTGTTTTTCCTTTCTCCTTTTTCTATTCATTTTGTTACAATTCATGAGAGGTTATGAATTGTGAACAGACCTGTAGCTAAGAATATTTAAATTGAGATCTATTAACTTTAAAATCAGGGCGTCCGTGGAAATTTAGCAGTGACGGTTATAACCCTTTGACCCCTTAGAGGCGCGCGATTTGGATGCCATGACAGACATGTGATATAGTTTTAGTCAGAGTTAGTTAGATGGGACCTAGCCTTTGCAGGAGAGAGACATGATTGTCGTCTCTGCCGAGGTCCATTCTCATCCCTGCGGCGGAATAATCAATATGGGCTAATAAAACTTGATCAAGAATAAACAAAGTCTTGTTGTGTTTGTAAATTATCAAGACAATGACTCTAAGATAAATATCATCATCAGCAGCAGCAACATTATTATTAACACAAACCTTTTCGTTCTGCCCATTGTTCTTTACAGTAGTGTACTTCAAGTTCTTCTTATTTTGATCACCTTCTCACTTCCCATCTCTCTCTCTCTCTCACACACACACACACACACACATAAACACATTTTTTAAATTCATCCTCCTCTTTCAATTCCAGCAGTTCCTTCAATATATTCCCCGCAATTAAATCATTATCATCAGCATCATCATCATTATAATCGTCAACCTTCCCATTGTTCTTCATATTCTTGTACTTCTTACTTATATCACCTTCACACTTCCCATCCCTCCCCCCTCTCTCTCTCTCTCTCTCTCTCTCTTTCTCTCTCTCTCTCTCGCTCTCTCTTTAACACACACACACACACACTATCTCTGTCTTTGTATCTCTCTCTCCCTCTATCTCTCTATCTCTCTCTCTCTCTCTCTCTCTCGCCCACTCGTCCCTGTCTCTGACTTTGTCTCTCTCTCACTCTCTATCCTCTTTCTCGCACACAGACTCTCTTTCTGCCGTTCTCTCTGTCTCTGTCTCTGTCTCTGCCTATCTATCCATCTCTCTCTCTCTCTCTCTCTCTCTCTCTCTCTCTCTCTCTCTCTCTCTCTCTCTCGCCTATTCCCATTCCCGCAGTTCCTTCTTTTGTCTTCCTCGCAATCAAACCATTATTCGTTCTTCTTATTTCCATCCTCCTTCTCTCTTCTTTCTCTCTCTCTGTCTCTCTCTCTCTCTCTCTCTCTCTCTCTCTCTTCTCTCTCTCTCTCTATATATATATATATATATATATATATATATATATATATCTTACCCACTCTGTCCCTGTCTCTGTCTCTCTTTCTCTTCTCTCTCTCTCTCACAACACACATCTCTCTCTCCTCTCTCTCTCTCTCTCTGTCATTTTTCTCTCTATAAATATCTCTCTCACACATACTCTCTCTCTCTCACATACGCTCTCTCTCTCTCTCTCTCTCTCTTGTCATTCTCTCTCTCTATCTCTCTCTCACACATACTCTCTCTCTCTCTCTCGCTCTCTCTCTCTCTCTGTCATTATTTCTCTCTATAAATATCTCTCTCTCTATCTCACTCTCCCCCCCTCTAACTCTCTATCTCTCTCTGTCTCTCTCTCTCTCTACCAATTCTTAAACATTTTCTTCCTATTCCCATTCCCGCGGTTCCTTCTTTATCTTCCTTGCAATCAAACCATTATTCGTTGCCACTTCCTCTGCGTCTGTGACAAACTTCGCGCATTTGGGCGCAGCCGATGAAAATCAGGACAAATCACCGGCTAATGATTCTATCAGACGTAAAGGTCACTGAATCGACTCACCTTGTTTGCCAGACATCGACCGCCACCGACAGCAACGCCATCAGAGGAGTGTCGTTTTTTGTTAATATGCTAATTTCTCAATGCAATGAATTTTAAGTCGACTCAAGAAAACATCTTCACTATTTTCTCTTGGGCAAAAGGGAAGTTGGAATGGAATGCAAAGGAAACGAGACAGAACTATTTAAGGATTGACCAGCTGTTTTTGGTGAAATTCAATTTGTGGAATCTATTTCAAATCACTATGTGTGTGTGTGTGTGTGTGTGTGTGTGTGTGTGTGGTGTGTGTGTGTGTGGTGGTGTGTTAGGTTTGTAGATTCTCTTGTAGATATGTTTAATTAAAAACAATGAAAATCTTGTTATAATGAAAAGGAAGTGAAACTGAACACATTTTTCGATTACTAGCTCAGTCGGTAGACCGTTCGGCTAAAACACACGAGGTACCTATTTGAATGTATTTCAAATCACTGTGTTTGTGTGTGTGTGTGTGTGTGTGTGTGTGTATTATGCAGTAGTTTCTCTTGTAGATATGTTTAATTAAATATGTCAGACAATGAAAATCTAGTTATAGAGCATTCAGTTAGAAACCACAAGGTTCCTATTTGAATGTATTTCAAATAACTATATATGTGTGTGTGTATGTGTGTGTGAGTGTGTGTGTGATGTGTGTGTGTGATGTGTGCGTAAGTGTGCGTGTATTAGGCAGTAGTTTCTCTGTAGATATGTTTAATTAAATATGAAAGGCAATGAAAATTTAGTTAGAGTTCGGCTAGAAACCACAAGGTTCCTATTGAATGTATTTCAAATCCCTATGTGTGTGTGTGTTTGTGTGGTGTGTGGTGTGTGTGTGTGTGTGTGTGTGTGTTGTTAGGTAGTAGATTCTCTTGTATATATGTTTAATTAGTATGAAAGACAATGACAATCTAGTTATAATTAAAAGAAAGTGAAACTGAATACATTTTGATCACAGCTTAGTCGGTAGAACGTTCGGCTAAAACCCATGAGGTTTCTATTCGAATGTATTTCAAATCACTATGTGTGTGTGTGGTGTGTGTGTGTGTTTGCATATATGTGTGTGTATGGGTGTGTGTGAGCATGTATGTGTGTGATGTGTGCGTGTGTGTGTGTGATGTGTGCGTATATGTATGTGTATTATGCAGTAGTTTCTCTTGTAGATATGTTTAATTAAGTATGAAAGGCAATGAAAATCTAGTTATAATGAAAAGAAAGTGAAACTGAAAACATTTTTCGATCACTAGCTCAGTCGGTAGAGCGTTCGGCTAGAAACTACAAGGTTCCTATTCGATGCCGGCCCTCGCCAACTAAGCGTATGAGTAGCACAGGGATATGTGCGGTAAAGTGAGGAGCTGATGGTAGTTGTGGCGCTCAATCTCAGACGCAGAAACAATATCGTTGGTCTAGCGCTCGAGCTAAGAGATAGACTCCCTCGCTGATTGACTGATACTGAAGATCCTTATGATGAAACTTGAATAGGTTATTACTGTGTACCATTAACATTATATATATATATATATATATATATATATAAAAGCCTACATGAGTAAGACACTATCTGCCTTGGTTTCATCCGAATGGTTCTTCAGGATAATTCTGACAGAAAGTGGTTGTTACAGACGTCTTTTATTATGGGATTGGGTATCTGATTGGCTAAAAATTGGCATAAAAAGTTGGAAATTAAAAATTAAAAATTCGTTAAAAGATTTATTATAATTATTTATTTTTATTGGCTAAGGAGCCATGCTTTTTTCATTTTAATGGCACGTCAACTTGTCTAATGTTATTATGCTTAGTGGTTAGGAAATCGCCTTCATTGTGCGTTCATATTTACATTTTTGTATAGTTGTTTTTTAAGAGTTTTTTGCACAGTTATATGATTTCAAATATTCTTATCTAATACAAATAATTTGCACACTGATCTATGGGATCCATACTACCACTCTGGTCACAGTGGACCTGGGAGTAATGCCAATGAAGAGCTACTGCACACTTCCCCGTTTAGAATTTCTGTTCTTTGTTGTTGTTTTTTAGCTTTGTTTTTTTGTTTGTTTTTTTTTTGGTAGTTAGTTATGGTGAGTTTTTACTCCGTGCAAAGTCGACAAAATTTGTCTCCGACCCACTCATCTCGGGCATGTCGTTTGTTCGTGAATTTCGCAAACTAAGGCAGAATTTGTTATTTTTTAAATCGCCAGACAGAAGATAGATAAAATGATGGAAATAGAAACATATGAATATAAACATTGGGAAACAAAGATGAATGTGTTTGGATGTTTCTACTGTGTAAATGTTGGTGGACAAAAGAGATGAAAAGAATTTCTTTTAAAGCGAGAAAGTTTGTTTTTTTCATGTCATGTACTGTAAAAAAAAAATTTTTAAACAAAAAACGAAAAAATAGAGAGTCCTTCAGGGTAAAAAAAAAAAAAAAGCTAAGTAATAAAGACTTACTGAGTTTTTCTTTACGTCATCTTGAGAGGAAAAATGATATTTTTTTTAAGAAAAAAAACTTTTAAATTTCTATTTTTGGTTACTTTTTTCTGTATCTATGAGAATAGCCTTATATTGGTCCGCTTTCTTCGCTTTTGCAAAAATCTAGACAAAAACAGGATGCAGTTGAAATACAACACACATTGTAAACTGTCACCTGTGTGATACAAGTGAGTTTTAGGTAGTGATAAAATGCTATATATTGATCATTTTGAATTATATATTGGTTATTATATATACTAGCAAATATATGCACCCTCCGCGTGCAAGTATTTAAGTTTTAATGTAATAAAGTATTATATTAAATTAGAAAGGCTAATGAAACTAAATAAGAATGCAGATAAAAAGATTTGAAACAGAGGGGGTATAATCGAAAAATGGAACAACTGAAACTTACTCTTTCATCACTCCCATCTTTCATTGTTATTTTTTTCTAATTTAACTATTTAGTTAAAATAGGAAGTAAAAAATTAAATTGCAGTTATTTTTTCTTGTTAATGGATTTCATTTAACATTCAGTGAAGAGATTTTTTATTATATTCATTAAAATAAAACCTAACAGTTAGAAATCAATAACACTGAGCACATATTTATTAAATTCGATTTTTTTATATCAGTATGCAAATTAGCCTTCCCATGAACACTGTAAACCGCTGTTTTGTTGTATATATAAATGTAATCGCATGTTGTTAATATGTAGATATGGTTAACAGTATTAATATTGTAAAACTATTTTCATAATAATTGAGGTTAAAATAAAAATAAACTCATGGAGAATGTGATGTCAATAACTAAGAGAATTGTGACTTGAGTAGTAATATAATTTCGGTTACAGACAGAAAAACACACAAACTCCATTATAATAAAATATATATATATATATATAATGAATAGGGCACGAATGAGAAAAGTATTAGCATAAAAAAGTGCTCAATGCTAATAAAGCAGAGCAGACGTACAAAGGCGGTCAGCGTAGATGCGATCTCTGCATCGAAGAAAAATTGAGTATACTACAAAATACAAACAAAAACTTATTAAACAAGAAAAGTGAACTCGTTTCGAAACGCAGGTATTTGAACAAATTTGTATTGTGCCACTTACCACCTGATCCTAATTAATCCCTTAAAAGTCTAGACAAAAACAGGATGCAATAGAAATACATCACATTTCAAACTGTCACCTGTGAGTTTTAGGTAGTGATAAAATGCTATATATTGGTCATTTTCATTTATATAAGGTGGGCTAGTGGTTAGAGTCGTGGAAAATGGTCTCGTTGATTCGAGTTCAATTCCTAGACGAAGCTGTTGGCATTTCACATAGCGCTAATACCCTTGGGAAAGGTATGAATTCATATATTCTCCCTCCAGCTATGGGTAAAATAGTATGGCAGACTGGGTTCTTCAGCCTAGTGTAGGTAACCAGTCTAGGAGAGGGATAATTCTCAATTCAAAATTCCCTCCAGCTATGGGTCAAATAGTAGGGCAGCCTGGGCTCTTCAGCCTAGTGTAGGTAACCAGTCTAGGAGAGGGATAACTCTGAATTCAAAATTCCTGAGGTCGGTCGTTGATTGGGTTTGTGGCAACCCTTGATACACCAATTCTTTCCTATCGACTGTGCCAAAAAGTGTGGATGGTCCAACACAAGCCTTCACCACTATAAACAAATCACTGTGTGGATGTTCATTGTATGAACCCTCATGCGTCGAAATCGACAGGAGAGCCCATCATATATATATATATATATATATATATATATATATATATCTTATTATAATGGAGATTGTGTGTTTGTCTGTCTGAAGCCGAAACTAAATCACTACTCAAGTCACAATTCCCTTAGTTATTGACGTCACATTCACCATGAGTTTATTTTTATTTAAACCTCAGTTATTGATAAAATTGTTATACCTTATTAATACTTTTGACTTTATCTACATTCTAATAACATGCAATTGTATTTATATATGCAACAAAATAGCGGGTTACAGTGTGAACAGGAAAGCTAATTTGCATATTGATATTAAAAGTTTAATTTTATTAAATATGCGCTTGGTATTATTGATTTCTAATTGTTTGTTTTTCTTAATGAATATGAGCAAAAAACTCGGGATAAATCTTAAAAGAAATCCTTTAATATAAAGAAGAACAGTAATTTTATTCTTTACTTCCTAATTTAACTAAATAGTTAAATTAGGAAAATTCAGCAATAAAAGGAGGGAGTGATGAAAAATGATGGAAGACTTAGTTTCAAAGTTGTTCTATTCTTCGATTATACCCCCTCTGTTTCAAATAATTTTATTTGGATTTTTATTTAGTTTCAAAAGTATTTCAAATTTAACATATTTCATTACATTAAAATTCAAATACTTGCACCCGGAGGGTGCATATATTTGCTAGTATATATAAGTATAGATAAAAGGATATGAGAACGTACAGTGCTTTTAAAATGAAAATGTTTTATATCATATTCATTTTCATTTTATATTATTTTCATTTTAACAGCATTGTGTGTTCTTAAATCCTTTTATCTATACTTATACCGTCTGATTTATTTCCTTTCTCTTAACTTAGGAAATTAATCCGACAATATGTGAAGAAAATATACTTTTTAAATATAACAAACACAGGATGGTTCGATCAGGGAAAACAATTTTATTTATGTATTAAACCATCATCAGGACACTGTTACATAGATTTTTGTGAGGGAGAAAAATTAAAAATGTTAAGTGTATTGTGAATGTGTGAATGTTATTAACCGTTAATTTTTATATGTGCGTTTGTTTACGAAAGCTGATGACGTGTTCGTTGCATGTGTAAAAATGGAAAATGAAGATCATAGGATGACGCATGCAAAAAATCAACGGTTAATAACATTATATTCACACATTCCCTATACACTTAGCTTTTTTCATTTTTCTCCCTCACAAATAATTTCTGTAACAGTGTCCTGATGATGGTTTAATACCAAAATACTTAAGTATAGACACATAAAATTGTTTCCTCTGGGGGTGGGGGTAGTTTTTGATTTTTCTGTCTTGAAAGTTCAAAACTCGACTTGTGAAGAGGGTAGTGAAGTGGGGATATCTGTACACAATATTTTAACATTTTTTCTTAAATATTGAATTATATCGATTAATTATTAAAAATAGAATTTTAAAAATGTGTGTGTTTCTTAGTTATAAGCATATTAAGCGGTATGCCAGATTTCAAATATGAATGACCTCTCGTTGTGAGTTATAAATCGACACGTACATGCCAAACTTCTTTATATATATATATAATGACCAATATATAAATGAAAATGACCAATATATAGCATTTTATCACTACCTAAACCTCACTTGTATCACACAGGTGACAATTTAAAATATGTGTTGTATTTATACTGTATTCTGTTTTTGTCTAGACTTTTGCAAAAGTGAAGAAAGCGGACCAATATAAGGCTATTCTCATAGATTAAAAATAAAAATTTTAAAAATTGTGTGTTCTTAGTTATAAGCATATTAAGCGGTATGCAAGATTTCAAATATGAATGACCTCTCGTTGTGAATCATAAGTCGACACGTACATACCAAACATCCTTTTATATATATACTAGCAAAAGTTCCCGGTCCATGACCAGACTAGAAATAATTAGGAACACCAGAGAGTGAGTGTAGAACACAGGAGTAAGGAAGAAAATATTTGGTAAATGTTTTATCAAATTGAGAAAAAAAACACGGAGAATTTGTATAGTAGAATATTTGTTTATTTTAGGATTTTTTTTCTTTTGTTATGTTTACATTTAAGATATTATTTTTAACAATGCATCCCTAAACGTTATCAAATATTTAACGATAAACAAAGCTAAGAATTAGTGTTTTTCAATATTTGTTTATTTTAAGAATTGTTTTGTTGTTGTGGTTGTGTTACATATTAATTGGATCCCTATTACTTTTTAAGGTAGTATAGAAATCCTTATGGCGATCAGTACAGCTGGTGGCCTTGGGGGTGAGTGACGGTGCTTGACCTCACTCTCACCGTGAGAACGGAAGTCAGTAGAAGCCCTTCCGGTTTGGGGAGTGGGCAACTCAGCTAGTTGCAGTTAGTCAGTTGCAGAGTTAGAAGCTAGCAAGATGTGAGATCACTGCATGGTTGTCTGGTCTGGGGATCCGGAATAAAGTAACATCAAAAGTAAATCGAAGTCTTGTTGTTATTACTAAAAGCTAACAATGACACAAGGCTTCTGATAAGAAATGGTCCCCAGCAGAACCAGACACGGAACCCAGATAAGAAAGACCAGACCAAGATAGAAGATAGAAGAAGCAGATCCGGCCAGAAGAATAGAAGAGAAGTATATAACATAATATATCTATTGGTACTGTGACGAACAGCTACGTTACAGTTGTTGTTGTTGTTGTTTGCATCTTTGAAACAATTCTTTTAAGCGAACTCCCTTGTCTGTTGCTGGTAGAAATGAAATGTATCCGTTTAATTCCTTCTTTTTTTACCGTATTAAAATATAACAATAACATGCTAAGAATTACAATTGTTTGTTTGATTTTTTAATAATTAATTGATTATATCCCTTAATCAGTAAAAATCAATAACCAAATTTGGTGTATTTCTTAGTTATAAGGATGTCAAGGTGTATACAAGATTTTGAAACTGAATAACATCTATTTTTTTTATTATAAGTCGACACGTACATACCAAACTTCGTTATATATATATATAGATATAGATAGATTTTCGAGTTTCATGTATGAATAAAAGTTTGCGTCTAATATATAATCCTTTCAGAGGTTTTGTTGTTGTTTTGTTCCATTGTTTTGAGGGCCCATTTTGGAAATTCCTTTTGGAGTGACGTGCTGTTAAAATTTTGATCATCCTGGCTTTATCGATAATAAAAACAGCGCGCTCATCGATCACTTTCAAATATTTAAAAGCGTGAGTCTTACTCATAAATTTTTATAGCTCCCATCAATGGCTTCTTCTTTTTTCTCACAGGATTCCGGGAATTTTCATTTTCCTTTTTGAAGGTTTGCAGTTCTTGTATCAATGATAAAATTGCCTCTTCAACTTCGAAGATAGAAAACGACACAGCACAAATAAACAAACCAGAAACAATGTGATATCTTATTCGTTAAAGATTCAGCATTGAAAAGAATAGAAAAGTTCGTACTCTCCCTTCCTCCCTCTCTCCTCCTCTCTCTCTCTCTCTCTCTCTCTCTCTCTCTCTCTCTCTCTCTCTCTCTTACTATATATATATATATGTATGTGTGTGTGTGTGTATGTGTGTGTGTGTGTGTGTGTATTTGGTTTTGTTTGGTTTGTTTTATGGCATATCAACCACAGTGGGTCATTTAATGCCGATAAAGTTTTGAAATAAATCAGTTCTTAATGGATAATACAATTTTTTTATAAATACATTTTTCTATTTAACCCATAGATGGGACCCTAACAGGTACTACCACTCCGGGTCAGAGTGGACCAGGGAGCAATGGTGATGAAGTGGGTGCTCCACATTCCCCAAACCTCCAAAACTGGAAGCACACCATCAGATAGAGTTTAACGTCATTCCCAGGACATGTAGACCCGCAGCCACCGCCTTCTAGCACCCATATGATAAAAAGAGGTTGGGGCTTACCATAAGGGCAATAGGGTTGGGAAAATCATATAGGCGCTAGGGCTTGACGTGACCAGCCGATTGATCGGAGGCGGCCTCTCCGACCGCCCGTCTAGCCCAAGATAGGGCCAAAGTGGAGTATTGCATGTCATGAACTGCTCATCCACCAGGGCTCTATCCTTAAGCATCACGGGTCGCCACCCACGGCCAACAGGTGGCCCCATTGGGGGAGTCTTACAGTCGGTGCATTCTAACGCCCCAGCCGACAGGGCGGCTCTCTCGCTCTCTCTTACTATATATATATATATATATATATATATATATATATATATATATATATTTGTGTGTGTGTGTGTGTGTGTGTGTTTGGGCAGCATTCTTTCATTAATACATGCAGAATTAAACAAAAGGCACATCTCCTGTTTAACAATTTTATTTTTGATCTTTTCGAATTTTCTGGCCATCTTTTTAATGTTTGGGTGGACTTCGTGTCCACCAAAGTTCAGGTCCCGAGTACTTTCGGCACTTCAAAGTGCCATCATCAGGGGTGATGTGTTCCAGTTATTTTCAAATTATATTAATGTGGAGGCTGTCTTCCAGAAAATAAAAATACATACATTGGATTCACCTCAACCACATTGTCATGTCGTCTAACCCTCCATTGAACAGATAATAGCTCTATTTCACAACACCTAAAATTACATTCATGCCCCCACTCTAA
>CM042169.1:74290242-74306231 GCA_023376005.1 Doryteuthis pealeii
TTACCAATAAACAAAGGAGGATTAAGGTAACGATATTATCCGCTGAGCAAATAAAATAATGCCTGCTTATTTTCAGTTAGTAACTATAAGAAAGTATCATACGCAAATATATAAAATCCCGTGTATAAAAGGATACGAACCTCTTCACTTCGATTACCTAGCTCCTCTCTTTTTTTGCGTTCTTTTCAGTGTGGAAGAGATGTTGTTACGAAATAATCATTTTTTTAAAATTAATTTGTAAAAACATTTTTCCCGCTAACCCAAATACTAAAGTAAAATGAATTCCAAACTACCACCAATATTGTCAGCCACAACTCATCCCCCGTCTTAGCAATATAATATAGTATTCAAATTTAAATACCCCTTAGAAGAGTGCTTCTCCAAAAATAATGTTTTTTCCCGCCAACCCCCATACTAAAGTAAAATTAATTACCAACTACCCCAAATTTAAAACCACCAATCTTGTCAGCAGCAAGACTAATACAGTGTGCAAATTTAAATGCCCGTAAGAAGATTGCTTCTCGAAAAATAATGTTTTTCCCGCCAACCTCAATACTAAAGTAAAATTAATTACAAACTACACCAAATTTAAAACCACCAATCTTGTCAGCAGCAACTCATCCACCGTCTTAGCAAGACTAATATAGTGTGCACATTTAAATGCCCCTTAGAAGATTGCTTCTCCAAAAATAATATCTTCGCGCCAACCCCAATACTAAAGTAACATTGATTACAAACTACCCCAAATTTACAACCACCAATCTTGTCAGCAGCAACTCATCCCCCGTCTTAACAAGACTAATATAGTGTACAAATTTAAATGTCCCTAAGAAAAGTTCTTCTCCAAAAATAATGTTTGGGAGCTGTTTCTTACATTTCAGAGTGTCGAAAAACTTTTAGATTATACATGGATCAGTAAAAAAATTAATGCCATTTTTTATTCCATGGGAAGTATTTTTTATGAAACAAAGACCTACATTGAAACCCTAACGAGACTCAGAGCAAAAATCAAACGGGGAAAGAAGACAAAAAGCGTGCCAATCGACAATGCCCTCTTCTGCATGACAATGCTCGTTCCCACACAAGCATCGGGACAAGGGAGAAAATCACCTCATTCGGGCAGACAACATTATTGCATCCTCCATAAACACCAGATTTAACGCCTTCAGACTTTCATGTCGGCCTCATGAAAGAGGGTTTGACAGACAAGCATTAATCCAGTGACGAGGAAGTAAAATCTGTAGCGAAGAAGTGGCTCAAAGAACAGTCAGCAAAACTTTACGGGGCAGGGATTCATGCACTCATTCGAAAGTGGAACATTGCTATTGAGAGAAATGGTGACTATGTGGAGAAGTAGGGATGTGACACACTTATAGGGGTCAATCACCCCCTTTTTAAAGAAATGTATGAGGTAATATTTCTCTGAATGTTTGAGATAAGGCTTGATGATAGGCTATACTGGGTTGTTAAGTAGACCGAGCATAGAAATGAATACAATATGGGAACCCATAATTAAAAAGGCTAGATCAGATTAAGAGAAAAAAAAAACAATATGAGACTAGGTAAAAAATCATACATAAAATGAATAGGTAAATATTCTAGCCAAAACATTAGGTTTATAAGTTCCCAAAATTCACAATGAATTGTCCAATTAGGCACACGGCATAGTGGATAAGGTAGTTAGTTTAAGACAGTTCTAATTGACAGTTATCTCTGGATTCCAGGTTCAATCCTGAACGGTGGCAGTAACAAAGAAAAACGATTAACACAACTCCTACCCCAGCTATGGTTAGCGGAATGAGAACAGGATACCCCCATGGACTAAATAAAGGGTTAAGTTCAAAGTTCCGTGATGGCTCCCGATTACGACAAGAAAGTTCCCGAGTTCGAAAAGAAGGTTCCCGAGTCCGAGAAGGTTCCCGAGTCCGACATAAATACCTGAAGAAGGCCGGAGGGCATATCGGCCGAAACGTTGTACAGAACACAAAGAAGATGAGGACAATAGTCCGAATTATTTATTAGTTAAGTTTTGAATTATGTAAACAAAAGAGAAACGAATGGAAATTAGTTCGGAAATAGTTTAGCAACAATAGAAACAATTGTTTAAGAAAACTTAATTATTTTAATTTATTCAATTCCACATGCACGTAAAAATATAGGGTTCAATCCCTATACACGGAGGACCAGCTTCATTTTGATGTATGAGTATGTGTCGGTAATTATTACTGTGATGGTAATTATACCTGTCCTAAACAGAATGGCATGACTTTTGGACTCACCCTCGTATGTATTCGTCCTTTCAATATGGCGTCGAACATAAATAGCAATATTGGAGGAAATGTTCCATAATTTAGTCGAACACCTGGTTCTAATTGTGCCGAGCCCATATGTTGTGATCAAGCGGCGCACACCCGAGAGACTTGTATCTTGTCATCGATGTTTGATGGGTCAGTTAATTGTAGAACTTGGGATTACAAGGGGGATCTCCGAGGAGAGGAAAGCCGAAAGTGGACAAGGTGTCCTTTAGACTGAACTGACACAATGGATAGGGGGGTAAAATATGATGTTTGGAAGAAATATTTTCACTCTGAATTGTTGAAGGTGAATTCCTTGCTGATGGGGACGGAAGTTGTGTACGTAAAGCGATTGGGTAAAGGTAGGGTAAAGGAGGGGGTTGAAATAAATTTGGAGGATAGGAAGGGGAATAGAAAGAGAGACGTTTACTTAATAAGGAGAGACAGAGAGAAAAAGAAAGAGAGGGTGGGTGAGAAAAATCAAGAGATAAAAAACCATTGAGAAAATGACAAAATAAGAGGGTGATTTAGTTGGTTGGTTGGTTGGATTTTACGGCATGTCAACACTCGTTCGGTTACTTTATGCCAAAGCCATTGTTTTAGTCATTCCTGATGGTTACTGAAATTTTCTTTAAACTTAATATTTTTAATTTTTAAACTCTCTTTCTTTTTTGTTATATTTCACTGTGTAGCATGTCCTTTTCCTTCCCTTTCATTATAATAAAAATGGAATGCTCCATTATTTAGCTGAGGTGACAACACTCATAAGAAATGAGAATTTGGCGGATAAGCAACACTAGATAATCAAGATTTACATTTTGCATTTCATCTTGGATGATTTGAACGGTCTCATTTTTAACCAGAGGGTGTTGCAAGATGATAACAGTTGTATGTTATAGGAACACTAGTATTATTATGTAGAATATTGTTGTTGTTATATCATCATCATCATCATAATCACTATATCACTCCTTGCGAATTTTGCATGTCAGTACTAACTGGGGGTCTTTCACTAGAGGCTGAGTGACAGCAAGTCTCCTCAGGTCTCTATGACTCCTCTGAGTATTCTAGCCAATCTTAACAATGTTGTTTTTTTGGATAGCCTCTATTCTTACTCCGATTTCCAATTCATCCAGTCTTTTTTTTCCAACCCCTTAGGAAACATTCCAAGTAATTTTTAATTTGTCTTTGCTCTTTCTTGTGTAATCTTCAACATTCCTCTATGTTGGCAAGACCTCCTGCCCCTTCCTTTCTTGATACATATAATCTATCTCTATCGTCTCTAGGGTGGAGAGCCTTGTGCAAGGTCATTAATTTTCTCGTCCTTTGGTTAATCTGTCTAAGTTCTTCTTTTGTCCATTTTAAGAATGGTCCAGAGTATCTTATAATGGGGACAGCCCAGGTTATGATTCCTTTGATTAGATTTCTGCTGTTAAGTTTGGTTTCTATGCGTTTTCTAGTTCTACTGAGATATTCTTTTTTAACTTTTCATTTCATTTCTGTTTGATTGATATTGTCCGCTTCTAAAATTCCTAAGTATTTGTAACTTTCATTTTCATCAAGTGATTTTATAGTATCCTGATTTGGCAGTTGTATTCCATCCATTAATTTTCTTTCACCCTGTTTCATTACTAGCATAGCACATTTTTCAATTCCAAATTCCATTCCGATATCTTGGCTATATATTCTAATAGTTTGTACCAGGGTTTCTAATTCTTTTACATTTTTAGCAAAAATGTTTATGTCATCCATGTACATAATGTGGTTTATCTTTTCTTGTGCATTAGTGAATTTAACTCGTTAACTCATATTACCAATAATATTAGATATCAATATAAAAGTCGTCGGGGTGGCCTAAAGTCGGTATCAGCCAATCAGCGAGGGAGTCTATTCCCCTTTTTCACTAGCGCTAGACCAATGAAATTTTTTTGGCATCTGATGTGGAGTACCACACCCACCATCAGCTCCTTGCTTTACAGCACAGATCCCTGTGCTACTCAATCGCTGAGTTGGCGAGCCGGCATTGAAGTAGAACCTTGTGGTTTCTAGCCAAACGCTCTACCGACTGAGCTAACCCGGCCCCTCTTAGTCGTCGGGAGGCCTAATGTCGGTATCAACCAGACAGCGAGGGAGTCTATCTCCTTTTCACTAGCGTTAGACCAAGGAGATTATTTTTTGGCATCTGAGGTGTAGCGCCACACCTACCATCAGCTCCTTACTTTACCGCACATATCCCTGTGCTACTCAAACGCTGAGTTGTCGAGGGCCGGTATCGAACTAGGAACCTTGTGGTTTCGAACCGAACGCTCTACCGACTGAGCTAATTTATTAAACATCCAAAAATCGGTTTTGTTAAAACCGGGATGTAAATTAATCACATCCTATTTTAGGTCAACTTTTATTTCTTATGGTTGGTTGGTTGGGATTTTACGGCATGTCAAACATTGTTGAGTTACTTTATGCCAAACACATTGTTTTATTCATTCTTGAAGGATACTGAAAATTTCTTTAAACTTAATATTTTTGAAGACCTTTTTATGTTAACTCATTTTAACAATACTATTTAAGATCAATAAGACGGCGTAATTATTTATTAAACCCGGTTTTGTTAAAACCAGGATGCAAATAAACCACACACAGTTTTAGGTAAACTTTTACGGCATGTCAATCCTTCTTGGGTTACTTTGTTGCCTCAACCCTATTGCCCATATGGCAACCCCCAACCCTTTTTATCAAATAGATGCTAGAAGGCAGTGGGTGAGGGTCTTCATGTCCTGGTAATGACGTTAAACTCTATCTGATGGTGAGGTTCCAGTTTTGGAGGTTTGGGGAATGTGGAGCACCCGTTTATCACTATTGCTCCCTGGTCCACTCTGACCCGGAGTGGTAGTACATGTTAGGGTCCCATCTATGGGTTAAATAGAAAAATGTGTTTATAAAAAATCGAGTATCCATTAAGAATGACTTAAAAAACTTTATCGGCATTAAATGACCCATTGAGGTCGATATGCCGTAAAACAGAATAATATTAAGTTCTGGATGACAGTTATTCCTATATCGAACACCTGAGGCAAAATTCACCTTATTTATTGAACGACCCTCTTTAAAAAAACTTATTATGTTTAGTATGTGAAATATCAATAACAGAATGAAAACTAGTTTCCTAATTATTTTATATGTGACCGATTTTAGACGGCAGGGTGCATATAAAAACAATCTCCGATACTTTCCACTAATGAGATCTAGAGGCATGTGTAGGCGAAACGAACCATGTCCAGAAGAACCATTAACTATGCTATCACATTTAACTGAAAACACATTTGTCGCTCCACCACCCGCTGTCCCTGGGGAATCAATTTTCTAATAGACCGAAAACGTTTTCATCATCATTGAATATGCGACAGAAGAAAAAAAAGCCAAAAAAAAAAAAAAAATATGGGGAAAAAATTGAACAAAAATCCAAAAACGAAGAAACAAAAATTCTTTTCCATATTCGTTGATCGATTGATTTCAATTTTAACTTTGTCAATTTTTTTTTTTAAGTATTTCTTTCATCTAAATTTATTTTGGGTTTTATTGTTATTTCCAGATCCTAATAGAGTGGCACCTTGACTTACGAGTGACATTAGAATATATTACAACATTTCTCTGAATGTTTGAGATAAGGCTTGATGATTAGTATTATCTGCGTTATTCGGACTCGGGAACATTCTTGTAATCGGGAGCCATCACGGAACTTTGTCCACGGGGGTATCCTGTTCTTATTCCGCTAACCATAGCTGGGGTAACAGTTGTGATAATTTTTTTGCCGCCGCTCAGGATTGAACCTGGAATCCAGAGATAACTGTCACTTAGAACTCTCTTAACCTAACTACCTTATCCACTAGCTCATGTGTCCAATTGAAGAAGGCCGGAGGGCATATCGGCCGAAACGTTGTACAGATAACAATATAGATGAGGACAATAGTCCGGATAAGGCAGATAATACTAATATTACAACATATAATTCATTAACAACACATAATTCATTACGTTCATTCTATCAATTTTTTAAAGTATTTCTTTCATCTTAAATTTATTTGGGTTTTGTTGTTGTTTCGAGATCCTAATAGAGTGGGACCTTGACTTACGAGTGACATTAGAATATATTACAACATTTCTCTGAATGTTTGAGATGAGGCTTGATGATTAGTATTATCTGTGTTATTCGGACTCGGGAACCCTCTTTTCGAACCCGGGAACTTTCTTGTCGTAATCGGGAGCCA
Organism: Doryteuthis pealeii; assembly: GCA_023376005.1. Taxonomy (NCBI): domain Eukaryota; kingdom Metazoa; phylum Mollusca; class Cephalopoda; order Myopsida; family Loliginidae; genus Doryteuthis; species Doryteuthis pealeii. Next base: position 74,296,802 of record CM042169.1, read on the forward strand.
TCACGGAACTTTGAACCTAACCCTTTATTCAGACCAGTGGGGTATCCTGTTCTCATTCCGCTAACCATCGCTGGGGTAGGAGTTGTGTTAATTATTTTACTATTTTACTGCCGTCGCTCAGGATTGAACCCGGAATCCAGAGAAAACTGTCACTTAGAATTCTCTTAACCTAACTACCTTATCCACCAGGTCATGTGTCCAATTTAAGAAGGCCGGAGGGTATATCGACCGAAACGTTGTACAGATAACAATAAAAATGAGGACAATAGTCCGAATAACGCAGATAATACTAATATTACAACACTTCATTCATTAACAACACACACTTCATTACGTTCTATCTATCAAGTTTTTAAAGTATTTCTTTCATCTTGATTTATTTTGGGTTTTATTGCTGTTTCCAAATCCCAATAGAGTGGTACCTTGACTTACGAGTGACATTAGAATATATTACAACATTTGTCTGTATATTTGAGATGAGGCTTGATGATTAGTATTATCTGCGTTATTCGGACTCGAAAACCCCCTTTTCGAACTCGGGAACTTTCTTGTCGTAATCGGGAGCCATCACGGAACTTTGAACCTAACCCTTTAATCAGTCCACGGGGTATCCTGTTCTCATTCCGCTAACCATAGCTGGGGTAGGAGTTGTGTTATTTTACTATGTTACTGCCGCCGCTCAGGATTAAACCCGGAATCCAGAGATAACTGCTACTTAGAACTGTCTTAACCTAACTACCTTGTCCACTAAGCCATGTTTCTAATTGAAGATGGCCGGAGGCATATCGTCCGAAACGTTGTACAGATAACAATAAAGATGAGGACAATAGTCCGAATAACGCAGATAATACTAATATTACAGCACTTAATTCATTAACAACACACACTTCATTATGTTCTATCTATCAAGTTTTTAAAAGTATTTCTTTCATCTTAATTTATTTTGGGTTTTTTTGTTGTTTCCAGATCCTAATAGATGGTACCTTGACTACAAGTGACATCAGAACATATAACGACCCTATAATTTTATTACGTTCTATCTATCAATTTTTAAAGTATTTCTTTCATCTAAATTTATTTGGGTTTTATTGTTATTTCCAGATCCTAATACAGTGGTACCTTGACTTACGAGTGACATTAGAATATATTACAACTTTTAATTCATAACAACACGTAATTCATAAATTCTATCTATCAAGTTTTTAAAAGTATTTCTTTCATCTTGATTTATTTTGGGTTTTAATGCTGTTTCCAAATCCTAATAGAGTGGTACCTTGACTTACGAGTGACTCAATTTACCAACCAGCCAACCAACCAAGGAATAGAAATGGCTTTAGTTATCTGGTTTTCTATTTATCTATGAGAATATCAACATTCTAAGAAAAAGCTATTGAATAACTACATACATAAAGAAGCCCCGTCGGATAAGGCTTTTAGAATACGCCGACTGCACCTCTACAGAGGAGTAAGACTCCCCAAATCGGGCCACCTGTTGACGACCCATGATGTATTTAATTTCGCCTATATACGTGTAGCAAGAGGAATATTACAATAGAGTGATCTGCCCTTGACCAAAGAGATAGATATAAATAGTAATGGAATTAGCAATTTGCAATTGTACTCTTGACGTCTGAACACTACACACCACGTTTTTCATAATTGATAATAGTGTCAAGGAAGAATTACTTTTGTAAGTGAATGTATTTTACTTGCTTTTGTGAAATTTGTTCATTTTAGGTGTGTTGTTTGATGTCCAAGAAAATTATCGGAATTAATTATGAAAGTTCCCAGGAAAATGAATTATTTATTTAATAACTTTTGTTATTAAAAAAATAAGAGCCGAAAATCAATGATAAAGTATTTTTTGTCATTTCTAATCTTTTTTAATCAGGGATGCACAAGTCCTCTGTAGTGTTGTGTCTAATGTGCTGGACCACGACAGCGTGGTAAGTGAGTTCGAACCCCATTCACTCTACTACGTTTACTTTTAAACTAATTCCCTTAGGATAAGTGTGAATCTTCTCGTCCCCCAGCTATGGGTTACTACTATTCTGCCCTGTCGTCTGGAACAGTAAAATCCACCGGAGACTTTCAAAATGGCTACCGTCTTGTTTCAAAGTGAAAGTCAGTTGACTAAATTACTAGCATAAAATTATCTGAAATGGATTTAATTGTTATTAAGAACACATTTTATGATATTTTTGTGTTAAAACATGCAGTTGTATTGTTTTCGAAAAAGTTTCTGAGATTTGTTTATTTCGCACAGGAGACTTTCAAAATGGCTACCGGTTTGTTTCAAAGTGAAAGTCAGTTGGCTAAATTCCTCGCATAAAATTATCTGAAATTAACTTAATTGTTATTAAGAACACATTTTATGATATTTTTGTGTTAATGCATGCATTTGTATTGTTTTCGAAAAATTTTCTGAGATTTGTTTATTTCGCACTGGAGTCTTTCAAAAGTGCTACCAGCTTGTTTCAAAGTGAAAGTCAAGGGAGGTTACTCTAAGTGCCTTATTTGCAAGGAATTTTGGCAACTAAAGGTGAGAATTACCTTAATTTCTTTAGTCTGTCTGATTTGATATATTTCATTGCATTAAAACTTAAATATTTACGCCCGGTAGAGGGGGATTATTCTTGCTAGTTATAACATTAAGTCAATTAAAATTCCAACCCCGCCCTGTCGGCTGTGGCGTTAGAATGCACCAACTGCACCTCTGCAGAGGGTAAGAATCCCCCAATGGGACAACCTGTTGGCCGTGGGTGGCGACCCGTTAGGCTTAAGGATAGAGCCCAGGTGGATGAGCAGTTCATGACTTACAATACTCCACTTTGGCCCTATCTTGGGCAAGACGGGTGGTCGGAGAGGCCCCCTCCGATCAATCGGCTGGTCACGTCAAGCCCTAGCACCTATATGATTTCCCAAACCTATTGCCTTTATGGCAAGCCCCAACCCTTTTTATCATATGGGTGCTAGAAGGCGGTGACAGAGGGCCTACATGTTCTGAAATGACGTTAAACTATCTGATGGTGAGATTCCAGTTTGGGAGGTTTGGGGAATGTGGAGCACCCCTTCATCACCATTGCTCCCTGGTCCACTCTGACCCGGTGTAGTAATACCTGCTAGGGTCCCATCTATGGGTTAAATAGAAAAACATGAGTTGATAAACAAAAGTGTATTATGCATTAAGAATATATTTATTTCACAACTTTGTCGGCATTACATGACCCACCAATGTTGATATGCCGTAAAAAAAACCAAACCAAACCAAACCAATTCCTCCAGTCTTTTTTTCCAACCCCTTAGGAACCATTCCAAGAACACCGACTTTTCAACTCATTTTAAAGGTCCCATCTATGGGTTGAATAGAAAAACATGAGTTTATAAACAAAATTGTATTATACATTAAGAATAAATTTGTCGGCATTAAATGACCCACCGAGGTTGATATGCCGTAAAACAAAACAAAACCAAACTAAAATTCCAACCAATGTATGCGGCCTTTGACAGCTGCAATAATTTTTAAAAGTCACATGTGTGAAATACAACAGGCTGCGTTTTTAATTAGATCCTTTTATTTTAAAGTGCCCGTTTGTGACGTCACAATGAGAAAGAAGAAATAAAGAAAAAAAAGGGTTTCGATTCTGTTGATTTCGTTCCATTGGAGGACTTTGTGTTTTTGTTCACTTGCTGAAGCTGGCTTGTTAATCAGTGTTATTCACTAGCGATTTTCTAACAAAAGAAATGCCGATCCCCTTTTGAGTGCAAAGGGGAGAGTTGAGTTCTGATTCGTTGAATTGATTTGCTTGTTAAAAAAATAGGGGTGGGCGGTATTCTTCAAGGACAATCGCAGATGCATACAAAGGATGCAAGTGCGTGTGCTTTGTCTAGACACAATGTATCATTCCCTGAACTCTGATTAGGGTCAGTGTAGTATCTGTTGGGTACGCTCCTTCGGATTACTGCGCAATCTGTGAGTTTTGTGAAAGTTGTAAAACACAACACACACACACACACACACACACACACATATATATATATATATATATATATATATATATATATATTATATATATATATTATATTATATATTTATATATATATATATATATATGTATTATATATATTATTATATTATATATATATATATTATATTAATATATATATATATATATTATATATATAATACTAGCAAAATATATGCACCCTCCGGGTGCAAAGTATTTAAGTTTAATATAATAAAATATCATGTTAAATTAGAAAGCCTAATGAAACTGAATAAGAATTCAGATAAAAATATTTTGAACAGAGGGGGTATAATCGGAAATAGAACAACTTTGAAACTAACTGTTCCACCATTTTCCCTTACTCCCGTCTTTCAGTGGTAAATTTCCCTAATTTAACTATTTAGTTAAAATAAGAAGAAAGAATAAAATTACAGTTATTTCTTTATGTTAATAGACTTCTGTTAAGATTTATCCCCGAGATTTTTGCTCATATTTATTAAGATAAAACCGAACAATTAGAAATCAATAATACTAAGCATATATTTATTAAAATCAATTTTTTTAAGATCAATATGCAAATTAGCCTTCCCATTCAAACTGTAAACCGCTATTTCGTTGAATATATAAATATAATTGCATGTTATTACTATGTAGATATTGTTAACAGTCTTAATGATGTAAAACAATTTTACTAATAATTGAGGTTTAAATAAAATCATGGAGAATGTGTGTAAATAACAAAGGGAATTGTGACGTGTAGTTTCGGTTACAGACAGACAAACCCACAATCTCCATTATAATAAGATTATTATATAAATATATATAATATTTATATATACTAGCAAATATATGCACCCTCCGGGTGCAAGTATTAATGTCATAAAATATTATATTAAATTAGAAAGTCTAAAGAAACTAAATAAGAATGCAGATAAAATGATTTGAAACAGAGGAGGGTATAATCGAAAAATATAACAGCTTCCTCTTCCTCTTCTATCACCCCCGTCTTTCCTTGCTAAACTTTTCTAATTTAACTATTTAGTTAAATTAGGAAGTAAAAAAATAAAATTACAGTTATTTCTTTTTGTTAATTGATTTCTTTTAAGATTTATCTCCGAGATTTTTGCTCATGTTCATTAAGATAAAACCAAACAATTAGAAATTAATAATACTAAGCATATATTTATTAAAATCAAATTTTAAATATCAATATGCAAATTAGGCTTGCCGTTCACACTGTAAACCGCTATTTGTTGTACATATAAATGCAATTGTATGTTATTAGTACGTAGATATGGCCAGCAGTATTAATAATGAAAAACAATTTTATTTATAACTGAGGCTTAAATAAAAATGATTCATGGAGAATGTGATGTATAATAACTAAATGGATAGTGACTTGAGTAGTGATATAGTTTCGGTTACAGAGAAACAAACACATAATCTCCATTATAATAAGATATATATTATATATATCATATTATATATATATATATTATATGAAGTGGAAAAACAATGTGTTTGAAATGGAGAATGCCGACAATTCTTTGGGAGATTATGTGCTTAATTAAAGTCTTACCTAATTTGTTAATTAATTAATTATAATTAGATAAATTAGGCGTGCATATCGGTTTAAATGTAAAGCGTAAACAAATCGATAAAAAGTCGATCTCTGTATGTACATTTCAGCCTATTATGCCACATCAGTAGAGCTATAGACAGGGCAGTGCTTTGTGTGCGATTCGAACCCTACCTGTCAGGTTGACAGGCGGACACTCTAACCATTACTAGCAGGCTTCCCCAGAATTTCTCGTTTATTTTTTTAAAACTGATGTGCATATCGCACTTTTGGGGTGACTTATGGCACGACAGTATGAAATGGACAAATAATGTGTTTCAAATAGGCTGAAATGTACATACAGAGATCGACTTTTTCTCGATTTGTTTATGCTTTACATTTAAACCGATATGCACGCCTAATTCATGTAATTATTATTAATTAATTAACAAATTAGGTATGACTCTAATTAAGCATATAATCTCCCAAAGTATATTATATATACCTATATTATATTATATATATTATATCTATATTATATATATATATATCATATATCTATATATATATATATGTATATATATATATATATATATATATATATATATATATATGCTATTTGACACATAGCTTTTTTTCTTAATTATTGCAATTTTATAAGTTGGCTGAAATAGAATATATAAGTTTACAGGAAATCAGCGTGACTCTTGATAACACAAGCAAGAATATACACCCTCCGGTGTAAGTATTTAAGTTTTAATGTAATGATATATATTAAATTAGAAAGACTTATGGAATTAAATAAAAACTCTTATAAAAAGATTACACTTTGTAAATTACATTTTAATTTCCACACAAAATCATTCAGAGTATTGATTTTAATACGTTGCAGAATAAAACAATAATATTAGAGATCAAGGACATAAAGTAATTATATATTAAACCATGTTTTGTTAAAACCAGTATGTAAATTAATCACACCATGTATTATGTATTGCAGTATTTTAAACGCACTAATAACATGAACAGTTTTGAGGAAATCTAATTCAGATTTTCATATAGATCGTTCATAAATAAGATTTTTCTATGTATTAATGATTTTGACAATAAATTACATATTCAGTATTATCTGCGTTATTCGGACTATTGTCCTCATCTTTATTGTTATTTATACAACCTTCTTCAGGTATTTCTTGTCGGACTCGGGAACCTTCTTTTCGAACTCGGGAACTTTCTTGTCGTAATCGGGAGCCATCACGGAACTTTGAACCTAACCCTTTATTCAATCCACGGGGGTATCCTGTTCTCATTCCGCTAACCATAGCTGGGGTAGGAGGTGTGTTACTTATTTTTCTATGTTACTGCCTGTTCCCAGAATCCAGAGATAACGGTCACTTAGAACTGTCTTAACTTAACTACCTTATTTACTAGGCCATGAGTCCAATTGGACAATTGAATGTGAATTTTTTGGAACTTATAAACCTAATGTCTTGTTTTGGTTAGAATATCTACCTATTCATTTGTATGTATGATTTTTTACCTAGACTCATATTGTGTTTTTCCCCGAGTTCGAAAAGAAGGTTCCCGAGTCCGAGAAGGTTCCCGAGTCCGACAAGAAATACCTGAAGAAGGCCGGAGGGCATATCGGCCGAAACGTTGTACAAATAACAATAATTATGAGGACAATAATCCGAATAACGCAGATAATACTAATCCTCAAGCCTCATCTCAAACATTCAGAGAAATATTACATATTCAGTGATAAACTTACTGAGAGTATTGTGACGTAATCAGTGACGTAGTTTCGATTACAATCAAGTAGACACCGAATCTCCATTATGTATAGATTACATATTTTGCCAATTTGTATTCATTAAATACAATGAATTTAAAGAAATGTTTGTAGAAATTATTAACGTACGTTTTAACCTTACAAACTATGCTGTACTATTTCATGAAGCCATTATACAAACTAGCAAAATAAAAAGACACCCTCCGGGCGATGTAAAAATAATTTTAGAATAAACCTGCATTTCATGAATAAATGTTTAACTGTCAAAGGTGTTTAACATGTTTCACATTGTGGTTAATTTATATCTAATTATCATTATTGGCACTAGCAAAATAAAAAGACACCCTCCGGGCGATGTATAATAATTTTTAGAAAGATATTGCTTGTGGGGATGGGAGCTGAAAATTCAGTGTCATAGAGTGTGTACCATAAGTATGTAAAATCGTCAAATTTATTAAAGGAATAAAAAAAAAAGAAAGAAAGAAAGGCAATTTGAAATGGAAACAATTCCGATAACTTTAAATATTATATTAGAATAAAACAATCTATATATAAATATATAACGCCGGGGCATCTATTTATTGAAACAATGAGGATTGTCTAACGTTGCATGCTCACATTTTGAGTATATTTATTCTATGTTATGACGTTGGATTATGTGTTGGTATAGTGACGTAAGCAGTGACGCAGTTTTTGTTATGTTTTTTTTTTTGTAACAATGAGGATTGTCTAACGTTGCATGCTCACATTTGAGTATATTTATTCTATGTTATGACGTTGGATTATGTGTTGGGTAATGTGACGTAAGCAGTGACGCAGTTTTTGTTACAGACAAAAACCGTAAGCGAATCTCCATTATTAATAGATACATTGTTAATTTCAAAATCTTTTTTTCATTTTTTACTCATATTGCTTAAACATAAGCGCGCGTGCGCAAACCCACACTTATTATCCAAATAAATAATATATAAACTTTGAAAAGTTAAACAACAAAGGATGTCGTTGGTGATGCGGTTACCTGGTGAGGATTCTGTAAACTTACATTCACCTAATTAGCCTCTGTGCAAAACAAACATGACACACCTTAGCGTTGATTTGGGGACTAATTAATCCCCGGTGATACCGGTCTCCTCATTAGTAAAGAGAGCAGCAACGATCGCTGGGTTGGTGATGCCTGATCGCCTAAAATGCAGGACCCTTGTTTTAAAGCCTCCGTTCTTCGTTCTAGCTGGATCTGTGTGGCGTCGTCACAGCGTCATAAAAGACTTAAGTCGTCGCGTAGTAGGACCGGTTAGTTAGTAGGTCACACACAAGCAAAAGCAAACGTGGAATCCCCGCTATGATTGTAAACCAACAAATTATAGCAATAATAATACTAATAATAATAATAATAATCTTATTATAATGGAGATTGTGTGTTTGTCTGTCTGTAACCGAAACTATATTACTATACAAGTCACAATTCATTTTGTTATTTACATCACATTCTTCATGATTTTATGTTTATTTAATTTAAACCTCAGTTATTAATAAAATTGTTTTACATTATTAATACTGTTGACCATATCAACATGCTAATAACATACAACTGTATTTATATATACAACAAAATAGCGGTTTACAGTGTGAATTGGAAGGCTAATTTGCATATTGATCTTAAAAATTTGATTTTAATAAATATATGCTTAGTATTATTGATTTCTAATTGTTTGGTTTTATATTAATGAATATGAGCAAAAATCTCAGGGATAAATCTTAAAAGAAATTCATTAAGAAGAAGAAATAACTGTAATATTATTCTTTACTTCCTATTTTAACTAAATAGTTAGATTAGGAAATTACCAATGAAAGACGGGAGTAAGGGAAATGATGGAAGAGTTAATTTCAAAGTTGTTTCTATTTTTCAATCATACCCTCTTGTTCCAAATATTTTTATCTGAATTCTTTATTCAGTTTCATTAGCCTTTCGAATTTAACATGTATTTTTATTATATTAAAACTTAAAAACTTGCACCCGGAGGGTGCATATATTTGCTAGTAATAATAATGGACCCAACAAAATATCTCTCTCCT
>CM042169.1:74306331-74318831 GCA_023376005.1 Doryteuthis pealeii
AAAAAAAGAAGAGAGATAGCATCCCCTTCATCACCATTGCTCTCTGGTCACTCTGACCCGGAGTAGTAGACTGTTAGGGTCGCCATCTATGGGTTTAAATAGAAAAAACATGAGTATTGATAAATAAAATTGTATTATGCATTAAAGAAATGAATTTATTTCAAAACTATTGTCGGCATTAAATACCACCGAGGTTGATATGCCGTAAAAACAAACCAAACCAACAAACAAACCAATTCCTCCAGTCTTTTTTTCCAACCCTTAGGAAACCATTCCAAGACAACCGACTTTTCAAAATCCATGGTTAAGGGGTTCCCATCTATGGGTTGAATGAAAAACAGTGAGTTTAATAAACAAAATGTGTATATAACATTAAAGAATAAATTTGGTGTCGGCATTAAAATGACCCACCGAGGTTGATATGCCGTAAAACAACAAACAAATCTAACTAAAATTCCACCAATGTATGCGGGCCTTTTGTCAGCGTGCAATAAGTTTTTAAAAGTCACAATGTGTGGAATACAACAGGCTGCCGTTGTTTAATTAGATTCCTTTTAATTTTAAGGTGGCCCGTTTATGTGACGTCACAATGAGAAAGAAGAATAAGAAAAAAAAGGGTTTCGATTCTGTGTGATTTTCGTCGCATTGGAGGACTTTTGTGTTTTTTGTTCACATGCTGCATTGTGGCTTTGTTTAATCAGTGTTATTCACTAGCGATTTTTCTAACAAAAGAAAATGCCGATCCCCCTTTTGAAGTGCAAAAGGGACGAGTTGAGTTATGATTCGTTTGAATTGATTTTGCTTGGTTAACCAAATAGGGTGGGGGTATTCTTCAGGACAATCGCAGATTGCATACAAAGGATGCAAGTGCGTTGTGCTTTGTCTAGACACAATGTATCATTCCCTGAACTCTGATTAGGGTCAGTGTAGATCTGTTGGGTACGCTCCTTCGGATTACTTTGGCGATCTGTGAGTTTTGTGAAAGTTGTAAAACACACACACACACAAACACACACCACACACACATATTATATATTATATAAATATTATATATATATATTATATTATATTATATATGTATTAGATATTATATTATATATATATTATATATGTTTATATATATATATGATATATATATTATATTATATATTATATTAATATATATTATTATATATATTATTATATTATATATAAATATATTTATAATATATAATATATATATATATATATAATATATATAATAAATTATATCATATTATATATATATTATATGAAGTGGACAAACAATGTGTTTGAAATGGAGAATGCCGACAATTCTTTTAATTAAATGAATTAGGCGTGCATATCGGTTTTAAATGTAAAGCGTAAACAAATCGAGAAAAAGTCGATCTCTGTATGTACATCTCAGCCTATTAAGCCACATCAGTAGAGCTATAGACAGGGCAGTGCTTTGTGTGCGATTCGAACCCTACCTGTCAGGTTGACAAGCGGACACTCTAACCATTACACTAAGCAGGCTTCCCCAGAATTTCTCGTTTTATTTTTTTTTAAACTGATGTGCATATCGCACTTTTGGGGGTGATATGGCAATGAACAGTATGAAAGTGGACAAAACATGTGTTTTGAAATAGGCTGAAATGTACATACAGAGATCGACTTTTTCTCGATTTGTTTTACGCTTTACATTTAAACCGATATGCACGCCTAATTCATTTAATTATTATTAATTAATTAACAATTAGGTATGACTTTAATTAAGCATATAATCTCAAAGTATATTATATATACCTATATTATATTATATATATTTTATCTATATTAATAATATATATATCATATATATATATATCTATATTATCTATATATATATATAATATATATATATATATATATATATAATATATATAGGCTATTTGACACATAGTTTTTTTTTCTTAATTATTGCAATTTTTATAAGTTGGCTGAAATAGAATATATAAGTTTACAGGAAATCAGCATGACTCTTGATAACACAAGCAAGAATATACACCCTCCGGTGTAAGTATTTAAGTTTTAATGTAATGATATATATTAAATTAGAAAGACTTATGGAATTAAATAAAAACTCTCATAAAAAGATTACACTTTGTAAATTACATTTTAATTCCCATACAAAATCATTCAGAGTATTGATTTTAATACGTTGCAGAATAAAACAATAATATTAGAGATCAAGAATATCAAATAATTATATATTAAACCATGTTTTGTTAAAACCAGTATGCAAATTAATCACATCATGTATTATGTATTACAGTATTTTAAACGCACTAATAACATGAACAGTTTTGAGGAAATTTAATTCAGATTTTCATAGAGATCGTTAATAAATAAGATTTTTCTATGTTTTAATAATTTTGTCAATACATTACATATTCAGTATTATCTGCGTTATTCGGACTATTGTCCTCATCTTTATAGTTATTTATACAACCTTCTTCCCGTATTTCTTGTCGGACTCGGGAACCTTCTCGGACTCGGGAACCTTCTTTTCGAACTCGGGAACTTTCTTGTCGTAATCGGGAGCCATCACGGAACTTTGAATCCAACCCTTTATTTATTCCACGGGGCTATCCTGTTCTCATTCCGCTAACCATAGCTGGGGTAGGAGTTGTGTTAATTATTTTTCTATGTTACTACCTCTACTCAGGATTGAACCCGGAATCCAGAGATAACTGTCACTTAGAACTGTCTTAACGTAACTACCTTATCCACTAGGCCATGTGTCCAATTGGACAATTGAGTGTGAATTTTGGGAACTTATAAACCTAATGTCTTGTTTTGGCTAGAATATCTACCTATTCATTTTTATGTATGATTTTTTACCTAGACTCTTATTGTATTTTTCCCCGAGTTCGAAAAGAAGGTTCCCGAGTCCAAGAAGGTACCCGAGTCCGACAAGAAATACCTAAAGAAGGCCGGAGGGCATATCGGCCGAAACGTAAATAAAGATGGGGACAATAGTCCGAATAACGCAGATAATACTAATCATCAAACCTCATCTCAAACATTCAGAGAAATATTACATATTCAGTGATAAACTTACTGAGAGTATTGTGACGTAATCAGTGACGTACTTTCAATTACAATCAAGTAGACACCGAATCTCCATTACATAGATTACATATTTTGCCAATTTGTATTCATCAAATACAATGAATTTAAAGAAATGTTTGTAGAAATTATTAGCATACGTTTTAACCTTACAAACTATGCTGTACTATTTCATGAAGCCATTATACAAACTAGCAAAATAAAAAGACACCTACGGGCGATGTAAAAATAATTTTAAAATAAACCTGCATTCCATGAATAAGTGTTTAACTCTCAAAGGTGTTTGACATGTTTCACATTGTGGTTAATTTATATCTAATTATCATTATTGGCACTAGCAAAATAAAAAGACACCCTCCGGGCGAAGTAAAATAATTTTTAGAAAGATATTGCTTGTGGGGATGGGAGCTGAAAATTCAGTGTCATAGTGTGTGTACCATAAGAATGTAAAATCGTCAAATTTATTAAAGGAGTAAAAAAAAAAGAAAGAAAGAAAGACAATTTGAAATGGAAACAGTTCCAATAACTTTAAATATTATATTAGAATAAAACAATCTATATATAAATATATAACGCCGGGCATCTATTTATTGAAACAATGAGGATTGTCTAACGTTGCATGCTCACATTTTGAGTATATTTATTCTATGTTATGACGTTGGATTATGTGTTGGGTATAGTGACGTAAGCAGTGACGCAGTTTTTGTTATTTTTTTTTTTGTAACAATGAGGATTGTCTAACGTTGCATGCTCACATTTTGAGTATATTTATTCTATGTTATGACGTTGGATTATGTGTTGGGGTTAGTGACGTAAGCAGTGACGCAGTTTTTGTTATGTTTTTTTTTTGTAACATGAGGATTGTCTAACGTTGCATGCTCACATTTTGAGTATATTTATTCTATGTTATGACGTTGGATTATGTGTTGGGTATAGTGACGTAAGCAGTGACGCAGTTTTTGTTACAGACAAAAACCGTAAGCGAATCTCCATTATTAATAGATACATTGTTAATTTCAAAATCTTTTTTTCATTTTTTACTCATATTGCTTAAACATACGCGCGCGTGCGCAAACCCACACTTATTATCCAAATAAATAATATATAAACTTTGAAAAGTTAAACAACAAAGGATGTCGTTGGTGATGCGGTTACCTGGTGAGGATTCTGTAAACTTACATTCACCTAATTAGCCTCTGTGCAAAACAAACATGACACACCTTAACGTTGATTTGGGGACTAATTAATCCCCGGTGATACCGGTCTCCTCATTAGTGAAGAGAGCGTCAAAGACCGCTGGGTTGGTGATGCCTGATCGCCTAAAATGCAGGACCCTTGTTTTAAAGCCTCCGTTCTTCGTTCTAGCTGGATCCGTGTGGCGTCGTCACAGCGTCGCTAAAGACTTAAGTCGTCGCGTAGTGTAGACACCTCTAATACTTTTGTTACTTCATGTTTCAGGCATATGAGATTACAACCATACAACAAGCCGGGTCTCAAGGAATTCTAACTGCCCTCACATGGACTGAAGCCCTTCGGTGGGGGAGATGTAGACACTCTAATACTTTTGTTACTTCATGTTTCAGGCATATGAGATTACAACCATACAAGCCGGGTCTCAAGGAATTCTAACTGCCCTCACATGGACTGAAGCCCCTTCGGTGGGGGAGATGTAGACACGTCTAATACTTTTGTTACTTCATGTTTCAGGCATATGAGATTACAACCATACAACAAGCCGGGTCTCAAGGAATTCTAACTGCCCTCACATGGACTGAAGCCCCTTCGGTGGGGGAGATGTAGACACGTCTAATACTTTTGTTACTTCATGTTTCAGGCATTGTTGGGTGGTCTCCATTATCCTAAGTGATCATCAGTTCCCTTAGCTCAACACGTAGTAGGACCGGTTAGCTAGTAATGTAAATAGCCTCAATATAGATTTGAAACCGAATTGCCGAATCTACTCCGTATCACAATAAACATCACGCTACAAGCGCCCTCTTTTTGGAACTCTTTCACACACTTATAGATTAAACATACAAAAGCTGTTCTCTCTCTCTCTCTCTCTCTCTCTCTCTCTCTCTCTCTCTCTCTCTCTCTCTCTCTCTCTCTCTCTCTCCATTAAATTATGCATGTTCCTTATCCAATAATCATATTGACCAGCGAAACTCATTTCGATGTTTTTTGTGATAGGAGGTAAGTGGCCGTAAAATTAATGATTTGTTGTGTGCTGCTTAATCGATATGTTTAAAACTCTTACTGTACCTATAGTGAAAATGGAAATAGCCTCAATATAGATTTGAACTCGTGTAGCCGAATGTACTTCGTACCACAATAACCGTTACGCTACAAGCACCCTCTTTTTGCAACTCTTACACACACTTATAGATTAAACCTACACATGGTGTTCTCTCTCTCACCCCCCCTCCTCTCTCTCTCTCTCTCTCTCTCTCTCTCTCTCTCTCTCTCTCTCTCTCCATTAAATTATGCATGTTCCTTTTCCAATAATCATGTTGACCATCAAAACTCATTTCGATGCTTTTTGTGATAGGAGGTAAGTTGCCGTATAATTGATGATTTGTTGTGTGCTGCTAAATGGATATATTTAAAAATGTTACTGTACCTATAGTGAAAATGCAAATAGCTTCAATATAGATTTGAACTCGTGTAGCCGAATCTACACCGTATCACAATAACCGTTACGCTACAAGCGCCCTCTTTTTGGAACTCACTTATAGATTAAGCCCCAAAATACTGTTTTCTCTCTCTCTCTCTCTCTCTCTCTATATATATATATATATATATATATATATATATATATATATATATATAATATATTAAATTATGCATGTTCCTTTTCCAATAATCATGTTGACCATCAAAACTCATTTCGATGCTTTGTGTGATAGGAGGCAAGTGGCCGTATAATTGTGGGGTCCTACTTTATGAATATATTCAAAACTGTTACTATACAAATAGGGAAAATGCAAGTAGCCTCAATATAGATTTGAACTCGTGTAGTCGAATCTACTCCGTATCACAATAACCGTTACGCTACAACCGCCCTCTTTTTGGAACTCTTACACACACTTATAGATTAAGCCAAGAAATGCTGTTTTCTTTTTTCCCCCCAGTAAATTATCCATGTTCCTGTTTCCAATAATCACGCTGACCAGCAAAACTTCAACCTAACTTCTCTAATTGATTTCTTTTAATATTTCTACTCACTTTGCTAAAGACGTGATGAGAAAGAAGGGAATTCGTTTCCCGGTCTGCCAACTTTTCTTATCAGCCGAGAAACAAACATCACCACCCTACCAAACCCGCATTTTCGAGGGGGGGTTCGTTAAAATGCAGGCGAAAATCTAGCCCGGCTAAGAAAGTGACTTAATCTACAACGTACCATCACACTCTGCTCTTTAATATCGTATTTCTAGCTCATCAGAGAGCCATACTTAAAACGCACCCGATCTTTGTCAGATCAGCAAATATCTTGGCCTGTCCCGTGCGATTGGTTCAAACTAAAACTGACAAGAGAGAGATACGCTAAAGTCGTGCTGTAAATATATCCACGTTATTACTGACAGTTCTTCCTGCAGATGCTCCGAGCCATTGGCATTGGCCCCATCGAATTTTTCTGTCTGACTGCCCACTACAACTGGCACCAGTAGATCGATCTTAAACACTGATCGTTTCAACAGTAATTGACGGATAAAATCGAATCAAGTCCAGCCTCTTTGCGGCCGAATGGAGCGGTGCGTACCATTAAGCATTTCCGACAAGATATTTCCGATTTTCTTGTAGGATTCCGACAGCGAAACTCGATTATATAAAATCGATCCCCCCCAGAATTAAATGATTAGTTTTATTCGGCTTATTGTACGATCATTTTCGATTAAATATTTTGACGGCAAATCACAAATATGTTCAAGGAATATTTCTTGAGGGATTTGTAAGAACTAAATAAAAAAAAGGGGGCAATGAATGTGAAATTGACACAGCGTTACCATTCCAAATGTCCCTAGAAATATTGTCTTTATCCCAAATACTGTAACATTTACATCACAATATGTTGTCTACTGGAACATAGAATGTTCCGAGATACTAGAACTAGTATACTGTAATCCTAGTGGCTGAGCAGTCCATGACATGCAACACTCGACTTAGGCCCTTACTTATGCTAGACGGGTGGTCGGAGTGGCTATATCAGATCGATCGACAGGTCACGTCAATCCCTAGCATCTATAGGATTGACCCAAGTGTATTGCTCTTATGGTAAACTCCTAACCATCTTTATCATAGATGTGCTAGATGGCAGTGGCTGAGGGTCTTGGTGTCCAGGGTATGACGTTGAACTGTATCTAGAGGTGAAGTTCCATTTCTAAGACTCTGGGGAATGTGGAGTATCCTTTTGTCCCCATTACTCCCAGGTCCACTCTGACTCAGAGTGGCAGTAACTGTTAGATTTCCTTCCATTGGTTAAATATGAAAAATAGTTTTCAATAAATGTCTTTATTAAAAAAAGTTGGAATACAATTCAAGCATGGATAGAACAAAACGTTTTCGGTTTAAAATAACCCAACAAAGGTTGACCTGCCGTAAAATCCACCAATTCAAACCAAACGAATTTGTTCCTAGAATATTTCTTGGGGGATTTGTAAGAACGAAATAAAAATGGGGGCAATGAATGAGAAATTGACACAGCGTTACCATTCCAAATGTTCCTAAAAATATTGCCTTTATCCCAATACTGTAACATTTACATCACAATCTTTTGTCTACTGAAAAATTGAATATTCCGAGATACTAGAATTAGTATTCTGTAATCCTAGTGGCTTAGCAGTCCATGACATGCAACACTCGACTTAAGCCCTTACTTATGCTAGACGGGTGGTCGGAGGGGCTATATCATATCGATCAACAGGTCACGTCAATCCCTAGCATCTATAGGATTGTCCCAAGCGTATTGCTCTTATGGTAAACTCCTAACAATCTTTATTATATATGTGCTAGATGGCAGTGACTGAGGGTCTTGGTGTCCAGGGTATGACGTTGAACTGTATCTAATGGAGGAGTTCCATTTCTAAAACCCAGGGAAATGTTGAGTACCCATTTGTCCCCATTACTCCCAGGTCCACTCAGACTTGGAGTGGTAGTACCTGTTATGATCCCATCTATGGGTTAAATAGAAATAATTAGTTTTCAATAGATGACTTTATTTTTTTTTTAAATGGTAATACAATTTAAGCATGAGTGGAACAAAATGTCTTCGGTTTAAAATAACCCAACAAAGGTTGACATGCCGTATAATTCACCAATTCAAACCAAACGAATTCATTCCTAGAATATTTCTTGGGGGATTTGTAAGAACGAAATAGAAAGGGGGCAATGATTGTGAAATTGCCACTGCGTTACATCCCAAATGTCACTAAAAATATTCTCTTTATTCCAATACTGTAATATTTACATTACAATTTGTTGTATTCTTGGACTTAGAACGTTTCAGGATTCTAGTACATCTACATAAAGGTTATCCAAGTGTGGATTATAATAAAGTTAGACAATCCCCAAACTTTGAGCTTCCAATAGCAATAATTGGTGGAGTTATGTCGATTTTTAGCTCTCCAAACTAAGAATGGCGACTTTTTGAAATCTATTTTTTATCATCTATTTTTGTTTGTAAATTGAGTTCTAGAGCTTCCCTGCACCTCAAATTTGGTTTATAAAAGCATTTTTGCCCGAAAATTCAGAATGATTAAAAATGTCTTAAAGTCAACCGATTTTAAGTTATTGATGATTTCTGATTTTTTCATAGTAAGATAAGTGTCCCGATGTGGCACTGCATCTACGACAAAAATCTTTAAATTATTATTATTATTTCTCATATATTGAACACCAAAGGTATTAATCGTACTTTCCCTCCAGCTATGGATAAATAGTAGGACAGAATAGGCTCTTTAACCTTGGTTAGGCAATTGGTATAAACAATAGCCGCCATGTCGGGGTAACATCAACCAAGGGTGCCACTTGTTGGCCGTGGGTGGTGATTCGTGATGCTTAAGGACGGATTCCTGGTGGCTGAATAGTCTATGTCATGTAACACTCAGACTTAAAAAATCACGGCGGGAAACCCCGAAAGCACGTTTGACCCCAAGTGTTACATATTAATTGGATCCCTATTACTTTTTAAGGTAGTATGGAAATCCTTATGGCGATCAGTACAGCTGATGGCCTTGAGAGTGAGTGACAATGCTTGACCCCACTCTCACCTTGCTTTCTGGGGATAGAATCGTAAGAACGGAACCCCGATAGAAAGCCCGCTTCCGGTTTAAGGTGAGCAACTCAGAGAGTTGCAGTAAGTCAGTTGCAGTTAGTCAGTTGCAGAGTTAGAAGCTAGCAAGATGTGACTCTCAGCGCGCAGTTGTCTGGCCTGGGTTCCGGAATAAACTAACATCCAAAGTAAATCGAAGTCTTGTTGTTATTACTAAAAGCTAACAATGACACAAGGCTTCTGATAAGAAATGGTACCCAGCAGAACCAGACACGGAATCCCCATACAAGAAGACCAGACGAGACCTGTAGAAGATATACCAGATCCGGCCAGAAGAATAAAAGAGGTATATAACACAAGGTCATCATCTAATGAAAGCTCTATTGGAATCTGTCCAACATCATAGATAATCTCTAATCGTTTAACAAAGTTCAAGGGGAACACAAGACCCCTAAATAACCCTATCTAATTTCAATTGTGTTCACCTTGACCTTTTTAAAACAATTAAAGGTAATGTATGATGCTGGACGGATTCCAATAGAGCTTTCTTCAGATGATGACCTTGGGGTCAAACGTGGTTTCGGGGCCCCACGCTGTGATGCTTAAGTGGAGATGTTACATGATATAGACTATCACCCCCTTCCCCCCTTAAAAAGCTCGAAATTACACATGAAACCACTTAAGAAACATTACACCAATATCTACCCCCTCTCAATACGGAAAGTACTAAGAATACAAAAATTCAATTTATTTATAGTCCCAAAGCGATTTGTGTTCAGTTCTGTCGGATGTAAAAGATGGCTTAATAATTTTTGCGTAATGATTAAGATAAAACCTCAAAAAGAGTATCGTTACTTTTCGCCCAAAGGTTTCTTGGTTTCATAATTAATTAATTAATTTTTCAATGAGTAAAATACGTAAAAAAAATACTTAACTCCGAAATAAAAATTAGCCAATAAGATTAGTGATATTATCTATCATTTTATTATCAGCCAATCAGAACTGCGATTACGAAACAAACAGACGAAATAGTTCTGATTGGCTGATTATAAATTGACAGATAAATATATATATATATATATATATATATATATATATATAACAACACGCCAGGATATACTAAAGCTAATAAGTAAAGAGTGCTAAAATACCTAAGTAGAGCAAATAATAAAGATAAGCCTAACGAGTCAGATAAACCTACTAAAAGTTTCGCTTGGTGCTGCTCTTCAGGGCTAAAATCCGACTTGGATCTTAGCCCTGAAGAGCACTAACCGAAACTTTTAGTAGGTTTATCTGACACATTAGGTTTATATATATATATATATATATATATATATATATATATATACGGTGTGAACAATAATAATGGACATATTTTAAATGCTATTTTCTCAGATTACAAAAGCGACACAGAGTACTAAGTATATTTACTACATAACCGGTAAACTGGAGTTTTAGATGTAATCAAAGATTTGAATATCATGTCCTTGATACGCTCACCATCACCAAGAAAACATTCGAGAGCTCGATTTCCCATATTACGTAAAGTGTGGTTTAGCCTATCAATTGGAATAGATCTTATCTCTCTACGGATGATTTCTTTTAGTTCCGCTGTAGTCTGGGGCCTATCTGCGTATAGCCGATATTTAAGTTTGGGCTGCAACGATGCATCTTTGGCTGGCGAAGTACATATGCAATTTCTTTTGGACTCCACGGCATTACGAGGATCACCAAAATCAATACCTGAAAGTAACAAAAACTTAATGTAATATTTAAATTTGTGTTATTTTTATAATCTGAGAAATGTAATCCACCCTATAGATATATATATATTATAGTCGACCCTATATATATATATATATATATATATATATATATATATATATATATATAGTAAAGATATGTGGAACAAAGGAACAAAACTCAGACAAGTTGGAGATATATTTCGCTAAACATTAAGCTCAGCTTCATTAAACGACTGATGAATCTGAGCTTAATGCTTAACGAAATATATCTCCTACATACACTTGTCTGAGTTTTGTTCCTTTGTTCCATATATCTTAACTACATTCTGAAATTCTGTCGGATTTAATCCAAATCCTCCTCCCTCATATATATATATATATATATATATATATATATATATAAGGTCCTCCCGTCGCTGATAACGTATGCGTCCTGAAAATCCAGCAAGATTCTCACGCAAGTTTCTTAAACATAAGATTTATATATACTAGCAAATATATGCACCCTCCGGGTGCAAGTATTTAAGTTTTAATATAATAAAATATCATATTAAATTAGAAAGGCTAATGAAACTGAATAAGAATGTAGATAAAAAGATTTGGAACAGAGGGGGTATGATTGAAAAATAGAACAACTTTGAAACTATTCCATCATTTTCCCTTACCCCCGTCTTTCATTGTTAAATTTTCCTAATTCAACTGTTTAGTTAAAATAGGAAGTAAATAATAATATTAGTTATTTCTTCTTGTTAAGGGATTTCTTTTAAGATTTATTGAAGAGATTTTTGCTCATATTCATTAAGATAAAACCAAAAAATTAGAAATCAATAATACTAAGCACATATTTATTAAAATCAAATTTTTAATATTAATATGCAAATTAGCCTTCCCGTTCACACTGTAAACCGCTATTTTGTTGTATATATAAATACAATTGCATATTGTTAGTATGTAGATATGGTCAACAGTATAAATAATCTAAAAACAATTTTATTAATAATTGAGGTTTAAATGAAAATAAAATCATGGAGAATGTGACGTAAATAACAAAGGGAATTGTTACTTGAGTAGTAATATAGTTTCGGTTACAGACAGAAAAACACACAATCTCCATTGTAAGATATTACTGAGAGTTGTTGTAGAGTCAGAAATACTTTTCGGATTTTTCTTTTGCATCTTCTACTTCGTGACTCTGACCATACAATTGAGTTCGGTGTCTGTATGTTCTCTACAAACACACACACACACACATACATATTCTCTCTCTCTCTCTCTCTCTCTCTCTCTCTCTCTCTCTCTCTCTCTCTCTCTCTCTCTCACACTCTCTCTGGCCCCTTCTCGAATATATTAGAGAGAAATCTGACACTGTCTACTCCAATTGACCATCCAGTTGA
>CM042169.1:74342351-74344851 GCA_023376005.1 Doryteuthis pealeii
AGAGAGAAGAGAGAGAGAGATGAGAAGAAGTTAGGTCAAATTATTCTATTGGAGACTGGCTAAAATGAGCCTAAAATGCGTCTTTGACAAAAATGACTTTAAGCCCCCCCCATTCAGAAAATAATTTACCAAAAATCGGGAATATCGATTTTAATGAAAGTTTCAGTGTTTAATTTATCAATGAATGATCTTTATATACATTATTTATTTTTATTTCCAAAACTTTCTGATTTTTCAGGTCACTTAATTTTGAACCCCCTCCCTTTACTTTGGGAGTGTAAAATAATTGTGAGTTGGTCTTGAATTGATACTAATTAAGTAGAAATAAAAAGATAAAGAAGAAGTTGTAAATATGAAAAAATATTTTGTGTATAAGTGGCAGGTTCCGTATCAGCTGTTTTCTTGTTCGATGCTGTTTGTGTTCAGGATTTGTTCAGGCAGCCGCAAGCATTCCTCGTTGCAGTTTTTTTCCAAAGAACTTCGATAGGATACATGTGGTGCTGTTGTACAGTAGCACTGATACGGTTATGGTTTGGAGAGTTTCGATTTATTTTATCATTGCAACAAGAATTTACCTTATATTATAACATGTTTCTTCGTACTCCATGATTTGCTCTGGCCGTGTTTTGACATCACTTTCAATAGCTGATATCCCAGACAGCGTGTTTCAACGTTCCCGTCCTCAGTGTGGATAGACACAGCAACTACTTCTGATCGTAGTACCCAACGCGTTTTCAATCAGCCGGTATTAAAGCTCTTGGCCGTCTACAGCTGTGTCATTAAGGAGCGGGTGTTTTAAATGATGAATACACACATTGGTGTATATATTTTTTTACGATCAAACTGAGAAATCAATTGTAAACAACAGACGATCATTGCTTTATTACGCTGGCGGTGAAAGTCAATTAAAGTCACTCTAGAGAGCCTACCGGCTTTTTTGGGAGCATATATATATATATATATATATATATATATATATTATATATATATATATGTCTTTCCTGTCGAGAATATATTCATTAGTTCATGATATTTAATATGAACATAACGTAGAAAATGTTTTGTTTTGAACTGTACTCTAAGAGCTACTTTCAACGGCTTTCAAGCTATGAATCTGATCCGAGTAATTAAAAAAATGTCCGCTCTTCTGTTCTCACACAAACCATCGTCGGTAAAGTCGCCACAGATATCAGGTTCTCCTTGCTGTCATATCCCGCCGAAAGAGACTGTATCTGTTTTTATGCCTCCTCACAAGCCGAACCACTCAAACCGATAAAAGTTACAGGAGGCTTATCAAAAGTCACAACCTCCAGTAGTCTCGCGTAGTAATTCCCTTTATCTCCCGGTACAGAATCCTACAAAACTATGATATGACGTAATGATAATAGGACATTGTTGCACACACACACACACACACACACACATGAACACACATACACACACACACATGAAACACACACACACACACACTGAGAATTTGGAAGATATGACACAAAACTGAATGGAAAATACCAAGCACCTCTAGAGTTTCATAAATCTTCGGACGAGTAGTTCTTTATCTTGAAATATTAAGAATAAACCAAAGGTTAACAAACAACATCATAATTGTTTTTACTTTTTTTACACTTGTGACAGCCTTGAAAACCAACCACCAAACCAATATAAACACATTGCTTCAAGCAAATTATATAACACTTTTAAACAAAACTCTCCTTTTATGCTCAAAGCTGATTTTCAATGCTACATAAATCTGAGTTCGATCTCACGAGTTAATTTATTTTACCTCTCGTTACAGAAGCCAAAAGAAGATTTTTAACGGCACATAAAAAGTAAAAAGTAGAGTCCTCCGGGCGGTCTAATGTCGGTATGAGCCAGACAGCGAGGGAGCCTCTTCCCTTTTCACTAGCGCTAGACTAAGGAGATTGTTTTTTTTAAGTCTTAGGTGAAGCACCGCACCTACCATCAGCTCCCCACTTTACCACACTGATCCCTGTGCTACTCATATGCTTATTTGTCGAGGGCCGGTATCGAACCAGGAACCTTGCGATTCATAGCCGAACGCGCTTCCGACTGAGCTGAACTGGCCCTACTGAGGAAATAGAATAAATTGGTAAACATGTCCTTCTTTATCTAAGAGTCTAATCCTTCTGGTTTGTCAGAGGAAAAGAATTCCTTAACAATAGGATTAAGTCGCAATCAAGCATGAATCGTCATAGAATTTATTCTTATCATATTATTCGGTCAGAATCTTGTTTGGTAAACATGGTGAGATAGAATAAAAAAAAAATGGTGAAGAATCGTGCCAAGGTCAAACGTTGGATATGGATTAGTTTTTCTTATTTTTGAAATTTTTCAAAAGAGAAAGCCAGAATGTCTCGATAGGATGAATGGAGAAAGTTATTCATCTTGCGTGATGGTCACGCCAATCTAGTGACATGGCAAAAACGTCCGTGGGATATAAATGGATGTCTGTGAATTTTCAGTTATATGAGAGAGAGAG